>VXBA01003812.1:129078-182952 GCA_013399895.1 Serilophus lunatus
TTTTTTTTTGCGCTGAGTAAGAACACAGTGAGTTTTAAGAATCATTTCTATGGTACTACTGCAAATTCACAGAAAAAGTAAAGACCAAATGTAAGATGAAATTTTGAAACAAGTTCTATTACTTTCCTCAGAAATTATGTATTACTATCGTGATTACTTGGCCTAAGGTGATGGTTTGTGACAGCTGTATGTTAGACTCTTCCAAATACAATCCAATTCTTTTTCTCCAACTGAGTTGCAACAGCAGGGTTCTCATGCCTCCTGTCCTTTCTCATACATTTAGAACCTTGGTGCTGGGTTTATGTCAGAAAAGATAATTTATCAGGATTATAGTGGTGATAAATATGATGTCTGACTATTTGCTCTGATGGTTTTACTGCTTTTAAGTAAACTTCAATGGGTCTTCTCCGGAAGGACTACTAACTTATGAAGTTTCTGTAGAGCCAGTAAATGAAATAAGGAAAGAAAAGTCAGAACAATTAGTAACCACTCAAATTTTCAGATTCTTACAATTTCCAATATATACATACAAACTGTAGATGCTCTCTAATCTCAAATCTCAATTTCAAGGAAGTAAATGAATAACAAATATATATATTTGGTTCATTTATTTCACATTTTCCTTTACATGTAGTAATAAAAACATATTTGAAATCATTTTTTTTCAGCTCTTCAGAACATGTATAGTGTCCACAAATTCAGATTATAAACTCCTATAAATTGATGAGTCAGCTGATAAACCACAGAAAGTCAAAATACCTCTATTTTGGTTTGGAGGCGCTGAGAGTCAGACCATGCTGACAAATCCTAGCATGGTAATGGGCGTTGCATGCAGAAGACTTGCAAACTTCATATTGTATTGTAATCTGAGGCCAAAGTTACTCCAGCAAAAAGACTAGCTGAATTCATGGGCATGTCTGATTCAGTTACTGGCTAAGGGACACTCAGAACTATACACTCTTGTGTACACCAAGTCAACCTAAGTGCTGGGTTTTACACTTTGGCCTCAATAACCCCATGCAGGGTTACAGGCTGAGGACAGCGTGGCTGGAGAATGGCCAATTGGAGGGGGACTTGGGAGTGCTGGTTGATAGGAAATTGAACATGATCCAGCAGTGTGCCCAGGTGGCCAAGAAGGCCAATGGCATCTGGCCTGCATCAAGAATAGTGTTGCCAGTAGGACCAGGGAAGTTATTCTTCCTTTGTACTTGGCACTGGTCAGGCCACAGCTCGAGTGCTGTGTCCAGTTCTGGGCCCCTCAGTTTAAGAAGGATATTGAGTTGCTAGAGCGTGTCCAGAGAAGGGCAACGAGGATGGTGAAGTGGCTGGAGTACAAGCTCCATGAAGAACGGCTCAGGAGTGACCTTATCGCTGTTTAACTACCAGAAAGGAGGTTGAAGTCAGGCGCGGGTCGGTCTCTTCTCTCAGGCAACCAGTGGCAGGACGAGGGGACACAGTCTCAAGCTGCATCAGGGGAGGTTTAGGTTGGATATTAGGAAATACTTTTTCACAGAGAGAGTGATTTCCCATTGGAATGGGCTTCCCAGGGAGGTGGTGGAGTCACTGTCCCTGGATGTATTTAAGGATAGGTTGGATGATGAAGTTAGTGACATGGTTTAGATGATGGATTGGTGTTGGATAGGTTGTTAAGTTAGGTAAAGGTTGGACTTGATGATCTCTCTCTGGTCTTTTCCAACCTTGTTAATTCAGTGTGTAATTCTGTGTGTAAGGAACTTGTACTTCAGCTTAGCTGAAGCAGAGCAGTGCAAGCTTTCCCAGGCTTAAGCTCAACTGAAAAAGTTCAGTAACCAAATGAGTCTGAGCAAGAAACTTCACTTAAAACACAATATTGAAGCATTTAAGGCCCTTCTAAGCTTCTGTTTTCATCTCTTTCCTGAGGAAATTCAGTATCCCATCCACATGATAAAGGCAAAGAAAAATAAGAAGAAATATCAGTAGAGTTAAAATAACAATATATGTAACTTAACTAAATCACAGCTGTTAAAAACATGATTAAGTAATTGAGGGGATAGACTCAAGGAGAGAGGAGATTATTTTAGGCTGAAAGAAGTGCATAATTATGAGTAATGGGCTAAATCTGAACAAAAAAAAATTTAAAGATAAAACCCAGAAAAAAATGTCACTAGTCAGCTCAAATCTTGTACAAAATAGATTTGCTGATGTAACCACAAATCTGGCTTGGGAAATCTATACTGGGGCATTCGCATATCATAATCAAGAGGGATATATGCCAGCTCAAGAGGAAACCTTCTGGTGCTCAGACTAAGAGATTGCTCAGATTACACTTAATTTCTGTCATGTCTGGGGCATTGACTCTCCAGTTTTACCATTTTCTGACATTATTAACAACAGATAATCTGTTACATAAGAGCTATGGGTTTGGGTTTGTGCAGATGTGAAACTGGAGCATGGTCAGAAAGAGCAGAAATCAGGGGTAGAAGGGATCACTTTTTTCTGGCTCCCGATCCTCTACACTTTTGAGGAGCATTCAGTTACTGAAACTGGATAAAGCCAGGGATCAGCCAAATATAGCAATACTCTGGCTTCAACATTCCTTCCTTGAAATGTAATGATTTAAAACTATGCAAGGATTGCAGTGCTAGAGAGACACCATACCTCTTCTTTGACTTTAATAGTTTACATTGTCCAACTCTTTCACCCTATCCGTATCATTACTGGAATACTCAATTCATATGGGTGCTTCACTCAAAGACTAGGTGTCTGTGAAAAACTCTACTTGGTTTATCTGTTTAGTTTTACAGAGGGTGGAAAGCATATGAATACACAGTGGAAAAGATGTTGTGCTCTATTTTGGATGTTCATTGTATTAATCTCTCTGACACAGGCTCCTGAATTTTGGACATCCCAAGTACTGTTAGCACAAGATGCCCCTTAGAACCCCCGTATACACAACAGCAGCAAAACAAAATGGCCGAGGTCTGCTCTAGTGACCCGCTGCCACCTGTTCCACACGTATTTTTTATGTGCCTTCACCACTGGAAACACTGAGCTTTAGCCAAAGTAGGGTTTGCCAGAAGTTATCCCCACAGTCTTCACAGAATTTTGTATCTTCTCTTTCTTTAAGGATAAAGCAGCAAAACAGTACTCTGTCTGCAAGGCTACTTCCCTCACATAGTATTTCCCCCATTTTTAGAATAGAGTATTTCTTTTGACTGCTAACAATTAAAAAAGACAGTTTGAAACAATTAAAAATACTCATTATACTCTCACGAATAGCCAATGGCTCTTATAATAGCTTTATATTGAGAAAATCATGCAACCACTAACCAAACTCACTGTAATTCATAGTTTCAGTTCTGATTATCAGATAAAGTAATTCAAGCTAGCTATTCAACAGCTTTCACTAGTAATATTGCACCAAGGGGACTGCTTAAACTCAGATTTACAGTACATCTTATACATTTAAGTAATCACATTTTTGTTTAAACCCTGCCATGACCTCACATTCAAGGACATGTAATAGTCTGCACATGTGATAATCCTGCTGGGTTATGTAAGGAAACGATTAAAGGTCTCACTACATCCTGTCAGCTCTGAGCACTAATTCCAAAAGCACATTCTGCTTGACAGATTTTTTAAGAGTGTATATGTCCTAAATGACAGTTGGTCTGCATAGTAATCTGAACAGTACACTCAATACTTTGATAAAACACTGTTAATAGTGGTTGTTTAAATAGCATTCTTTAAAATGTTTTATATTATTAGCTTGTAACTTCGTTCACAGCTTTAGTGTATGGAATTTCCTGCCACTCTCCCCACACACATCCATGTAGGCAAACATTCATAAAATTGTATCTTCAGCTTCAATATTAAGTAATTAAATTGTATTTTAAATACAGAAGCTCTCCTTAGTAATGTCCAAAGACTTATACAGGTATAAACTTAGAGGTATAATGTCTGGGTATTAACTGATACAGTAAACACATAGGTCTCCAACAGATCTAATCTCTGAATCCCTGTAAGGATCAATTATTAATCTTCTGAAAATAGGACACAAAAGCAAACATACTGTTTTAGTTTACAAGTCCTTAAAGAGATTTTTCTCCTCTCATTTGTAAATGTGTAGAATTTCCCAAATCCCAAGTCTTCAGCATTTGCATATATTAAAAATATCTGCATGTGGAAGGATATGTGCCTCTTGAGTTTATTTCCTTTCTAAACTCTTATTTTAATTTTTGTACTTTTCCTTTGCATTTTGTTTTGAGGGGTTTGGAGGGGGGGGCAATGTCAGAATACTTGGTTTCTACTGATTTTGTAAACACAGGAAAACACCAAAACCTGAGGTTACACTGTTCAAAATGTAGGCAGTACTGCACTTGACATCTAAAACCTGAGTTTTTGACTTTGTCATTTTCATTCGGAAAAGTAAATGCTAAGTATCTGGCATGTGTGATCCCTATATCCTATCTATAAATGCTCACAAGTGAAGTAGCTTTTACCACTAAGTATGTTTTTAGAGCACACCTGACACAGTCGCAATCTAAATAAAGTAGGGCTGGAACCAGTTTACGAAACACAAGCGAAAAAGAAGGAATTGCATTTAGCGCTTTGAGATTTCTTCATTTTCTTCTCTGTGGTAATAGAGAAGTGCTAATCTGTGCTATGCACTTCTATTAAAGCTTATCTGAGGTTGTAAGTCTCGAAGACCCTTCAAAAAGGTTTACTACAAAGAGTTGAGGGGTTATTTTGATTAGGAAGACTTTCCTGCCTGGAAGAGGCATTTTTCCCAGATGGCACTTTAGATGTTTTCTCCTGCTGCATTCCAGAGAAGCTCTCTGTGCTATGAGAAGAAGGTACATTCTTGTAGACATGCTTGAAGGTCACCACAGCGAGGGCACCAGGGATGATAAAAGCTCTGAGAAGAACAGGGGGTGGGTCTTTCCCCAGGCACAGTGTTTTTTAACACTACTAAGTTTAATGTTCTTTAATGTTTAGTGTTCTTTCCTTTTGAAATAATTTTCCTAAATCCTTCCACTGCCTGGCATTTTTGCAGGTACCTGGATTATCGTTCTTCACAGAAGGCAACACAAAGCAAAACTTTTGAGGAGTTCTAGCAGTTTGAATCATGTTGTAATGATATATTTTGCAGTCTGAAACTGAATTGGGGAACTCTTTGGCACAGGGAGCTGAGAAAGCCAAGTTTAAAGTATGGATCAGTGTAAGACTAAAACAAATCACAGAAGTACAGAACATGAGTTTCTTGTTCATCATTAATAATTTGAAAATAACCATAGACTCATTGCTTGGAGCTCAGTTTATATCGAAAGAATAAGTGAGTGAATGACTTGGTCTTGCTATTAGCTTAAATTTTGAATATTACATCAGAAAGACATTTTTCTCAGTATTCAAATAAAATTGTCCTTCTGAGGAAGAAATTTCTTTTCACTGCTGAAAAGCAAGTCTTTGAAAGAGTTGTGCACAGGACACATTGTAGCATTTATTTGGTAAAACATGCAAAATGCCCGTGCTTCATATCCCTCTCAGTTTTGGAAAGAGACGAGTTGACAGGGAAATTTGATTTAAAATAACATTCTCTCCTCCCCTGGACTTTTGTTACCATCTCTCCATGTTGTTTCCAAAAATCTATCGATGAGAACAATTCTTTGAATTTTTTTCCCTTTTAACAATGTGAAATGTTTTCTATATTTATGAGACTTGAAAGTATTTGAAGGTCTTGGGAGAATATGGGGTTTTGTTGTTATTTTATACTGGGTTTTTTTGTTTGTTTTATCAAACTGTGAACAAATTTCATTACTTATTTTTTCTGTTTTCACTGAGGTTTAAGATAAACACACAAATACACTTCTTTAGAGTTTTTTTTTGTTTTGTTTTTTTTTTACACAAACTGAAGTGGTTTTGCCACTACAGTCTTTTTCCTATAGACTTACACAATCATATTTTTGAAGAATGGAGACATGACTGAGCTATTAAAAGTACTATTTACATTATTGTTTTATTTATATGTTACTGCTGGAATTAATATTTTCTATCTTATATATAAGTATAGCTATGATGTTACAGCAATTCCAATGAGATACAGATGTGTCTGTTGCTACCATCTGATTCTGCATTTGACTGAGCAACAACAGAAGGTTTACAGGATGTTGATATTAACACTAAAAAATATTTTATTACTGTAAAGTCAGGATTAAAAGGGTTTTTTTAAGATAATGGATTAGTCTGCTTCTGCAGTTTTGTCATTTTCTTTGAGAGAATGAGAAGACAGGGGCACTACAGGTTTTGTGCTTCTTCAATTTATAAGTAACAGAATTATATAATCCATTGTGCTTTTTTTTGATTATTTGTGGCTTGATTTCTCTGTCTACAGAGAAGATATTTACACCCAAATAATCATACTGATCATGTTTAGACTCACACAATTGCAAAGCTGTGGAAACAGGCAGTTAACAAAATTGATAGCAAAACAGCCTGTCAGTGGGTGTTTCAGGTGCATCCTCTCAGGTCTGCAAGTGAAAGGCCTCACACTGCCATTTTTATTTTATTCTTAAATTAATTTGTTTCTGCAAAGTATAAATGCAGCATATTTCTAACCTAAAGAAAGAATAAAACACAGATCATTTTTTTATTAATCACATCTGTTATAGTGTAGGTATTTATGTATAAAATTACATCATACTGTTACACAGATAACAGTCTGAGATGTTCTCCATCAACTTCATGAAAACAAATTAATACTGAAAATATATGTACCGTGACATAGGGAGTATTAGGTGTACTTCAGATAATCTTTGAATTGACATGATATCATCAGCTTTCTAATCCCAACAGAGGTGTCATAGTCAGAAAAAAACCCCATCAAAATGTCGCACATTGCTTATTGTATGTGCATAGTATGAATGCAGAGTGCAAGGGGGTCTTCCCCAATTACCTTTTAGAGCTCTTGGGATAGTTTGGGTGTTCTGCTATAAAGGAGTGGTGCAAAATTTATGATCAATGCAAAAGCTGTGGCTGTCAGTCATTAACATTTTTCCCTAGACAGGTCTGAAACATACTGAGTATTTTAAGATTTCACTTTTCAAGATATCTATTCTCCTGAGCAAAATGAGACATGTGAAGCATGGTCTTTAAAATAAGCGGAAATGACACACCATTAGAGTACATTTAGTGGTGCAACTTTCCCTGGATTTAATATACGTAAAAGTTCTATTCTCATAAAATTATTTTAGTGTTAGTTTTTGGTTTTTTAAAACATTGTTTACTGTCTAGCCTGTTACAAATATAAAAGTATAAATAAAAGTATAAATATTCATCATATTTATAATTACCACAAAATACTGTATCATGCAATCATAAAGTACCACAGGTTGCAGAAATAGAAAAAAAAAAGTTGTAAAATGTAAAACTACAAAGTACTTTGCAAAGACTTTTACGGTTCCTTCACATTCCCACATATAGTGTGAAATATGAATATTCCAATATATAGGTGATTATTCTAACATATCAGAAAGGTATAAGAAATCTTTAGCTCAAACAGTATGATTTGTAGCTAATTAGCTATCTCAGTATAGCAGAAGAAGAAAGCAATGACTGTACTGTCAATAACCACATAAAAAGAACTGATCAGTAATTTCTGCTCTATGCTTCCAATGCTCAAATATTCCAACTATTCAAAGTCTCCCACAGGAAAGGTGAAACTCGCTAATATTTTTAAAGAATCAGTCAAGAAAAATGAAGTACTAGTTTTTCCCTTGGTGAGTCAGCTAATACCAAGATTACGTAATGTCTCAGGATGAAGTTTATTATTTCGAGGTACTGTACCCACTGGATTACATGTTGTACAGCCAGATTAAAGATCAAATATGTGAGACACAGGACTCCTCAACAAGTTATACCAAGATTTTTTTGATGAGTCCCTCCCAGAAAACAAAACTGTACCAGTTTTCACAGTCTTCCCTTATATAGGTACTGTGTATGTTCTGTGTACTAGTAAGCACCATAAAAAAAAAATCAAATTTCACTGAAGATGTCCATTGCTTGTATAATGCACTCATTATACAGCGTCTGCATGCCATGATAACAAATGCACTATGACACAACATCAGAAATAAAGGCATAGGAAGGGAATAATCTCTTTTATTGAAACAATATGATATTTGTCTCAGTTCAGAATTTGTATCATACTAAGTGCCACAGTGGCTGACAGTATAATAGCCACGATGTCCATGCCTTCACACATTTAACCTGAGCTCCTATCAGATCAAGGGAAATTATAAATGTTTGTGGATTTTTCTAACGTTGGGGATTTTTCCAGGAATTTGATATGTCATAAAGCATTTTTGAATTAGACCTGAGCTTTTGAAAATCTGAGAGGGTATTACTCAGTTAACAGCACTTGAGGAAGGTTACCTTCAAAACATTTTAAAAAAGAAGGTAATGAGATTGAAAGGATGCTAAGGAAAAAGACTACATAGGCTGATAAAATAACGAAGCCACTGTCAATTTCTATTTTTACATTTAAAATCCTCTTCCTGAAATGATGAAGCAAATATTTAATGCACCTAAACCCTAACCATAGTGGAATAATAATTTTTCATAGGAAATGCTACTTCCTTTGTTGTATTTACTTGCAGTTATATAAACTTGACACGTGAATTCCTCAGAAAAAGATCTATGTGAGTCATAAGCTTCCTTCACAGCTTGCTTTGTTGTGCTAAAAAAATGTTACCTGGTCATTAACTGGAGGGAAAAAAAAAGAAAAAAAAAAAAAGAAGTAGGATGAAAGGCACTTAAAACTTGAGACTCTTTTTACTTATAGCTGAACAAAGCTGGAAAACAAAATTATACCACTTAACTCCCTAGAGCCATAGAAGCAGTCAACAGAATAACTATGAGCACCAAGACATGTCATCTGGCAATCAGACCTAAAAGGATAAAAATCCAAGTGTTTCACAAAACAGCCATGAAATTCAAGGTCAAAAATATTATATACAACAACGTTTAGAAATTGGATGAACTCTTGGAAAGATAACTTGAACATGACTACAAAATAGACAAACCATACATTTAGAAGAGGAAGTATACTGAAATGAAAATCATGGACATCTGGACTATATGGCAGACACTTACTGACATGACTTTGTGATTTCTTGTGGCCACTGTAAAAGACCAGTGCCTGGAATAAACTGATCTTTGATTTAGCCCAGTTTGGCTGCTTTTATGCTTTCCTATTTAGCTACTAGGAAATAAATATGCAAGTTAGAATTTTTTTCTCTTTTGACACTGTTTATTCTGTGATTTCAATTTTATAAGAATTCTGTTGGAAGAAATGAGAAGATTTTTTAAAATTGTGGGTTTGATTATATCTTTTTTTGGAACAGGAGTAGGTTAGGATAATAAGAAACAAATTACAACAAGAACCTCGTCTTGTCAAATTCAGCGGATAATCAAAAAGCATATAATTTGGTAGATCAAAATTTTATTTCTAACTTCCAGTTTTAAGAGATGTTACATTAATTCCTACAAATATTTACAAAAAAGAGAGTAAATTTATATAAATATGTAGATTTTGTTATAGTTTTTCAAAATTTATTGCAGAAATTTATTTCAAGGTAAATAATCATTATTTTACACATACATAATATTAATAGTAAAAATAATTATCTAATGATTTGCACGAAAAAATTTTCTAGACCAACAACCAGGAAAGAAAATTTATAAATCCTAGGCACTGCACACTCTTTTCTTCATGTCTTGCTTTATTTAAAAAAAAAAAACAAACAACAAAATAAAGCAAACCTCAAAACCGAAGCAAACCAATTTAAACAATAGTTTGGACTATTCAAGGCATTTGTACCTAGTCAGCTGGAAGGAGAGAGGTCATATCCTTCTCACGTAATATCCTATTTGCCCCACGCTCTATCATTTTCCTAGTTCACCAACCATATTAAGTGCATATGCAGGACTATGGTAAACCCTGAGATGTCAAAGCAGCATCACTCCCCTGTCACAGTATTTGATTCTGGACATTAAAAAAAAAGAAAAAAAAGGTTAGAGTCATAACATCCCAACTACCTCATTATAGGATCAAATGTCAGTAAAATACTCTCCATGGAATTAATGTTTAAAAGCTTCCATCTTGATAATTGATTTTTATCTGTAGCACTTCCTTAAAATATCTGAAACTTCATTTAATGTTTGCTTTAATAAGCTTCCTGAGAAATAGACTAGGAAACAAAAAGAAAAAGTTTTTTCTTTGAGTGAATTTGAACTATTCAGGGTCTTGTCAGGAATCCTGAAAAATTTCTGTGACACAGATAAAATTACTAATATTACTTTGAGCTCACATATATGAGAATAGAAAAGTATTTTTACACTTGTGTATCTCAACACTGTATTAAAAAAAGTACTGTTAATTTTGTCTTTAAAGACTTAGAAGCTCAGACCTTGCTATAAATGCAATATTAGTAGTGTGGTCTTCCAAGCACATTTTTTAGTGTAATTCTATTGTTGCAATGGGATCATGAACGTAAGCAACTGACCTTAATTTCTGTGGGATATGATGTGCATACTGTATGTTCTCAGACTTCTTATACCTTTAAGGAAGGTATAATTTAATTTTCAGGTTATTGTCAAGAAAATATTTTTCACACAATATTTTGTTTGTTTCATTCAAAGTATACTAAGTGCTTAAAAGAAAGAAAGAACATTCAACCAGTCACACTTGCCAATGTTTACAACACTGCACAACCGTTCTTTTATGAAAAGGGGAAATATATGCTGCCAAAAGGGAGTGACGTTTTAAAATAATTTAAAAGCAACCCTTAAGCTCAAGGGCACTGTTTTATTCATCACTGACAAGAATAGCAAGTGGTGAGTCATGACTCCTTTTTGAAATTCATTCACTCACTTTACGTGCCTCTCTTTTTAACTGCCAAACTTGCAATACCATCTGCTTTCAGACTTCAGTAACTCAACCTGCCTCTAACTGAGACCAAACCTATGAATATTTAACACTTGCAAACAGAAGCAGCATTTTGCCCAAGACTAGCGACTAGAGTCACTTGATATTTCAGTCTCTGGGTCTGCCTTCTCCATCTCTAGGCACAGCCATGTACCTGTGTGACAAATTCCCTAAACACAGAAGCAGATTGTGGTGACCTCTCAGGTCTCAAGTCCTAGGGCAAAGGCCCACGTTTAGTAGCATTCCAGTTTTAAAACGTGCTTACATTTTCTCCTTATATTCTCCATTACATCTCTTTGCAGGACTCTAATGGTCTGAGAGCTTTATTGTTAACAGAGATGAAAAAAATTCCTGGACAGAAAGGGGGAAAGAAACAAAAAGGGTGCTTCTACACCACTGCTTCCATAACCTTCATCATAGAAAGTGACTGCAGACAGTAGCACCAGGGAGGGACCAAGCAAACAGAAATCACAAGTAAGAAATTACAATATTTAAGCCAATATTTTTGCACCAGACTCTTGATTATCCTTAATCAGATACAGCATTTGAGCCAAGACTGAGAGGAAGAGTCTGAAACAGACAGGCTAGAGAGACAAGAGACAATTAAAAAATACTTGAACAATTCCGTTCTTTCATATTTTGTGCAAAATTATACTTTATTTATTTATTGATAGACTGGCATACTAAGTCTGTTAAATGTAACTACAATTAAATTATGTCAGTGGGTGCTTTCTAAAAGATTTTCCTCTTCCCACACTGCAGCACTTATTGAAAAATTGAAAAAAAAAAAAAAGAGAAGAAAATCAGTGACATATCTGCTCATTTTAAGTTCAATTTCTGACCTCTTTTAACTTCTGCTAAACACAGATTTCACATCTGTATCTTTAAATTCTTTTTCATTTGGTTTCTATAGAGATGATGGATATTTTCAGTGATAAACTTGTTATTATTTGTTCTAGAGTATGTTCCTTTAACAGAACTATTAACTGTGGAAAAAGAATTGGAAAGAAATTCTACAAAATCTTCTCTAATACCTTAAAATGCATAATTCAATTTAGAACAGCTTCATGGTGATGCACGGTGTGGCAATTCTGATGGAATACATTATGCAAATGACCTTTAGTGATACTTTGGAAAGTAATTTGCAAAATGCAGTGCATACACTGTATACATCTCCTCTTTTTCTCATTTGCTACCATCACTGAAGTGCAGCCAAGTGTTTTCTTAACAGTTCCTAACTGCAGCAGATATAAAAATAGTTTCTGAGGTCACTCAGGAAAGGCAAGAATTTAGGTAATATTTATGAAGAGGAAAATCAAAACCTTTATAACATGAACTGTAGACCTCTCTTACTAAAACTATGCATTACAGTATAGTATGCCCTTCTGTTGTGGATTATCTAGCAACAACTGCAAAAAGAGGTCCATATAATTTGTTGCAAATGGTGTCACATCCAGTTGGTGATCGATCACTAGTGGTGTCCCTCAGGGATCGGTGCTGGGCCCAGTTCTGTTTAATATCTTTATTGATGACCTTGATGATGGGATTGAGTCTTCATTAGTAAGTTTGCAGATGACACCAGGCTTGGAGCAGGTGTCGATCTGTTGGAGGATGGGAGGGCCCTGCAGAGGGAGCTGGGCAGACTGGAGAGATGGGCAGATTCCAGTGGGATGAGATTCAACAAGTCCAAGTGCCGGGTCTTACACTTTGGTCGCAATAGCCTCAGGGAGAGCTATAGGCTGGGGTCAGAGTGGCTGGAGAGAGGGCAGACAGAGAGAGACTTGGGAGTGCTGGTGGATGGGAGACTTGACATGAGCCAGCAGTGTGCCCAGGCGGCCAAGAAGGCCAGTGGCATCCTGGTCTTCATCAGGAATGATGGGGCCAACAGGAGCAGGGAAATTATCCTTCCCCTGTATTCAGCACTGGCTAGGCCACACCTTGAGTGCTGTGTCCAAGTTCTGGGCCCCTCAGTTTAGGAAAGATGTTGAGTTACTGGAATGTGTTCAGAGAAGGGCATTGAGAATGGTGAAGGGGCTGGAGCACAAGCCCCATGAGGAGCAGTTGAGAGACCTGAAGTTGTTTAGTGTGGAGAAGAGGAGACTCAGGAGTGACCTTATTGCTGTCTATAACTCCCTGAAAGGAGGCTGTAGTCAGGTGAGGGTTGATCTCTTCTCTCAGGTAACTGGTGACAGAACAAGAGGGCACAGTCTCGAGCTCCATCAGGGGAGGTTTAGACTTGATATTAGGAAGAAATTCTTCACTGAAAGGGTGATCTGCCATTGGAATGGGCTGCCCAGGGAGGTAGTGGAGTCACCAACCCTGGAGGTGTTCAAGAGTAGGCTGGATGAGGCACTTGGTGCCATAATTTAATTAGTAATAATTAATGATAATAACAATAATTAATAATTTAATAATTCTGGACTGTTAGATTACGAGTTGGACATGATGACCTTTAAAGTCTCTTCCAACCTTGCTGATACTGTGATACTGTGATAATTTCTTCAGATAAATAAGTTATTTATAGCTATGTGTTTTAATCTTAGCAAAATCTGATCATGTGGAATTCATGATTAAGAATTAGTTGGCCACACCCTGCAAGTAGACAATTTGACCTTTGAGATGATTGGTTCAAAGAGGAGGAAATCAATGATCTAATGAAATTTGCAACACATCCGTAAGACCTGACCTAGCTGTTGCTGTGAGTGCTAAATTTTCATATTTTTCATTTATTTCTCTAAATGTGATAAGAAATTATGTAATGGCATAGGGCTGATGTTACAATATTGCTCATTTATTGCTGTGACCTTCATTCTTGCTGTTAATAATATTTTCTTTTATATTATTTGTTAATAGCTTAGAATTTTGCCAGTCTTTACCATCTAAGGCTAAAACTTCCATGCTCATTTGCTGGGTCTTTATGCAGGCTCTTAATGCTGTTTCTCTTTACACTGGTTCTAGGAAATGAAATTATTATTTGATCACTAACTTGAGCCTTTCCTCCCAGTTCCTCCACAGGTTCTGTAATGATCTGGAACTGATAAAGAGTTTTAATTTCCTTGCCAATTCTCACAGAGTTTCAGATTCCACACATCTGCTTCATCCTAATTTCCATGTGCTAGGCTTTTAGTAAAGGTGCATACTAAGACCAGAACAGTGTTTGTCAAAATGAGAATAAAATTTCTTAGCACTGATAAAAATAAATGACTTACAGGCTACTATATTAAACTACAAACTGCCACTAAATAGGATAGTGGAGAGAAAAGAAATCTACCACAGAATGTATTTTTTTTGCAATTTTTTTCATTTTGAAACCAAGCTTGTTCACTTATTTTTCTTATCGCAAGGGAAATTGGTTTTACTGAAACATTTGCTATACTGTTTTTGAGGATACAAATTGATCTGCTGGTTACTTTGGTCTATTAAAAAAAAAAAAAAAAAAAAAAAAAAAAGAGGAAAACCCTCTATTTAATTTTCAGTTTCCCGAGTTTTTACACTTCCAGGATGTAACAACCTCTTTGTTGAGAAATGATTATGATGCAACATAAATAGAAAATACAATTGTAGTGGAAAGTGGAATTGTTTGTTGAACTTCTAAATGCTGTTAATTTTGCCTCAACTTAGTCAAAGTCCTTTTCAAGATTGTTTTTGGAGTAGGTCTTACTGTGAAAGTAGGTTTGCACATAGATATGCACCTAAGTCTGACTGCAGTTCCTTAACTCTCAGACTGCTCCTTGCATTGGTATCTCCCTGTTAGAATGTTGTTTTCTGACAATAGTCTATGTTAATTCTGCTGCTTGATTTTTAAAACTTCAGATTTTTTGAAAATCTTTTTATTTAAAAAAACCCCAATTTCTCCATAGGAAGACTTTAATTTTTTTTTAATGTGTATTTATGACATCAATAACATTTCAGCACTTTCAGTCTCTGAAGGAAAGATTATTTCTGACTCTATGTGCCATCTATATTCTTTGGGAGCTTGCAAAACCTTCAATGCCATGCTAATAAAACAAATTTCAGTACAGGTCTGACAGCAACAAAATCCCCTGTAAGACATATATCATCAAGTGGTCTCTTAGCATTACTCTGGTGGTGTCAGTGAAATTATCCAACTAGATAATTTAATTCAGGCTACATCTGCCAAATCAGTCTTTTTTTTTTTTTTTTTTTTTACCCAGATCTTGTAACTTTCAATATTTGATTTGGAAAAAGAAGCAGTGAGAAAAATCCGGAGCAGTTAAGTGTGATCTACCAGCAACAAATGAGATTCATTTTCAGATCACAACAAAAATACAAAAAAGGGAAGAAACAGCTGCTTGTCATTTGTCTTCATTTTTTAAGTCTCATTTTCTTCTATTACAGCCTCATCTAGAGTCTGTCTGCATACATCAAAATAAGATGCATCTGCATACAGTTTAATCCTTGGATATATCTTGTGTATGCAACATATGCAGAAGGCATGTAGTATATCCTATACACTTACCAGTTTAAAAGAAACAGGTAATGTTCTCTTTTGTCAATACTTCAAATATTCAGTTTAAGATGAAAAATGCAGTCTTTCTTTCAAAGTGTGACCACAATAAAGGTCACATTGATAACGTCTGGATGGCATTTTTTGATGTTTGTCTCACCTTAATAGAATACTAAATATTTTTTAAGGTGAGGCATAGATAAAGTACATTAGTAGAAATATATGCCTTAAATCTAAGGGAGTTATTTTCTATCACAGATACTAATTACGGATATTTTTTCTGAGAGTGTAAAATTATGGTGTGGCTTTCAACAACATATCCTTTTTTCCCTTTCTATTTCTGAACAATTTGTAATTAAGCAATGATTTGTTTATTTTTTTCCGGAAAAGGTACTAAAAGCTGATTAGAGCAAATAGTATATGAAAAAATAGAAGACTTTGTGTTCCTTATGGGGTGCTTAACTCACTGGCTCAAAAGTTTACTAATAATGTAACATGGGCATGTGTTCTACCCTACATAGACTACCTATCTTCATATTCAAAAATCATAATTCACCACAAAGTATATATCTGTTGTTTATGACAGCTTCTAATTGAAAACAACCACCATTCATCAGTCATGTGAGTATGAAAGTGTTTAGAGAGACAGATCAGTTTACTTTTACTTAGAGAAAAAGAGATATTCCTATATAATATTTTTTGCATCTGATTTCTCATTCATCAGAAAAATATCTATTGAATTTAATCCTGATCAACCATGCTTCTCTTTCAAGATCTTTAATTTTCAACAATTACCTCCAAAACATTGCAATTGTCTCCCTATTGCATCATCTACAATAATTTGATGAAACTATAATTATAATTCAGACATCAGATTTTCCAAAGGAATTATGCCCACACTTGAAAGTCTCCCAACCACAATTTAAGTAAGACTTATTCATTCCCTAAAAACAATTTTTCCTTCATGTTGCATCTCCAGGCCACACTACTTTTCCCCTTATCATTTTCAAAAGCTTCATGTAACTTATTTCAAAACTACTACTTTTTGTATTTATTTGTTAAACCTCCTGTCTTATCAAAGAAGGGTTTCAGGGAATCCATTTATGAGCAACACATCTGTGAAATTTTATTTTTTAAAGACGTTTTAGATACCAAAAAATTTGTTTCTTCAGTAATTTTTGTCAGAATCTTTTCAGTTATTGCTTCTGGGGTGCTATATTCTGAAGAAGTGCCTCTTTCTTACTTCAGTAACTCAAAACAAATTTCATCATCGGCCACTAGTGGACCACATTTGACTTCTTAACAAGCTCTTGAGCCTAAAATTCCTTTCTCCAAACAGTAACATCTTTTTATCATTCTTTTAGTTAATTATAGTCTTAAGATTTACCATTTTTTTTAAAACAACTTTAAGAAAGACGTTTATTACTCCTGTGGTTGAATCAGTAAGAGTTCACTTTTCTCCACTTTTAGTCACTTAAATTTCCCAACTTCCTTTTTCCCTCTTCTTAAAGCTTTTAATTCATTTTCCAATTTCTCTGTAGCAGAAAGCCATTATACCTTATCTTCCTGTTTTTATACACATATACATGTATAATGCCTTAAACCCATCTATGTAACTCTGTGTTTCTCTTGTTGTCATTTTTGAAATTCAGTTTCATAAAGGTGTCCTGAGGTATCCAAGTGTCCCTTTTGACAATGTATCTTTAAAGAACAGAAGTTATGTTGATTTTTTAACTTAATTTTCTGCAGCATATTTTTCTCACAACAACTCTATACTTTGACTTTATTTTTTTATAAAATCCTACTCATCAGATCATTATTTTAAAATCTTTAATCCTTATAAATATTTAGTCATTATTCTACAGCTCTCATAACTTGTTTTCCTCATGAAAACAGGAAGCTATTAACTGTTCAACACTGCTCATACCTTCAATTTTTAGATTTTCTGAGTTTTATTTGCCTTGATTGGTACATATTATCTTCAAGAAAGTTTCTCTTTCTGAAATAATTCTTGCTTCATATATTTCAAAATCTAAATGAATTGTCTACTTAACCTTTTCCCAGCAGATATATGTGGAACAAAAGCACTTCCTGTTACTTCAAAGTCCTGGTTTTCTGTACTTTTCTAAAAACCATGAAAATCCTTTGTTTTATAATCAGTACCAAATCATGGCCATGATATTATTCCTACTGATTTTTTTCTTTTCCTTGCCTCTCACCTTTTCCAGAATAGGCGGAAAAAACCACGAAGCACCTACAAGCTGAACTAAATAAAAGCATCCTCATTTTTAATACATTAACAAATTTGACAACATGAACTTTGTCACAAAACTCAGTAACAAGAGCAAATTGATACAAAAATCCTAAAGCTATGGCCTAAGTTTATAGCACTCTTCAAAAAATTGTGATTAGCAGACTCCTTCACATAACAACACCAAGGCCACTGAATGCATGCAGGTCCAGAACTACAAAGTATTTTTCTGCTAAGTGGTGTTATTAAAAAACAGTTTAATTGAAAATCAATGTAAACTTTACACCAAATAAAAAAATGTGCTTTTTTTTTAAAAAAGAGGTGTTACCACAGTGTCTAGACTTCATGCATTCCAGTAAAATTGGTTTGAAATTACTGTCATATTGTCATGAAAAAATATTTTTAAGTTGATATGCAGCAGAAGAATTAGAAGTCTACCATTACAAGATGATTTTTAATCCAGAATATTTTCATCTGGTTTACAATGTAACTTAATGAGCAGTGGGAGTACAATGGAACATTTTACAAATATGCGTCATGTAGATCTAAATCTCTTTAATACACCCTCACAGAGTCTATTTAGTTTACATGGCAAGATTTTAGTAGCAGAGGTAGGTTGCAAAGATGGCTTCTGACAGAAGATACCATGTGTGACAGAACTAGTTCCAGCCAGCTTTAAGACACACTTTTGCCTGGCCAAAGCCGACCCCTTCAGTGGCAATGGAAAACATAGCTAATAAAGAGCAAAATGGCTGTGAGAGAGGAGGGAGAATATGCAAGAGCAGCAGCTCTGCAAACACCACGATTAGCAAAGAGGGAGCAGGAGGTACTCCAGTCATGGGAGCAGAGATTTCCCTACAGCCCATGACACAGACCATGGCAAGGCAGCTGTGCCCCTGCAGCCTATAAGGTCCATGGTGGAGCACGTATCCACCAGCAGCTCCTCGGAGGAATGTATGTTGCAGCAGACGGATGTGCTCTGAAGGATGTTACCTGGGCCTATGGAGAGTCCATGCTGGAGCAGGTTCCTGGAATGAGCTGTGGCCCATGGGGGACCTAGGCTGGAGCAGGCCATTTCTGAAGGTACAGTACCCCATAAAGAGAACCCAAGCTGGAACAGTTCCCTGTGCAAAGGATATGCATTTTTGAAGTTCATGAAGGACTGTCTCCAGTCTGAGGAGAGAGAAGAGCATGAATAGAAAGTAGCAGCAGAGACAAAGTGCAATAAGGTGACCCAAATTCTCATTCCCTGTCCCCCTGCATGATTGAAGAGGAGGATGAAAAATATCTGAGAGTGAAGCTGAGCCTGGAAATAGTGTAGAGGTGAGGGGAAGTTTGTTTTGTTTTTGTTTTATTTCTCAATCTCTTACTCTATTAAAATTCTTTGGCAGTGAATTAATTTCCGCAAGGTGAGCCTGGTTTGCCCATGAGAGTAATTGATAAACAATCTCCCTGTTCTTATCTCAAGCCATGAGCTTTTTTCATTGTATTATTTGTCCTTGTCCTGTTGATGCGGGGGGGAGTGATAAAGTGAGTTCGTAATTACTTGATGGCCAGTCAAGCTCAACCCAACAAACTGAGTTAAATGCTTTAGAAGTTAGAATACCAATACTGATTTCCTCTTCCAATATTGCCGAGGTGGATTAATTTCCGACTAAATCTTTAAATATCCTTTTAGTTTTGAGGCATGGTGTCAAAACGCAACAAAACTAGGACCTTTTCTCCCTGATCCCTTCCTATTTGTGCCTTGACTAGGTTATCTCACGATGTGAAGGAGGTAGAATAATGTGCTTTGAGTGGGAACAACTTAGTTAACACTAAAATTTTCCTGAGAGACTCCCCTGTTCCTATATAACTTGTATTTAGTGTTCACTGCAAATAGAACCCTCCACCTAAGCTAATAGGTCACAATCTCACACAAGGCTGTAAGTACCACCATGTTTTTAATTACTAGCATTATCATTGATAAGTATTAGCTGCGTAACAGTAAAATAGTAGTTGTCTTTTATATAAGAATAAAATATTACAACATAAAAATTACACTTATCACATTTCAAAAATGTTACCATCTATTAGAAAATCAACAGTTCAGAAGAGTAGAGGTCTGAATCTCAAGCAATGAACTGAGAACAATGAAATAGCCTGTGTGATTGCTACAAGGGGAAAAGGCTTATACTGCATAGGTAAATAAAAATGTGTTTTATGGGCATTTATTGTCAAATAATCCCCTTCAGAGTCATTTAGCCTTCATCATCCTAGCTCAAGCCTGCATAATAATAGGAGAAAGAAATGCTAGTGACAGCAGGCATTAGAAAAAGCTAAGTAAGTCTCTGGCGGCTGGTAAACCTAAGCAATAGTGCAGAACACAAGGTGTTCTGTAATTTCTAAGAATAAATATGGGAGGGGAAAAAAGCATTTAGTTAGCACTATTGTGACAATCTGGCACTGCTGAGGGAAACACAAATGAAAACCTGTTAAAAGAAGTGCCCAAAGTACCCTTATTAAGCTTCAAAGTCTTCAAAAGTATATGATTATTCTGAATACCAAAGGCCAATTAAATTCAAGGAGGATCAGAATGTCATTGCTAGTATGTTAAAATACACCCAGTGCTATGCAAGGAAGTAAACAGAAGTTACTCTGATTAAGGTGACTTCACAACTGCAGAGTGAAGCCCAGTTTTTAGTATGTAAAGGGTGAAAAATTATTAGAATTAAGTTTTCACTTTTGTCTTTTTCTGTTCAGCAATATCACAGCAATCCAGCCACACAGGGAAATTTTACATGAGACAGAGATATCAAATACACAATAACTCTAATTAAAGTTCCTGCTTACTTGTTGTCCTTTCAAAGAGAATTCTGCTGTTAGCAGCTCTCACAGCTTTCTCCTGTTGAGACGACTAATACTCATGTTAGCCATGGAGTGCTGTAACGTGCATTCATACTATCAACTGGTACTGAAATGTTGAAGGCAGGCTGTCTGGAAGGAATGGATCTGAGCTGCAGAACCCCGTCAGCATTTCTATGACTGTATTTATGATTAAATGAAATAAACTGTTAGTGTCTCATTAAATCCTGACACACTCACACAATCCAATTTTTTACCAGCAATTCTGATTTCAGGTTCTCCCTAGACATCTTAATTCTGCCCTCTGAAGTGTGTGTATTTTTGTTAGGACAAGCACATGGTCTCAGGCACTGATATAAGGCAAACAGCTAAAAAGTAGGGTTTTTCCATACTGTGCTTGATTAAACTCTAATCTAACAAAATATATGAGCTCATGAGAAGCTCTATTGAGTTCAAATTGCCCATTTATTAAAATGTTTTGCCATAACAGGAACTGTATACTCAAATGGAAAATAGATTATTGGATAGTTTGTAAAGAAGATATCATCCTCAACCACTTATTAATCAAAATGCAATATACTTGTTGAATATTTCTTCTGATACGTAAAAGCATAGGAGTAGATTTACAATTTGTTTAAGATTAGCACAATGAAAATAATTACATCTTCTAACAGTTTAGGCTAAACACTTACTTTTTTTCTAAACAAGTAAAGGAATTTGTATTTATATTTTCTTTTACACACTTTCTAGTATTTGTATAAATCCCAGCATCTATATCAGGTAGAAATTTCATAATGGAATAAAATTAATTTCTGTCATTAGGGGATCATTACAGAATCAAGTTTATTAGGCAGGAGAACTCTGACAGTGGATTCCTTAAACATGCTGGTAAGTGTTACAAAAATATATTCAGCCAGGCAGAAGTAATAGGTGCACTTGTTGTTGACTTCATTGTTGGTGTTTAAGTTTAGCTGAAGAGAAAATAATACTTTGTAAGCTATATGCTGATTATGTAGGTTAATATATAACTGTATGACAAAAAAGTTCTGAGTATTGAGACGAATGTCTGTATCCATGAGCCAATAAAAAGAAATTTTTAAACCGTATTTGATTAGTTTGATACACTGTTCCTCTGTGGCATCAGTTTATCAAATGAATTATACAATACAGTGGAGAATAAAAACAGCAAGATATACCCAGAAGTGAAGTATTCACTGTCTAGGAATTTTTGTTAGTGTCAATCATATATATATATATATATATATATATGCTTTTTATGTACTCTTTTTATGGTTAACTAAATATTGATGAATGTTTTTACTGCTAGAAAAATACAGAAATTTTTTCCTAGACTAATTATATCACTACTAATTCTGACAAACAAGACAGAGGAGCAACTCATCTTGAAACCTTAGTGTTTCTGAATATAATGCTATCTACTTTCTTCAGGTATTAAGAATGATAAAGAGATTATATTTCTTCCATACACAGTGCCTTTTTTCCAATTTATATGTTCAGTTATAGATGCCAATCAATTTAAGTCACACATCTCTAATATTATTCCATTGGAAAATGCTGGATCAATCTGAGCAGAAATTTTTATATGTTTATTTAAATACATTTATTAAAAAGAGGATGTATGTGTAAATTAAATTTTAATAGTGTGAATTCCTTAGCAAAATCTACATCTACAGAGTTATACTAAATTCAGCAGCTCCTATACTGACTGTTTTGGCTTCTAGAGAATCTACTTTTAATAAATTAGATATATTAAGCAAACTCTTCTTATACTAATGAAATTTTAGTATGCTTCAATATATAAATCTGTTTCTTGAGTATATATTCATAGCAAAGTCATTTGTTTATCTCTGCTTTCAGGGGTTCAGCTATTAAATTTCTCACAGTCAGCACACTGCATACATTTAACAAATTACAGAAAGACATCTCCTGCTATTCTTGAGAATAACATGGTAATAGTAGCAGACACAATACAGGTTACAGACTGTAATTGAAAAGTTACCTCCTGTTTCATTACTGTGGGATATCTATAAATGGTGAGAGAGTAAGACAGAAAAGAAAATACATAGAAGTTTGTGTTCCTGGTGGGTTGAAATTAGGTGCAGTCATATTGGTAGTAACGTGAGCAGTGCCACGATATTTCTAATTCATTAATGAAATGCTTCATATGTTATTCTCCATTTACATATATCCTAGTAATTCAGTGATGGGATTATTGCGAAGTGAATCCAGGAAGGAAAGAAAATGTTTCTCAGCCTAGGAGCTTTCTGACATACAAGGATGAACAGTCAGGTAGAGGTAACAAAGAATCACACCTGTATTATAAAAATCCAAGGAGGAGAGACATAAATGGATTCTATAACATAAAGACCAAGGTCAAGTAGAATAAAGATTAAGATTTAGAAATAAGGGGCTTTTCCTTTTTGTTTTTTTTTGTTGTTTTGTTGTTTTTGTTTTTTTTTTCACAATACACCTCACTTTCTGGTATGAATAGACAACTCTTACAAGCTGACAAAGTCAATATTTTTCACAGTCTCCCACAGGGAAGGACCACAGGTAGGATGTCTGGCAAGCCAGCTGGTTTCTAGGAGGAGTAATGCAGCTGAGGCCCTTCTGCCTTTATGTCAAGCAATTTTTGGTGGCCAGGACTTAATTCACTGGGAAATGCTTGGGGATTTCAGAAAGATATGGCTGGCCCCAGATCTGCATGCTGCAGTATTCTTATTTCAAAAACTTTGAAGTATTTGTCTACAGAGTTATTTTTGTGAAGTAACACAGACAAAACCTAAAACCTATGCTAAAAATTGAAATCTGAAATATGTATCAGAACCACAAGACTTCAAACAGGAGATTTTAAACTTGGTTTGTCAATAAAATAAAAAAAAGTCTCTCAACAGCCTTTGATTTATTACCCATTCATAAAAACCACAAAGGCAGTAATCATAAATGCAATTTCTTATTAGCTAATGAATGTTACAGGAATCCTAATCATACAGATTGAATTCCACCATTGAACATGTCATTTTCATTCTCATTTAATGCAGCGTTTTGAATTTATCACAGTCTATCACACCTTGAAGTATCTTCTCTCTACTGCAAATTATTTCTTCTCAAATTAAATCAGGGCTGACATGAAATCATCATATCTTCAGAATCATAACTCTGCTGTCCTAGAAGACTTCCATTCTTGGCACAAACCTTGCACATTAATACATTGTAGAACATTACTTTCCACAGGCTTATTCTAGTCCATTACTTTTTTCCCTCCTCCTTCTCTTGTGCTTTTTGTATTCGTTGCTTTCGAAACAGGGCACTGCAAATTTTGTGTGTTTCTGCAAGCTGAGAAAGGTGAACTCCCAAAAAAGTGTTTAAACTCCTCATCAAACAGATGTCAACATTAGCCACAACTGCTGCCTCTTATGAAAATGAACAGATCTTGCTTTTCTGACAATCTTTTCCCTCTGCTTGCATGATATACACAGTCATATTACAGTCATAGCCTAGGTGACTAACTAGAGCCATCAAAGCTATAATGCAGCCACTCTCAGAAGCTCTATGAACAATCTGTACTACTTTCTGCTGTTTCAATTCTGTCAGTGCAGCTGCAACTATGTCAGGTGCTCTGGGTAATTCTCACATGTCTGTGAAGGAGATGAATAGATGAAACTCCAAAAGGAAGCGATTTAGTAAGAGTGCTTCCCTCTTACTTTCTGGCTTAAGAATTAAAGACTGGTATATTAGTCAGTATGACAGCTTTACTCTGCTACAAAAACACACATAAAACTGAAGTATTTGGTTTAACTGCTTTACATTTATTTCTCAGCTACAGTGTTTCACAGACACTTCACTGGACATTCAAAGCTAAATCAATGTGATCACAATGAAGTTCCTTCTGCTTTCAAAGTACTAAACTATAGATAAAATCGATGCAGTCAGCATGTAGCTGTTCTTTGCAAATAATTGACTTCTTTGTTGTTCAAGAGAACAAAGATCCTGTCAAATATTGTGAGGGTAAGAAAATAACTGGAGTTTGCAGTTACAGTGCAATGTCCTAAGTTCAATCAACACACTCTTTATAAGAAAACTGAAAACGCCAGCAACAAGAAACAATATTTTTCCGCTACAGAGATCTGTTCATTTAATAATGAATGTGGACCAGAAAGGACAAATGAACCAAAGGGAATACCCTGTTCCTACTTTTTTTATTTTTTCACTTTTACCATCAAAGCCAAAAGTCAAAATTTGAAAATAGCTCTCAGGAAGGTCTCCCATACCTCTCTTTAAGGAAAACAACCTATTTAGCTTTGAACTAGCAGGAAACTGTCTCAAAGTGCCTGTATGTGACAAGAAGCATCATTATCTTTACTGGAAAAGCAAAAGAGGTGTTTTTGTTTACATTCCTTCAAACTAGTGACAGATCAGGAACAATACTTTTACCTCCCATTATAAAGTTTTGTCCATTCAAAATTACAGCTTTCTGAGAATTTCAATCTCTCTCTGTCTTTGCTTCACTTTTTGTACAGCTGTACTTACTTTGCAGCCAAATAAAAAGGGCTGGTATTCTGCAGTTGCTCCTTGCAGATTTAAACCTACTTAGTCTAATCATACCTCACATTGTTAATGGATGTGGTTGAAGTTTAGGTTCTGATTTTTGTTCTATTAAACAATATATAATCAGTTTAACTGTATTTCATAAAAAGGAACTTTGCTAGAACAGACAACATCAATCTTATAAGAAATGCATATAATTTCTGACCGCTTCCAGTCTGTTTATTGCTTTATGTTGCAGCCAGGAGTGTATTTAATGCTTGATTCACCAAATAAGAGAGTCACAGAATTAACAAGGTTGGAAAAGACCATTGAGATCATCCAATCCAACCTCTTACCTAACACCATCCCATCATCTAAATCATGTCACTAAGTATCTCACTCAATCTCTTCTTAAACACATCAAGGGACAGTGACTCCACCACCTCCCAGGGCAGCCCATTCCAATGGGAAATCACTCTCTCTGTGAAAAAGTTTTTCCAAACATCCAGTCTAAACCTCCCCTGGTGCATCTTAAGACTGTCCTCTTGTTCTGTCACTGGTTGCTTGAGAGAAGAGACCAACACCCACCTGGGTACACTCTCCTTTCAGGCAGTTGTAGAGAGCAATGAGGTCTCCCCTGAGCCTCCTCTTCTCCAGGCTGAACAGCCCCAGTTCCCTCAGTCACTCTTCATAGGGCTTGTACTCCAGCACTTTCACCATCCTCATTGCCCTCCTCTGGAAATGCTCAAGCATCTTAATATTTTCTTAAACTGACGGGCCCAGAACTGGACACGGCACTCAAGATGTGGCCTAACCAGTGCTGAGTACAGGGGAAGAATAACTTCCCTAGTGTCCTCCGAGTCTCCCATGAGAACAATTCTGGGAGCAAAAGCCTCACTGTAGAGTATCGAGATTTTCATTGAAATGCCTAACTGATTTCATTGAAATGACAAACTGCACGTGCACAGCTTGGCTCCAAGAAGTTTGAAATCTGTATATATGTGTGTGTATATATATGTATATATATATTAAATACTTAATTTTTTAATCAAAGGAGATAATACTTGGCAAATATTAAATTATTTTTAATCTAAGCAGTGACTGGACCTAAAAAGTCCAGAATATTCTCAACTCAGGTGAAAGATCTGTAATATTTCATAGGATTACAGTTCTGCTTATAGTGTTAGCGCTGTAAAAAGTTTCTGAGCAGCTCAGACTCTTATCAGATATTAATTACTTCACATTGTTTTAGGATCATTGAATGTTTTAAATCTAAAAATGAAGGATCATGTAAATGACAGTAAACGGAAGTAAAAACAGGAGCTCCAATAATCAATTAATTCCACTTCTCCTAGATGTCCAGTTTAGGATAAATAAGTGGTTTTCTAGAAGTTCTGCTTTCTTTTCAAGACCTACAAAGAAACTTTTAATCCCGAGCTCAGATTAACTCCCTTTTAAAAGCTGGTGAAGATAGCTGACATAAGTCACTACTAGCATTTACAGCATACAGAGCTGGATTTAACTCCTGAGGTCTACTCTCCTTATTCCTTACAGTATTCCGTCAATCTCATTCCTGCTAAGAATCAGTAAACCTGAGAGAGGTGAACTGGTTTTGAACATCTAGGCAGTGTAGCAGATTTTCCCTTCCTCTCACCTCCTCTAACATTCCTTCCCTCTGCTACATCAGCTCCTCCTCGTATTATTTCTTTCAGCCATTCCCTATTTCTAATCTAAAGTTTGACCTTAGTAGTGCTAAAAGATTTCTGAGAAGTTTAACTTCTTTTCTATTGTGACTGTGTAAGCATCTAGCATTGAAAAATCCTCAAGAATAGATCTTTCTTTTTCTAGATATTTATAAAAGAAAAAACACCCTCATTCTTGCATTTGAGAATAGAAAATTACCTATTCAACTGCCAACAGGTGTTTAAATGAGGTGTTTGACACTCAAGTAAGTGTGGTGGTTTGAACCACTTTTTATCATCTACAGGGTGTGCACAATAAAGATGACGGAAGACTGAACAAAATTGGCAGCAGGAAAACAGTTTATTACAGGGGGTTTAAAATAGGGAAGAAGAGATAACCCATAGGAACTCCAAAATTTACACAGAGAAACACTCGACATGCAGAAAANATATGTATATATATATTAAATACTTAATTTTTTAATCAAAGGAGATAATACTTGGCAAATATTAAATTATTTTTAATCTAAGCAGTGACTGGACCTAAAAAGTCCAGAATATTCTCAACTCAGGTGAAAGATCTGTAATATTTCATAGGATTACAGTTCTGCTTATAGTGTTAGCGCTGTAAAAAGTTTCTGAGCAGCTCAGACTCTTATCAGATATTAATTACTTCACATTGTTTTAGGATCATTGAATGTTTTAAATCTAAAAATGAAGGATCATGTAAATGACAGTAAACGGAAGTAAAAACAGGAGCTCCAATAATCAATTAATTCCACTTCTCCTAGATGTCCAGTTTAGGATAAATAAGTGGTTTTCTAGAAGTTCTGCTTTCTTTTCAAGACCTACAAAGAAACTTTTAATCCCGAGCTCAGATTAACTCCCTTTTAAAAGCTGGTGAAGATAGCTGACATAAGTCACTACTAGCATTTACAGCATACAGAGCTGGATTTAACTCCTGAGGTCTACTCTCCTTATTCCTTACAGTATTCCGTCAATCTCATTCCTGCTAAGAATCAGTAAACCTGAGAGAGGTGAACTGGTTTTGAACATCTAGGCAGTGTAGCAGATTTTCCCTTCCTCTCACCTCCTCTAACATTCCTTCCCTCTGCTACATCAGCTCCTCCTCGTATTATTTCTTTCAGCCATTCCCTATTTCTAATCTAAAGTTTGACCTTAGTAGTGCTAAAAGATTTCTGAGAAGTTTAACTTCTTTTCTATTGTGACTGTGTAAGCATCTAGCATTGAAAAATCCTCAAGAATAGATCTTTCTTTTTCTAGATATTTATAAAAGAAAAAACACCCTCATTCTTGCATTTGAGAATAGAAAATTACCTATTCAACTGCCAACAGGTGTTTAAATGAGGTGTTTGACACTCAAGTAAGTGTGGTGGTTTGAACCACTTTTTATCATCTACAGGGTGTGCACAATAAAGATGACGGAAGACTGAACAAAATTGGCAGCAGGAAAACAGTTTATTACAGGGGGTTTAAAATAGGGAAGAAGAGATAACCCATAGGAACTCCAAAATTTACACAGAGAAACACTCGACATGCAGAAAACACAAAAGGGAAAAAGGGACAAAACCAAAAAGGGAGCTGCTCTCCCAGCTAGGTGACTAGCTGAGAAAACAGGGGGAGGGTGAGGGAAGCCATATCTCTCCCTCCCTCTCTGCTGGTATCACTCCCCGTCCCCTTGAGGTTCTCTGAAAAACACAAAAAGAAGTCAAAAGCGACCCCCTCCCACCACCTTCGGGAAGTAGCTACTTGCTTTCAAACTGGAAGTCACTTTGGTGCTGAGAGAAATGGGTAGAGTCACGCCGCGGGGCCTGAGACCGAGGAGGAGAGGAGCTGTGTGCTTCGTCCCTGGACCGAAGCCAAAGAGAGGGGAGGGCTTCTGTGCTCGGCTTTTTAAGCCCTCTGGCCCTCGCGCGAATCTTGCGGTCTTCTTCTGGGCTAAGCTGTCTCCCCATTGGCCAGTGGAGCCGAGCCCCGCCTCTTTTCCGGCCTTTTCACTCCAGGCACAATGGTGGTTCCTGCCAAAACCCACACTTCCGGGGCTCAAGGCGCCATCTTTGTTTTCATGGCCGCGGCATTTTGGGGACGCCCTGGCACCAGTACAGTGTCAGTGCTGGACCCCTACTGCTGTCCACTAGCAGCTGCCGCGCTCAAGTTCCTGACCGTGGCTGCACTGGGGCTGACGCTCCGGCACCCACAGTGTGTCTCTGCTTACAAGACAGGAGCCACCAGGACCGCACTCGCACTGCCCTGCCACTTGGCCACAGGCATTCCAGGGCTCTCTTGTAGCCGTGCTCCTGGGCTGCTGCCTGCACCAGGACCAAGGGAGTACCGCGCATGCTGTGTGGCTCAAGACGGTCCTGGGGCTGTGCGCCGGTGGCTATGAATTGGCACTGCAGCGCACCCCGCACGTGCCACCTCCTCCCCATCACGTGAGAAGCGGCACCGGCACTGGCTGCGTACGCCCCAGCCGCCCGGGGAGGGGGAAGCAGGCAGGAATGAGGGCTCTCCTGGCCCCAGCCCCTGGCATACCCCCCTGTCGCCATCACTGCTGGCCCTGTGCTCCCAGAGGGCCCAGAGGAACGAGGAGCTGCCATCGCTGCCCCTACCCCCAGGGGAGAGCAGGCAGGAGTGAGGGCCCTCCCAGCCCCAGCCCAGGAAACAGTGAGGGGGTGGGCAGAGGGGGGATGAGGAAGCAGCCCGCTGAGAGCAGCCCCCCCCGTCCTCCCCCAGCTGTGGGGAGAGTGGGCAGGAGTGGGAGCTGTCCCTTAAGGGAAAACAGGATTTTACACAGATAGGTGAGTGGCCTCTTCTTAGGGCTCTTCTTCACTCCCCCCCCCCTTCCCCAAAGCCCAAGGACCCCCACAAGCCCACTCCCAAGACCCAAAGCCCCTCAAACCCCCACAGTAAGATTATTTAATTATTTAAGTAATTTAATATGGTAGGAAATCATAAAAGTATTTAAAATGAATGAAAACTGTAATTCAAAAAAAATTTTATACCTACATATGGTTAAATACATACTTGGCTGTGTTTTCTACCGAACTTCTAAGCCCAACTTGGTATGGTAAAATAGAATGAGGAAAAACATTCTCACACTCAAGAGAAATTCCAGACTGTACATGTATCTTTTGGCAAATAGATGATCACCTAGAAAGACCCGTTTCTGGCTTTTGGTGGTTGCAACCCACCTAGGCAATCTATCACAAAGATCATAACAGATAGTAGGAAAAGCAGCTTAAAGGCGGAGTATTTGGCAAACTTTTTGGCAGAATAGAAACTGTCAGGTAAAACCTACCAAGCAAAAACAGAAGTTACTCTCCTATGAAGTTACCACACAATTGCATTGGAATTGTGGGATTTTTTTTATCTTTTTCTAAACCACAGTCAGTCATAAGTCCATAGCAAGTACAACAGAGAGAGAAGTAATACACAGCTGCATGCTATGTCATATTTAAACCTTTTCCAACTGAGGTATAAATCTGGTTTACGGAGTGCTGATACTCAAGACCTGACCTCATCTTCATCTATCTTGGCCTCATTCAAAAACATATATTCTCATTAAAGGTCATGTGAGCAAACCTGAAATGATGGCACTGACCAGCTGCAGACGTTAGAAGTGACATGAGAAAAACCCATCTAGTACATCTGCTAACCTCAATGCCTGCACAAATTTAAAATCTCGAAGCGGTCAAGTAAACCAACTGATCACTAAGTAACAGTATCTTGAATACCTCCTTCCTACCTCAACACAGTATTTTGCTGCAATCATCACCATCATTTTATGCAGTTTATGTTTTATATTGCTGTGAACATGCCTTATTCTGAATTTATCCTTGACACTGGTGTGATTAAAAAAAATGCAAAGAAACATGAAGATTATGTATTTTTTTCTCAGCATCCAGCATAACTCAACCTCCTCCCAAAGTCTGAAAAAGCTGATAAGCTTAGAAGTGGGTTTGGGGAGTGAGCTCTTATGTGTCTCATTGAAAAACAACATGCCACCAGCAGCCTCAAAGAAGACTGTCTAATAATTGGAATACATGAATAAATATGTCATATAGAAGCTGAATTTGGAATTCAGACACCACTGAATAATGCCTGTTTTTATGATTTGTAAAACATTTCTGTGTGCAGCACAAAGAAAACAGAGTTACAAATGAAACTGTTAGCTACTTTACCTTCAACACATCAATACCAGTTGCCTATGGGGAAAGAACTTCTGCACAGAAGGACAAGTGAACTAAAAACATGTCTTATGAGCCTAGTTGCATCACTTTAGCAAAGAATTTGTTTGGTTCTCAGACACTTAGAAAGAAAAAGTTCTGGAAAAAGAAAAACAAGGTAATCCTTTGAACACATAATTTAAAAAAAATGTTACGTCTTTTATGTGGCAAATTCTGAATATCCCATTTTGGTCACTAAAGATCCTATTGTCAGAGGTGTTGACCTGCAGTTCTTACTGAAGACAAAAATTAATCCAAATTGCAACCTTTGCAAAAGTCAAGTCTACCTTTTGAAAAACGTAGGAAACGAAGGCATGAACTTTGGCTGAATAAGAACAACTGAAAAGAATATAGTAAAATCCAACCTAGTTCCTTCTGGCTACGCAGTCTGAGGAGCCGTAAGAGGCAGCTATCCAATGGTGTTACCTTTCTCCATGTTGCTACAAATGGCTGTTTTGGGGGCCAGAGGTGGTGCTATCACCAGTTCGTTTCTTTCACCAGGTAGATAACAGAGCTTCTACCGTGTTGTAGAGATTTATTTTCAGTATTCACAACAGTAAAAATTAAATGGAAAAGCCTGAATGGTGGACGCTTTGATCACATCTGCTGCTCACTTCTAGCTGAGCTTCAAATTAGTCATGCTGTGTAGGCAAGTTTACTCTCTGCATAAATCTGTTACTGCTGTTTTCCAACTTCATGTGCTGTCATTTGACAGCCTAATGCTGTTCCTTGAACACTGTTTAATTCAGGCAATTTTGAAAGTCAGCAATGTGCAGAGTGAAGCAATGCCAGAAAGCTAGAAAAACTAAATAACTCACAAGAAGATATTTTAGTACATTATTTAAATATATTCAGTATCCAATAAAAATGTCGCATTATTCCATGAGATATTACGGTGGTGTCATGAGAAAGAAAGGAAAAAAACATGATTCTAACAGTACATACAATTAATTAAAATATTATGAGAATAAACTTCAGCAAGTAAACCTGAAAATATTGTTCTTAAAAGGGCAATATGATTTCATATTTTCTTTTTCTACCTAATAACTATAACCTTATAAGACACAATAACAGCAGTGGAGGGAGGGCATTATCCATCTGTCTCTAAAGTAACCTCTATACTTAAAAGAAAAAAAAAGTACTTATCATTACATGCAGTGTCAGCTGATATTTTACAGAGGGCTTCCCTAATGGATTGTGCTGTTCTTGGAAGATAAAGCTTTCTGAGTGCACTTTATCTGCTAATAAATGGTTTATAAATGCACACCATCTCAATACTTCAGTAGGAGTATACATAATTTTGTTAACAGACTTTTTATGTATCTATCCACTATAAAGAAAAATAAAAATATGTAGTGCCATTTTCTTTTCTCCTTTGGTTCTTTGATTCCTTAACTTTTAAAATTAGGGCTGAATTTTTTTTCTTTTTTAGTGATACCAGGTCAGTAAATACAATGAAACCTTATTTATGTTGATAATATCTAAATGGATGTAAAATAAAGAAGTAAACATATGTTTGAATGCATAATAAATATACAAATGAATTAATAGATACTGTTAAAAGCATTTATATACACAAAAATGTGATCCAAGCCATATTTATTTAACAATTTAACATTGCAAAATTCAAAGGTCAATATAAAGAACAATACATTTATATGTATTTATATGGTGATAGCATTCTATAACAGCACCTCTTAAAATACCATTGCAGTTGAAATCTGCATGTTCCACTGAAGATCTTAACCTTAGCTCCATTTCCCTTTATATGATGTCAGTTATTTGAAACATGCAATGAAAATTCTACTTTTGAACTAAATAATAAATTCAAGACAAAACAGTTCCTCTAAGGTCTTCCCCTGAAATGCATTTTATGACTTCAACATAGCTAGATAAATTAAAGGAAAAATTCTCCTCTTCTTCTTTTTCTATAGCCTACAATATATTTTTTGTTAAAAACTTTAAAACTTTTCTCTAAAAAACCTTTCTCTTAACAGGAAAGAACATTCATTTAGTGGAAAGAATACAATGTTAGATAATTCAAAATTCCTCAGGATAAAGGATTAGAACTAAAAGGTTTTTTCTTTTTTAGTGTACAGATACATCACATGATTTTGCTTCTGACAGAAAGTCAAGAACCTCATTAATTTTGGCTTCATTCTTTGAACTTCAATTATTCTTCATAGCAGAGATGCTTTCTTGAATCAAGATTATAAGGTAAGCTAGGATACTTGAATCTAAAAAAAAATCAAACTCTTTTAAAATGGATTAGGCATCTGGAATCTGAGTCTATAAACTTCATCTCAAAGTCACAGAACTGAGTGGCATGTTACTTTGACATAAATAGTCTTTGATTTGGACCGCTATAATTAAACTAAATCAAATAATATTCTAACCATTTAGTTCAATATATTTAGATCAGGAAGATTATAAATAGAGGAGAAGAAATTGTATCATTCAATATAGTTGATGTTTCTTCATAATTACTCTAGGACATAAAAATAGTTAATACAAATATTTCTAGAATGGAAAGTTACTATTTCTACAGATGCATCAACCAGTATCAAAACCATGACCTGGGTATTATCAGCATCCTCCTGCAATTTTGCACCATAAAACCAGTTTGAGTCCAAACTCAATGTAAACTGTCATTTTCTCTGCCCTTGTTTTACACATATAAATTCTCCCCTTCCTAAATAGAAAAACCTTATTCAGTAACTTTTTCCTGTTGTATTCCTGCCTGCAGAACATCATCAGACCACACCACTTTGGTATCAATCTCCCTTAGATTTTATGGAACTTCCTAAAGGAGGCTGTGGTCTTTCTGTGTAGCCAGAGTGGGTGATGCTCAGGCTCCATGTGTCAGATGACAAGGCAGTTGTCCAGGTCGTCACATATTAGAAATGGAGTGGGAATGAAGATGGACTAGTCTATTGATAAATATAGCAAAATATGCCCTTATGCATTTAGGAAGAAACTACTAATTTTTTTTCTTTCTAAACCATAGGAACTTTTAAAATTCTTAACTTATAAACAACCTTTTACGCTTTGGAATATGAGAGAAAAGCTACATCCTATTTAAATTAAAATGGGAAACATATTTTTTCTTAGGGTAGGAAACCATGACTCAGTCAATTTTACTTGAACAGAGTACATAAAGGCCATACAGAGATATGATACATATACACATGATATTTTGTCATCTAAACTTTATGTATTTCAAAGAAGGGTTTTGAGAGGCAAAATATCATCCTGTAGAAAACAAAATCTGCAGTCGCTTTTCAATGTACTGCTTTTTCTGCAATATTCATGGAAAATCAAGCCCTCTCTTAAATGAAAAATGAGAGCATGTTTACAATTCTCAATGTGTAATTGTTGGAACTTTGCAAAGGGAAGCTAGATTCAACAGCAAATATGTAACCTAACCAAAACAGAAATCTTATTTACAAATATGTCCCTCTGGGTGAACTTCATTGTACTTGAGTTACTTAAAAGAGAGAAAAAAATGTTTTAAATCTGTCATTATGTAGTGTTTTTTCATCAGACAATCACTAATCACAAAGAAAGGTTGAAGCACTTTATGCATTTGAACATCTGTCATATGGTCAGCTTTGCACCTTTAATTAGCTCATTTGCTTGCAAAACTGAAGTTATGCTTAGCATCTTAACAGTGTGGTTCTCAATTCTATAAAATAATCTAAATATTCTGCCCTCTTATTGAGTAAATGGCTACTTGAAGAGGCAGGAGAGAAGACAAAATCTTTGCTCAGCAAGAAAAAAAAATTCTGAAAAAGGCTTCTAAAGTTTGTGCGACCTCTCTATTTCAAAAATCTGTCTACCCTACATAACCTCAGAGGATGCTTTTCAAAACTGTGTAATTGGACACACAATATTCTGACCATAGCTTATCATCAATTTGCAAATAATATTTTTTTTTCCTATCTCAACGAAGAAGGAAAAATAAAGAAGGAAACAGAATGCTCCCGCTACCTACATAGAAGTTTTTTCATACATATCAAGGCTGCCTGGAATCGTTGCCTGTACCTTCATTTTGAATCCAGATCTTCAGAAAATGCTTTTCCTGTCTCAGCAAAGTACCCAAGCCACAAAAGCCTAAACAATAAGATGTGGAAGCTGTGTCTAAACAGCAAGGACAGTGCTCAGAAAATTTTGATTCTTACTGAAATTTTCCCCCCCTCGTGCCAGTTCTTCTCAGCTTAGTCCAGGCAACTGTCTCAAGAGGCTGTGTCTTTGGAAGTTTTATCTTATCATACCTGTAGGAAATACCCCACAGTTTTTCATACAATTCTCAAGTGTTCCACAATATCCTCACACTTAGATGTTCAGTCTAGAAACAAAAGTGTGTAATGAATATCAAGTTTTTATGAAAATCAAAAGTATTTATAGACAGGCAGAACTGGCAGAAATAAATTATTAAATACAATATTAAATAATTTTAACATTAATATTTAAAATTCACTCACCTTGATATTCATCTTCAGAATTTTACAGATACCTGCATGAGAACAGGATGCACTAATATATTAATAATCTGATTAAATGCATCAGGAATCTTAATTTCAGAATTACTTGCTTACTGCATTTATTTACAAAAAATCTTCATGCAAAGAGTCTTAGAGAAAATATCTGGCCAAAATGTCATAGGAAGGACTCTTGCATAGTGTGTGAGTCAATAAACAGCATGAGTCAACAAGCAACAGAATATCATAATCTTGTGACAACTAATTCATAAACAGAAAAAAAAACACTCCTAAATTTAGTAAACACATGATTAAAAGCATATTGCTTTTAATCCATCCTTACAAAGCGTTAGAGTGCCTGACTATTTCTTGAATCCAAACTCATTATCATTCATGAGTGGCAAAAAATTGCAAGCTATAGACATAGAAGTAGTAGGTTAGATTCCCAAGACTGGGAAAGTTCCTAGTTTATAGACTAATATAGTAATGTATAAAAATGTTCCTTAGATCAACGAATATGCAACCATTTTTTTTTCTTTTTTTTTCACAAGTTGCTGTATCAACCACACATATTAAACATGAAAGACCTTAGTCCAGCACCTACTTCATTTAATTTAATAATCTTACTTAAACACAAAGTCACTAGGAAATTAGATTCATGGAAAAAAATTCTGGATGTTATCTCTTATTTCAAACACAAATCATGTGCATTCGCTCTCACTGGATAGTGATTGGTAAATATCCAGAAGAGAGCATGTGCTCTGTTCTGTTCTGCCTGTGTGCTTTCCTCAGTCCATCACTTCATCCTCTGTATCCTTCTCCCCATTTTATCCAGTAATGAATTTTTATCAGGTCTTATCAGAAAAGATACAAAGCACTGAAGTTAGCTGTCTTGAGCTTCCATTATATGCAGGACAATTTAGGCTTCTTCAGCTATTTAATGAACGCTACCTAACACAACAAACATTGTTATAGTCACAGCACCCATGCAGTGCAAGGCTCTGAAGTAGATGCCTTGTTCAACCTGCGCAGGTTGCAGCTCCCAAAAACCTTACTTCCGGAAATAACCTGAAGAACTGTATTTCATTATGAAGTCAGACTGTCAGGCAGTCAGAAACACAAGAATCACCAGCCCTTCTTCCAAAGGGAAGAGATACTTCAACTACAGTTAGGAGAGAGTAGAACAGAAGAATCTAGTTTCTCGTCCCATTATTTTCGGTAATGATAGTTAACATATATTCTTCTGTGTTCATGGGGCTATGTATCAGCACCATCACCCATTCCTTAAAAAATTCAGGAATAGATTACCTTAGAGTACCTTGTGTCATTTTCAAATGCCTTCAGAACAGTTACTTTGTTTGGGCACAAACAGAAAAGAATCTCAACAAGCTTGGGTCGGTGTCAGGTTTTTTTAACAGACAGTTTGGGGCATATATAAGCAACTGAAGTGTTTAATAAGGGGACTATCAAATTAATCTCACTGTTTTTGTGTACATACTGGTATGTGTTGACCCTTGTGATTCACTTTGATCCCTCTTGAATATGTTCAGAACTTAAGCATTTATACGACACTGACATACCCATCTTACATCCAGTCATTATAATTTTCAGGCAAGATAATGTACACAGAATTTGTTAACTTTCCAGATTAATTCTCACTTTCATTATTTCACTACAGTATTGTACCTGAGTAATGTTCTATAGGAGTTCCTGCTGTTTTAAACACCACAGTGCTTTAATTAATACAGAATTAAGCTATTTGAAGAATGCCAGGCACTTTTATTTTCATTCAGATTTCTGTGCTTCTTAAGCACTCTATTCCTAAACCTCTAGAGTTTTTTGTTTGTTTTGTCAGTTTGTTTTTATTTTTCCTCTGAAGGAAATTCAAGCCATTCAGGCCAAGATATTAACCTTAGTGCAATATTACTTAGAAACAAAAGAGAAAATATTTGCATTCATTTTCCTTCAATTTTTTTTTTTATTTATCAGCTGTGTCAATTAAACAGAGATTTTTGTACCTTGAAAAATATGCTAGCTTTTTGATAGAAGCAAAGTTGTCAAAAGAGTGTTCAAAATATCATGTTGGAATCAGATTGCAGGCCCAGTAACCATAAACTCTGTGGTCTGAGAGGGTAAAAAGGGAGAGATTCAAACATGGTTTAGACAATCAATAGTCATCTATCAGTAGGATTCTTTCATGAAGATAACAGAACAGTAATTTAAAAACAAAATCAAAGCATAAACCATATTGGGACTATCAATCACAGATGTAGCTTAATATAAACTAAAAAACATAGAGATTTAAATCAAAATTGGATAAAAACTTTAGATTTGATCTCTTTTCCATTACTGAGAAAAAAAATGTGGTTAATTTTATTTGTAGTAGATTGCTGTACGAAAAAAATTGTTTTGATGATGATTTTTCTTGACTTTTTACTAAGGATCTTACTATAGTTCAGATGAATGTGTTTGCCTTATTGCAATCCTAAATCATTATTTCCATTAAGATATGAGTACAGGCAACCTGATTTCTAACTTACTCAAAGAACTGATGTATACTCTCCTAGGTTTACTACCATTGCTACTTTTTAAACTTGAAAGTATCAGAGGCAAAAGTATTTAAGAATTATAGATATTTGTAATTATTTTTTAAGGTGACCTGAAAGAAACACTAGAAATATGAAAGGAGAAGCAAAGAGGCAAGACAATAAACATTATATTAGTCTCTAAAAATTATTTTCATACGTACTGATGTCAGAAATTTTGCAAAGGCAAATTAGAAAATACTTCTGTTTTCTCAGGAAAAGAGGAAAGTATTGGCAAGAGAGGTACTGGAAATTTTTTTTTTCTGCTGAATATTTGCTGCTTTCAATCAGTATGGATGTTTCTTATTTTCCATGAGCAAATGTCTTGCACAGAAAGACAGAAATCTTAACTTTATGTCTGTGAAAACGAGCTTTCCTTCATAATTCAGCTGTTGGCTAAGTGCAGTAGTAATCCTGCTCCATTAAATGATGCCTTTGCAAACGCTGAAGGCAAAGTAGTAAATGTATTTCTTTGTAACTATGAAAAACATTACCAGCAAAATTCTCAACACTCCCTAGTATAAGTGAGTAAGTGCACAATACTATTGTGGAATTGCTTGGGGAGAGATTTTTCTGGATTTTATTATGCTTTTCTAATTTTATCCAATTTTTTTCTAGCCTAAGGCTAGAAAATATCACTGAGAGTAGGGTCAAACCAAAGTATAACCGAGAGTTTTGAATGTTTTCTTTAATAACAAGACCATCTCTACTAAAATCTCCTACTTTGTATAATTAAATGGTCACTATACCTCCCATAACCTCTTATTCTGGAGGTTAGTCAATGTAATTTCCTATTTCAGCCTCAATGGCTGTATGAGTCTCTTTGTCAAAAGCTAAAACAGCTTCAGCTAGTAATGCCTTGTATTTGCACATATATATTACCAGATGGTTAAAAACTTTTGAAATACCTCAGCAAAATCAGTGTCATGTGTAGGTAGTCAGGGTCCAGTGAGAGGAAGATACCGTGCTGTGACGGAAAGGTAAGACCCCTCTCCCTGTAGTCAATAGTATTTAACCACGCTTGACCTAAGGTAACCAATAGTGCCTAAGTCGTGACACAAGCAGACGGATGTGAGGTCGTGAACCCAAGATTATATGATGCTGTGTTCAAGCTAATAAACGCCATTTGCCATCCACCACATTGGTGTCTGTGAGCTGATGGCCTGAGCAGCCTGAGGTTGGCTGTTGTGCCGTTCCTGAGATAGGTTGCCACGCCGTACCGGCGGCAACAGTCATGCAAAACCCAGAAGGGGATAGAGGAAAAACACTTGTAAAATCTTGTCTGAGGACTAAACGGCCTGTTAGCTCCAGGGGAGAAAATCACAACCTTCTGTTGGAGAAAGTGTTCCAGAGTCAGACACATATCTTCATAGAAGTAGAGTGAATGCTCCGTTTATTACACAAAAATGCATTGTTTTTATAACAAGCAAGCTTTTCCATATCACTGGCTGTCTCACTTGAGTTTACGTGCCTCGGATAGCAAGCTAAGTGGTTATACATTTGTCACTCACACCCTTAGCAACCACAATGTTCAGACTTCACTTCCCCCATCCTCGCCTGTGCATTCCTAAGCTCTCTTTCTGATTAGGTCCAAGGTCGAATCATTCCTTGTTGGTGAGGCCCTCACACAGCTGCAGGGCATATGCCTCGTTATGTCCTCTCTCTGCTAAAAATCCTTCTGCAACCTTCATAGTCAGAACCTACAACTGAAATTTTCTCTCAAGGAAGAGAGTTTTCTTACACAGATAATTGTACAGACCTGTCTTTCTTTAGTCAGTCCTCATGGCTATTTATTATCTGCATTAAACTTATTCAACAAGAAGATTTTCAAAAGTGAATTGCATAGGTGTTCTTATATGACATTTTTGTTTCTTTCACACAGAAGCTGCTGTCTTAACTCTAAAGGAAAGATTTTCCATGCTGGAAACCAAAATTAATCTTTTTTTGGCAATCATTCTACTTTAGAAAATTAAAAAGCTATTTGAAATAACATGACATGCAGAGCATGGAAATTAAGGTTGAGAAACTAAAGGATTCATATTGCTACACTTCTTCCTTCCAGTACATGAGATATAAAGGGTGGCTTTTCTTTCAAAACATTGATAAAATCATGATAAAAAGTAAAAAGAAAACTTCTGAGAGCAATATCCCACTGAAATCTGATCCCACCCTTTCCATATCACTGCTTAGATACCTCATGATACACAAAATATATCAGCTACTACAAATGAAATTAATCCCATTTGCTCCCACATAATTCATTTCTGCTGATAAGGAAATTGTGCATGTGTGAGGGATTTAGCAGGCTAGAAGGTTACTTGGCGACCATGCATCATTTGTTTAGTCAAATGTATGCATACCACCACTGTTTTAAACCTCAATTTTTATCCTTTGGGAGATTTTTGTTTGGTTGCTTTGGTTTGCTTTGGTTTGGTTTTTGTTTGTTCTAACAGAAAGTGCACTTTTATGTATCATTTTGCTTAATCCTCATTTTTGCAAAAGGTACTAGGCAGAAAAATTGCACATGACTTTTTGCACATGACAAAAAAAGAAATAGTGAAGTGAGAGTGTACAAAAGAATCTGCAAAATCGTGTTTCTTTGAATACCAGCTTTTGTAAATTATCTATCGTTTACAAGGTATCAAAGACAATTAATCTTTCTGATGGCCCATGTAATATAAGCTCAAATCTTTTCAATGTGTTTCCCATTATGAATAACGAGAAAGCTTCAGGTCACATTACAAGCAACATTAAAAACATAAAATTAAAAAATAAACATTTGGAAGTAATTATAAGATTGCAGGGTCTATTCAGAACTGTTCCACTATGTATTTCAATCTCCAAAGAAAACTGAATTCGAAGCAAATCTGATTTCAGCTTGAATGAGAAAATAAGAGAGAAGTAGTGTCAAAAAATACAGCAATATAGACTTTTAAAAAGAGGAAAATTGGAGAACATGTCAGATGATAAGAGTAAGTGACATGGCCGGGCATAAAGCAAATTTAACTGGTGTGGTCTTAACAGGATATCTAATGTGCTCTATAGCCAGCATGTCAAAAACGTATTCTCAATCTGAGGAACAAAACAGAGAAATTTCAGTGACACTGAGAAAATGCATCTAACTCTGGAAAATGGCTTTTCTCAGTACCAGATTTTTTAGAAGTCTGTTCCTGTTCCTAAAGGCTGACATTTGAAATTAAATAAAATAAATATATAATACTATATAATATATAATTAAATGAAATAAAAACTAATGCCTTCTTCCTTAACTTTAAATTATGTAAATTAAAGTATTGACAGTAGACACCCCTTTTACTGAGGTATTTAGCGAACATCGGGGTATGTGGGGGCAAAGACATTACCTTGATGCAAAAATAGTAAAACTGAGAAAGGAATCTTATTTGTAAAGGTAGGTGATTTGGTAGCATTTCTAACTGCAAACAGAAGTTCTTTAGTCACTTGTGTCTTATCCTTCACATTTGTAATGTTTCTCTCTCCTGAGTCTGCCATTACACGTTTTCCTTCAGAAAGAGCAACAACAAAGTCTGCCCTCTTCCTGACTGTCTACTTTTGTAAAACGCATGGAAACCCCATGATACATGGAGAGTCAAATTTAGTTGAAAGTTCTTGTTGGGGTCAAAAGAATCTTAAGCAAGGAGAGAAAAGGGATTATGTACTGTACCACAGCTTAGGCTTCCTCTCTCTGTTTTTATATGCTTTCCTGGCAAATTTTTTGCCTTTCGATAGATTTTCACCTTGACTGATCTTACTGTTCTCTTGTAATACTCTACAGAGGCCATTCTGAAACTCAGTTGAGAAACAAACCCTGATTCCTCCCAAATGTGCACAATGTCTTTCACTAAAAAAGCATTTGACAACTTTTAATCTTTTCAAATACTATGTAAAAGTTGCTTTTCTCATCACTGGACTCTGTCTCTTACTTCTTTTTCATACTAAAGGTGCATAGTTATTACTCAGGAATATGCAACAATCAGTCTCTATAGCTGAGATGCCATGGCAATATGATAAACTTCACAACATTCGCAGTGACAAAGGAAGAAAAAATCAAATTCATCAGGCATAGGAACACAATATATTTGTTATTCATTGTGGAGTTTCATAACTGAATTGTGATAATAGTTTTGGTGTCCAGAAACCTGCAATGAACAGTAAATGTCAATCACTACCTACACACTTGGCCTTTGTGTCTGTCTTCCAGTTTGCCAATTGCACTGGAAAATAACTTAAAGAAACAATACTCTTTTGCTTAATTTGCATACAAAGTAGAACCATTTCAGCCAAAACTATGATATGGCAATCATTGAGGAGTATTGTTATAAGTTCATGTACACGAACAGTTTAAAACAGTCTCTACCTTTCTTTTTCATGTGATTTATGTCTGATTGAATACAATACATTTCCAATGATGAAGAGAGTCTAAACAGATATCTCCCTTACTTTATTTCTTTGGTTATTATTTCCAATGAAGAATGTGCTGAAGTTTTCATGAGCTAATCCTCCTACTGGGCTTGTTTGTCTTGGCCCTTACAGCAAAAGAAGTAAGTTAGTTGACCTTTAAGTCTCAAAATATTGTCTAGACCAGATCACTTGTTCTAACTCCCTAATTTATTACTTGCGGATTTGCTACTCTGCAAAGAGAAGTTGTGCTTTGACTTAGGTCAAAACAAAGCCCTGAGACATAGAACTAGCCTGAGTTGTTACTACAGAATTGTTCATCACCTAATTAAGATAGATTTAAATTTTTGTTTATGCAAAGTTTATTTTGTACATATTGAAACTTTCTGAATTGAGACAAAGATTCAAAAGAGTACTGCATCAAATTTTGATTCTTTATTTTGAAGGGTTCAAACAATCACAGAAAAAAGAGGTGGTAGGTTTTTATGTGGAATTTATTGCAAAGTACACTCCAAAGACTGCTTGCATTGCATCTGAATAAAATTATACGATCTCAATAAATGGATTAAAAATGTAGGCTTTTAAGAAGTTAACCAAAATAGTACTAATTACTACTTATTTCTAGGAGAAAATCAGTAAAGTTGCATGAATTCTGAGATAAAGGGAATTTTAGAATTATGTATATTTACTGTTTGCAGCAATACAGGAGTCTAGATAACATTTCCAGTCAATGCAATGGTCTAAAGTTTTCTTACTGCAATAATATATAGTAGAAGGTATTGTCCCAATTAAATTCAATCACTTCTGCTGATTTTAGAAATGGGAAACCTCAACATGCCATAGATTACATGGCATTCCAGACACTGGTAATAGAAGGATATATAACAAAATAGCCCGGCTCAAAGAATTCTCTTCTGATAACACCACCAATTTTCAATGGTTTTAACTACATTCTCTATTTTCTTCATTGTTCCAAACACATCCGAGCATTATTTCAAACACTCTGACATAAACATCAGTATGAAAAATACTGAATTTTGAACATCTATATTATATTATTCTATCATGGTATTATCATAAGTAAAACTGGGAACTTGTAACCCAATTTTAAACAGCAGACACTAGTACACTAAAGTGTATAACATTGATGCTACTCCTTTTGATCAAATTTTAAACCAATCTGTTTTAAAACAAATGGAATCTGAATTAAGAAATGCATTTCTTTTGTCCTAAATTTATGGAAGTCAAATTCCTTAGAATTAATGCAATTTGGAAAGACACTTGAATGAATCACTGGTAAGTGCTTTGGTGTTGTTCCAGGTGGCAACAGCAATCAGCAAAAGATGATACAACTTTTTTCAGAAAAGAACTGCTCGACGGAGCTGTTACACTTACAACACATCACCTAATGCAAAGTGGCTAATACAAAGTCAACATCAATTTCTAAGTAAATATAAAGGCTTAAAAAATTCCCACCTTTGTGTTTGGATATAAGAATACAGATAAATTCACCAGAAAGGAAGACAAAAAGAGACAATTGCCACCTTTCACAAACTGTAGACTAAACTTATATTCCACAACCCTTCCTTTGACAAGGCAATTGGTAGTTATTAACCAGCCTAGCACAGCAGCATGTCTTTCAAAACTGCTTCTTTGAAGAGCAGTTTACTACATACTATGCATAGACTTCAGCTTTTATTGCTTTCTGTTTTCACCCTAGATAAGCAAGTAGACCAACTGATATTCACACTAAGTTACTGTTTTGATCCCAGGAGACCTCCATCTGCCTTATCAGAGCCCCAGCTCTTGTTAGCTCTTTTTCGGCATCAGACAGGTTGGCTCTGCCTGTGGGTAGTGAGTCATTTGAGTGTATGCTACATTGCACTGCAAAAGTCTAAGCTGGGAAGCCACAACCAGCAGCTGGCATTAATCAGGGACCATTAGCTATAAACAAGCACATCTCCTTTCTTGGGTACTAAATTTAGTTTCTAGCAATTACTATTCCTTCTACATTTCATTTCAGGCTGGGTGAAGCTAGGCAACGAGGACCGTGGATTTCCTGGATCTAGAAATATAGTTTCAAAGTATTTCTTATATATTTTCTTGGATTTTTTTTTTACATCTACCAAGGGTATTTAGATATTTTAATTAGCATTTATACAAAATAGGAAACAGTAACTCTCCAACTCACAGCTCAGATGCAAAATATTCTGTTTTGTATTATTATGCTTCCTATCTGGTACAGTCTCTGATAATTGCGTTGGGGTCCTGCTGTTTGCTTGCAATTATTTGGAGTTATGTGAACTCTTTTCTGCATTGCCAATCAAATTGTAATAAGGCTATGAATAGCTGTTTGTAAAATATTCCCTACAACTAACTGAAAGTTTTTTGTTGTAATTGTCAGATTTGGTCTTTGCAGATGAAATATCATCCAATTGAGCACGTCTCTTGACCAAATGACACTAAATCACTTATATGTAAGATGTATTTCCAACTCGCAGCTGCAAACATTTTGTTCATCTGTCACTTTTGCTACAGAATGAACAGGTGATAGATATGTGTCCTAATTGCTCTGGGCTGCCACTTCTTCCTCATCCTAAATAGCCCGAAATATCAGCATTTCTAATTTCCAATGTGTTTTGTTTTATTCTGATAGCAGGTAGAAATGAGAACCCGTAAAAGGCAGACTAAGTATAGTAACTGCATATTCCTAGGATTATTAACTAAATTTTCTTGAGATACATTCTTGCAGTGTTCATTTCTGGTATTTGGGAAGATAATTAATGTAAGCACAAATCTTATTTTATTCTACGCTCTCTTGCTACTACAGATTAATAACTGCTAGGAGGCAAATGTCATTATTTCCTGGAAACTCAAGCTGTGGCCTGCCATTAAGTCCTTACAGGAGTTGCTCTCTTTGCTTCAGTATGTTATGAATTTTCTAATTCGTCCTGTGCTTTTTCTACTCAGATTAATCAAAACAAAGATTCTTCTAATGTGTAGCAGATAACTCTTAAGATTGCTTTATATCTGCAGGAGATTACCAACATAGGTTTGTTTTCTTTTTAAAAAAGATCAGAGTCAGAAAATAAGAGTTTCATTTTAAGACATCTAGCTTGATAGTTACACAATAGTATGTACAAATGTTTTTAAATCAAAATCAGTAATAAAATAAGTGTTAATTTTGGGGGCATCTATTTGTTGAAAGTAAATTACAAGATATGAACAACAAAAATACACAGAATATGATAAAGGAAGCTGGCATTACTGACACCATACTCATGCTCTGTCCTATGCTGGCTTTGCACTGCTGTACTAGTTTGAAATCAAACCAGTGGGAGATCGCAAGTCAGAATTATAATTTAATAGAGAAAAAAAATTAAAAGAAATAAATAAATGCAGAAGTACAAGAACACTGACAAAGTCAGATACACCCTGACACTCTATGGTGATAGCAGTCCAAGCAAAGCAGTTCCGTTGAAGCAGTGATCCTGTAAAAAGAAAAGGGTTGAGAAAGTCCAATGGTAGCTCTTGTCCTCTGGGAGTCCAGTAGGTAAGCGCTCCTGTGGTGTTCAGAGTCTCAGCTTATATCCAGGATGGAATTGTTGTCTCCTCCCTCTGGGCAAAACATCTCACAATGGGATGGTGAGTCGTGTGATAAGGCCTGATGGGCCCATTAACAGCAGATAGTCCAGGAAGGAGCTATCTCTGAGTCATGGGCGAGGCATTGATGGCCCATTAACAGATGATAACAGAGATGGTAATAGAATATACTTCAACCTAGGACAACTGCGCACTGGTGCACTAATGGATAGCAGTTTAAAGCTAGCTCATAAATTTCTACCTAAGCTGCACTGTGTGCTGTCTGCAGCGTAGACATACTCTGAGAAGCTTTGAAAACCTCAAAGACAATTAAAATACAAGGTGTCTTTTAGACATTTTTCTACATGTTGGACTCTGTAAGAGCAAGTAAACCAATACAGACATCTCATTTATGGCTAAAGGCTAGATCTTAAGTTGAGCTGCATCTGTTTATATGGTGCCTGTATATCTGTTGCTGAGTTGTATGTCAGGATGTAAATACACAATGGATTTCTTATCCTTTCAAAGTAGTACATATTGGAAGCTGCAAGCGAATGCAATGTGTGGGGTTTCATTTGTATGTTTATGTTTTTGAAAAATACACACTAATATTACTTTAGAAAAGAGATCACTAATGTTTTGGAAGACCCATTTATCTTTCATTTAATTTCTTTAACTTTCCAATAGGAACTGATTCCTGGATGAAAGCAAGATACACAATTTTATTATAGTATCAGATGTTCTCCACTGAGAACTTCCATTCTTGTTTTTCTGCTTTGTTGACTCTCAGATCCTTTGACTTAATTATTGCTGCTTTGTTCTGCTAATGCCTAAGTTAGCTTATATAAATTAAAATTACCAGTTGACAACTGCCCTTGAATAAGTGAATTTGTACAATCTATAAAGTAGAAAACGGTGTCATAGCACCCCAGACCAAATAATCTCATTTCCCATGTTATAGGAGTCTTTTGGGATCACTACGGTTGGGTAGATGGTAGGATTATGATGAGAGCCAGCAGCATCTAAAGAACATGTTATGTTCCAAGACTTGCTAGTCTAACAATGCTAGAGATAGGTGACCCTAACTCAGGTAGCTTGAAGAGGCTAAGCCAGCAGCTGCTAAATATTGGCCAGGATAGCAAAAATTGGCTTTTTTCCATGAAGAATAAACAGAACCAGACAAGCATGAAGTAAAATAAAATTTTCCCTGTGGAAACTAGGCCACTCTGCTTACCCATTGTCAGTCAGAATACTCAAACCCAGTCTCATGCTCTTGCTGAAGTCTTTTGTGTCTTTGCTCAAGGTTCTTTTTACTCCAAGAATTATACTGTCAGCCGGGAATACACACAGCAATGCTGCTGGTGGATCTCAGGCTTACATAAAAGACTGGATGAGAACTACAATCTAGTATACCAATCTAGAACTCTTATCTACTATAAACTAAATTATCATTAATAATTAGGGAGACTTGTAATTGCCAAATTCTTTATATTACTATAGATATACAGATGTACAGCTAGATGCCATTTTCACTGTCCTCAGGCTTCCTGGGTGTGAGCCCGTGCTGGTCCAGATGCAGGTTAGCAATTAGGGCATATTCACTCAAGCTGGGTACTCTCCTACTCCAGCTACAAGGCCTGAACTGAGCATTTAGATTGCTGAATGAGCAAAGAGCCAAAAATCGTTTGCACCTGTTCTACAATGTTGCTGATACAGAGGAAAAAGAGATGAAGACTAGCATCTCTGGAGAAACAATGTCTGGAGTGACAAAGATTGCTGATTAAATTTTGTCTCATATAAATGGAAAAAGTGAGACAGACTTCTCCAGGGCATGACATTAATATGTTTATACTGCCTGCATTGCCATGTGGATGAATATTACCATGTCTATGACCAAACTAGTACACTCCAATGTGGCTCCTTTCTTGCTTTTGCACCTGTCTTCCTTCTCTTGAAATTTGAGATGTGTGAGAGGAAACTCCAGTGCTTGCTACAAAAGACCAACCAAACCTACAACTAGACTTAAGTATGAGGTGTACTTCCAGCGTCTACAGGCTAGCCCCACCCAGAGAAACTCAGGTTTTAAGTCTGGAGACAGATCAGAATTCTGCAGCAGTGATAAATTCGACTCAGATAGAACTAGGGCATAAATGGAAGTGTCTGTCGGTTCAGTGCCTTACTCACTGGGCCCTAGAGGGGTAAAGCAAGTCATTAGATATGATTACATACCATTTTATAGGTAAATGTTTTGTTTTTGTTTTTTTTTTAACTAAAAGCCAAGTGTAATAGTTATGACAGAGGGGCAATATATCCATGGTAAATGTAGTGCTGAGTTCGGACTGGAGAGACTTGTCGGGGATGACAGCAGGCCTGTTAGCATCCTGGCATTAATTGATCAAATTAATATTGATAATATTCAGATATACCCTTGAAATAATAAGTTACTGTGAATCTCAGCATATCCTTAGAAGAGCAAGAAGCAGAGAGCTATTGTTGCTTTGCAGTAACTATTGGTTACTGATAATGTATAAAGTAAACTTTGTAGCAAAGGCATTGTAATAAGTGATAAGTGAGCCTTCTGGTTACTTTTTATAGTTCTCCAATCATGGTATGGAAAACAACTTTCTGTCCTATGAGGGGAAAGTGCATTGCCTTCTGTCAGGGGATAATACCAAATGCGACAGCAATAAAGTAGCCATTTTGGACAATCTTGTCTAACTGTCCAGTGTGCCGTTCTTGCCCCAACTGCGACAGAGTCTTGGTTCTGAGATCCTTGGTTCTGATGTTGAACTGAGATCCTAAACTAAGAAATATGATAGACAATACTTGTCAAGTGGGAACAAGATAGTATCTCCTGGGAATTGTTTTCATGCTCTGTAAAGGATTGAGTGTTCTGGCTTTCCCCACATCACAGTTAAAAAGTGATGGTTTGAGTTGTTAACTGCAGTTTCAATCCCCTAGCTTTACATGTGTACAAAAGGTTCTTCATTGCTGTTACTCTTGTAAAGAATTAAAACAAACTTTGAATTCCTACAAAGCTGGATTGTCATGTTCCTGACACCTCCAGTAGTTGTTTGAGCATTGCAAGCAGCTGGAGACTAAAGAACATATAAGGTAATTTAAAATAACTTAAAAATTAGGATCTACCAAAGCAGCATACATAATTGGTAAGACAAAGTCATGTTTAGCAGAAGTATGTTGAAATTTTTATATAGGGCAGTATCAGAAATTTGTAGTGTCTCTACTCCAGGGTAAATATTCAGGACTTAATTGTAATAGGGTATCTTGGTTAGAAACTGGTGAGGAAAGTATTTCCTGATGTAAAATTGGTATAAGAAGCTAAACATGATTATTGGTTTGTCTAAAGCTATCCAGTTACAGTTTATGTCTGATTCTTTCAGAGATATATACAATACTCAAACCCGAGCGTTTCCATGGAGGAATTTCTTAGTTCTTTCACTTAATTATATAAAATCAGAGGTCCAATTTTCTACCATTCCTTCATGCTACATCATTAAATTATCAAATATGCAGTGCTTTTTGATGGTTATAAATAAGAGAAATTTGGGATTTTTTAGCTACGTCTGCTGAAATACATGGAGACACATGAATAACTAAGAAGAAAAAAACCTCTACCCAGCCAAAATCAGCAGAGCCAGAGAGGTTGTGGAATCTTTGTCCTTGGAAGTACTAAAAACCTGTCTGCATATAGTCCTGGGGAATCTGTTTTGGCTGACCCTGATCGAGAAAGCTGGCTGAGTGAGAGTTCCCAACCAAACTAAAAAATTCTGTAGTTCTCTTATAGCTAAAAGTGTTGCATTCAACAAAATATTGACAAGCACTTTGGTGCAGCAAAGTCAGGTATTTTTCAGTATCCGGGTTAACTGGAAAAGGTAAGAGAGGAATAGTGCATTTCAAAGTAATAATGACAAATTAAGACAGAGAGAGTTCGCAGAAAACTAAAAACACTGGATAGTGGAATTTTGAACTTTGAGCTTAATTTTGCTCTTATGAGACCCTGAGATGAACTCAGTTGGTTAGAACATGGTGCTCTAAAAATGCTCTAACATTTTTCTAACAGTGCCAGGGTTGTGGCTTAAATCCCTGTATGGTCATTCACTTAAAGAGCTGGACTTGATGATCCTTGTGGGTCACTTCCAACTCAGAACATTCTGTGATTTATTTAACAAGTATGAAACTTAACATATCATCTAATGAAAACAACAGATAGCAAAAAGACAAACTGTTTGTATTGCTACATAACTATTGATTAAAAGACTCCTAAGAATTTCAAACCCCAAATCCAAACTTTAACAACCAAGAAGTAATTATGAGTATTTAAATGTTATTCTTGTTTTTGTCAGGTTTCTTAAATCTATGTGGAAAAAAAGTATTTCAAGAGGCAGTATTTGAACATTCTCGTGACATATAACAGGGGTATTGTCTTGAAATAGGTCAAGCAAAATGTAAGGAACACAGATTCAATTATTTTATCTGTCAGAAGAGACCTGAAGCCAACTCTATCTCCTAATGATACAGTGTTCTGAGGACTAGATAATAAGAAATTTAGTATATCAAAATTTTAATGTTTACATAATATTCATTATGAGAAGAAGAATTGTGGTCCTTGATTAAATGGTGAGGACCAGTTTACATCTGCTGATGCTGTCTGTACAGAGTGGAGCCAGAATGCATTATGTCATTTTCAATGAATACTTGAAAGAGGGGGGAAAAGTTATTTGATCCATGTTGAAACCCAGGTAGAAACTAAGATTTTTACAGTGTTAACTGTTATAAGAATAATCCTTGAAGTGGAACAGTAAATGAGTCAGTCTGACAATATATACAACCCCATGGCATCTGTTATATTGTTGTTTTTCTATGTTGTACCAATACAGAGAGAGTTCATAAGGATCACAGAGAAGGTAAACCCAGCTTCTACCTACAAAGTCATTCTCCATGTCCTGGTAATTAAATATTTGATATAAATCAGCATGATGTCACTTTCAAATATCCAACAGACCAGTGGATTAAGATTTCTGTCTGAAGAGGCAGATATCTGTTAGGATTTAAGTACTTAATCAAATAGGTCTACATTCTTGTCTCTTTACTGATCTCGGGATATTTCTGATGAATTTTACAAATCCTGCTGAGTGCTCCAAGTCCTTCATGTGAAGGACTTCCACTCCTACCAGAGCCTCATTCATTTATTTCTTGATCTATGATACCAAGATTTCTTAACTGGGATCAGCATATGAAAACTTTTCTTCAGGAATTTTCTTACTAATTATAAATAATGTCTTTGTGAAATGAAGTATTTTTTTTTTCTATTCTTAACAGTAAGAACAAAAATGAGTGCAAGTAAAAGCCTTAAAACCGGCACACTCATGTTGCACTGTACTAAAGTCCTCTTATCCAGGACAGTGTAAAAAACTTATTTAAACACCTATATGTGTACATGTGTCAGATGGGTTTTCATTAACAGTGCTTTAGGAAATACCTCATATGATGTTGCAATCACTTAAATTCACTTAGCACTTTATCTCTTCCTCATCCTTCTCTCACCTCTTGAGTCTTCGGTAGTGTATCGTGATGAACCTCTGAAGTATTAATAAGGGCTAAGAAAAATTATTTTTGCTAATTTTTCTATGTTCTTCCTTATATATTCTCTTTTTGTCAAAATTAAAATAAAAAATTGAATTGATACAATAAGCATCATAGCTACCCAGACAATATAAAACATTTGGAGCAATTTTATGTCTGTCATAACCATTTAATACTTGACAGTTATGGAAATGAAAAGGATCTTCAGGAAAAAGGATAACAAACTGCACAGACATCCAGTGATCAAATGATTTTCTGGGTTTGATGAAGCCATAATGTGATTCAAGATGATGAAATATATATTTGAGAAGATCTTTTATCTAATTTCTGTTTTAGGTTAGCTTAGAGTTTGGAATTTACCTTAGATCTGCCACTTGTTTATGTCAGTGGTTTAATAATTGTAGAGAATGTGACTTAAAGTGTAAGCATGTTTGTGATGCATTTAAAGTGTGAGGTAGAGTTTGCTTATTGAGTGTATGATGACTGTAGATTCATTCTTTGTCCTCCCTGTGGAGACAGACTGAAATGAGCAGTGGGACTTACTCCCATATGGCCTCTTTCTTCTCTGCCTCCATATATCACATAACAATCTCAGATGAAAAATACTTTGGCTGTTTCTCTATATGAAAGCAATGAGTTGTTGCAAGTAATGTTTTATTCCTGCTGATATTACTACTTACATGTATTGAGACATGTTTTCTTCCTCCAAAACCTAAATTAATATTACCTGCCCTGATTATGAAAGATGTCTAAGCCACTAACTACATGAATTTCACACACCCATATTGTGTAAACCATAGATATGCTTCCTAGTTGCCTATGGGCCTCTTGTAGTACTATGCAGTTATATGCCATAAAGATCCTACAGTGACAGCCTCTCTTCTTACATAATTTGGAATGCCTTTATATCACAGCTTTTAACACAGATAAAGATGATAAAGGTAAAGATAAGATAGAGAAAGAAAAGACAAAGAAAACAATGAAGAAAAGATAAAGATAAGGATAAAGATAAGATGAAAATAGATAGCCTTTAGTAGATTAAAGATGACAGAAAGGTAACTATACTATCCCTTTTTCTACACAGCAAAAGTTGCTGCTACATTTACAATAAAAACTGTCAGAAAGTTCATGACATCAACTACTATTTAAGCATCACCTGTTAAGTAATACAATTTCATTAGATTTTGTTTGCCATCTGGAGTGACTATATCTTTTATAAACCATTTTCTTATGATTCTCTTTAATTTTCTTCATTATCCTCTCATTATATCCATTGACAGTTCACTGTGTGTACCAACAGTGATGATACAATGCTTATTCTATCTTAAGTACATTTTCTGGGGTTTTGTTATATTGAGTAATTTAACTCTCTAATGATTTCTCTAACTAAAACTTCTACATAATAAAAGTGACTGTGCAGCTGTTGATGGCTAGATACCATAGATTAACAATCCCATGTAAATCTTGATGTTATATATATGTTACTTCTCTCTGTGTTACATTTTATTTCAAAGTTTTCATCTGTCTCTTCTTTATTTACAGTACTTCTATGACTGTCCTTTTTACTGTAAGTTGTAATTTTTATCATGCCTCACTAAAAACAGCAAACATACTCTGGTTTGGGCCTAGTTCAATTCGTAAATAATAAAATATATGCCTACAGCCCTTGTGAAAAATACATAAGGAATTTCTGGGAGATTTTACATAGGAAAAGTGTATAGCTATTTTTTTCTCAGCGAAGTAAAATGCTAATCTCATTTGTATCTGTGGTGGTTTAAGCACCACAATATTAACTAGGGGGCACTCTTAGCAATGACGAGAAGAATGACAGAATGTGACAACAGCGAAACACTTTATTTGTCTGGAGCTCAAAGAAAACACAGTTTAGGGAACCCCAGACTCAACACATAAAAACAAGCACCCAGCAAAACCACAAAAAGGAAAAACCAAGAAAAAAGGAATAAGGGAACTGCTTTCAAAGGCCAGCCAAACTGGCCACAGAGAGGCAGTGGAAAAGGAAGAGCCACTTTCTCTTTCTTCTGGAATCTCTGAAAAAAACAACAACACAGTGAAAGGTTCTCCCCCCCCCAACCCGGGATGTTATTTGGGGAAGCTTTCAACCTGTAGTTGTGCTCGTGTGGCTCCAATGCCGATGGAGGTGGGCTGAGTCAAGCCACGGGGCCTGGGAGTAGGAGAGGGGGAG
>VXBA01003812.1:183511-205661 GCA_013399895.1 Serilophus lunatus
CCCCCCCCCCCCCCCCCCCCCCCCTCCCTTTTCAACCCACTACAGTATCATAGTTACCTATTAGGAAAAAGAATAGGTCTTGAAAATGCCTGAGGAAACATTAACAATATTTTCTACCTTCCAGAACGATAATGATATTAATCACATGACCCCATTATCTGTCAAAGTAATTCTACATACTGACATCTTGAAATGCATTTGATCTGCTACTCTTTAATGCCAAATAGGATCTCTTTTTACTTGCATTCTTTCTAAGCAAAAATCCTCGGTCTTCAATTTATTTTTGTGACATCTTTTCTACATCCTGCTTTTTATTTTTAGTCGTGTTACCTCCTGATCTTTTTCAGATTGTGACTAGTAGTTAGTTAGAAATATGGCCTATTTACCCATTTTACTTGGATCTATGTAATAACCTCAAGAACTAAATGTGAAATAACTTATAGATGTCATATTTCCTAGAGATGAAGCTGTGAGAATGATAATATGTGAATAATGTAACCATTTAAATAACTTGTGACAGCAAAGCTTGGCATTAATATTACACAAATTTAAATAATTTACATTTGAAAATGTGCACTGCAAAAACAGTTACTTGCCAAACTGAAGGGCGCCAACAGACCAAAAATAATGAATTCAAGTGAAAATATGTTCTCTGTAAGTGAAAAATGAATCAGTAATTTATCAAAAGTGGATTACTGGAAAAGAAAACAAACTTAAGGTTTTTTTCCTCCAGGGAGCTAATCTGAGATTGAAAGATGCTTTGACAAAGCATGGAAATGGTACCACGATAAATCTAAAAAGACAAGGTAACAAATATTTTTTCAGTGCAAAGAAATTTCAGCTCATGTCTTTTTTTCAGTAAGAGCAGCAAAACTCATCTACTTTTTGGAAAATGTAGACTTTCCTATCCTCCAACTCATTGTACCTTAATTTCTTCTATTATATTACTAATTATCTTTTTACTTCTTAATTAAGCTTTCTAAATTTGAACATCATGAAACAGCTAGAAAGCAAAAAGCTGTAAATAAGGCAAAAGAAAAAAATCCGAGACCAGAAGCTACTGTTTCTCCCTCCTTTCCATTCTGTAAACATGCCAGTCTTTTTAAAGAAATTTTAATTCTAGCACCCTTGAATTCCTGCCCTCTGATAAACTGAAATAATTTGGGTTACTCAAAAAATAAGGGTTATAATTTTGGCACATTTTGTTATGGAGGACTGTTTCTTGTATTATCCTTCTTGAGATTTTTCTTTGTAACGTGCAGCACTACACACACTGACAGCACTTAATAACCATATACTCTGAGTTTAAAATTGGTCCACTTCTGGGAAAGTTAACAAATGCGACTCAAATTCAAAAATGGACAAAAACAGGCCATTGTCAGGAGATGTCCACCTTAGCGCATTTATGACTGTGTACTTTCCTTCACTCTTCTGTGATTAATTCCCACTTACATTAATGAAAGCGGGATGTTTCCATCAGGAAAAGGATATTCCTTTGAAGTTGAAACATAAAAAAGTTCTCTTGCTTTACTTTGTTTCTATAATTTTTTAAAGGAAATTTGGCATGAACCATGATGTAGCAACTGCCCTTGGTTGAAATATTTTTCCAGGAATATGGCATTTTGCATTTCCTTCTCCTTGATGAAAAAAATCAAACATCTTTCTTAAGATGTGGCATTGAAAAAATCCTTGTAATCAGAGGTATTATTCCTAAATAAAAATTACTGGCATTTCACATCAAAGTTTCAGTTCATAAGAGAGCAAAAATTCTGTGCTTTATATAGAATCACAGGATTTTTTAGGTTGGAAAAAACTTTTAAGATTCGAGTGCAATTGTTAACCCAACATAGTCAGGTCCAGCACTAGACCATGTTCTCAGGGGCCATAACTACAAGGTCATTTAAATGCCTCCAGGGATAGTGACATGACTTGCCTGTGCAGCCTGTTCCAGTGCTTGACAACCTTTTCTACAAAGAAGATTTTCCTAATATGCAATCTAAACCTTTCCTTGTAAAGCATGAGGCCCTTTTCTCTTGTCTCATCAGCTGTTATTTGGGAGAAGAGTCTGAAACTTCTATATAGCTTCCTTTGAAGTAGATGTAAAAAGTACTAAGATCTTCCCTCAGGGTCCTTTTCTCCAGGCAAAATAACCCCAGTTGCCTCAGCGGCATAAGGACTGTGGGTAGACCTTGGCTGGACACTGGGTGACCATCAAGTTACTGTATCACTCTTTCTCCTTAGCTGAAGGGAAGACTTAACAATTGCCAACACTGGAAAAACAGATTTTTGGAAATTATTATCAACCAAATCAGAGTTGAATAACAAGAAATAAAGTCAAATGTTCAAACACCTTCCCATCATCCCAGCCTCAACTTCACTCCTGAATCATCTACCCCTTCACTTCTTACAGGATCACAGGAAATAGGGGTTACTATCAGTTCATCACACTTTGTTGCTCCTTCCTCCTCAAACTCTGAATTTTTATTGCAGAGCAGGTGTCATATGGAAAGGAATATCCCTTTTGTCAGTTTGGGTCAGCTCTCCTGGCTGTGTACCCTCCAAATCTCTTGTTAACACAACCAGATTACTGGATTTTAGGGATCAGGAGCGGTGCTGGAAAGAGAACCTTGTGGTTCTCCACAGTACCTTGATGCTGTGGAAGTACTGTTCAGCAATGTCCAAAACACTGGTGTGTTATCAACACCTGTTTAGATACAAATACAAAGAACAGCACTATGACGGATGCAATGGGGAAAGTTAACTCCGTTCTAGCCATATCCACTACAATCTCCATCCTCTATTCTATATAATTTGTGTCATGCTTAGCCCCACATGATTTAATAAATTTACATATCTTCCAATCATTCCATTGTATTTAATTTTCATTACTGAAATATCTTCTTACCAACTCTTACAACTTAGACTATGTACTTGAACCATCTTTATACCCAACATACAGATTTATAAATTCTCATTTACTATTCTCTGTCCTTTAGCAGGTAGATATTATTTCCCGATTCCATGGGCTTCCTCCAATGTCCTTATAATGAGGCACCCAAAACCGCACAGAGTACTTAAGGTGGGGTTGCACCAGTGCAGTGTGTGGCAACCGCCTCCCTTGACCAACTAGCTACACTCTGTGTGACACATCCCAGGACAGAGTTGGCCTTCCTGGCTGCCATACCATTGATTTCCATTCCGGTTGCCATAGTTACATATGGCACATAAGCCTTCTCTTCTTTAGGTGAAATAGTCCCAACTCTCCCTATGTTTCTGGACAGGAGAGATGCTTCAGTACCAGACAAACTTCTCCAACAGGCACTCCAGAGATGGAGGACAGCTGTGAAAGCAAAACTTAGCGAAAACTGCTGCAGTTATGAAATGCGTTTTCTAGCGTCAGTGTATGACAGGACTTCTTGCTAGATATGATATTGGCCTATCACATCAGCTTTGCAACACAGTGCAAAGTAGAAGTCTGAAGAGGGGCTGGCCTGCCTTCCTACTCAGGCTTTTCTTAGTTATTGCCTGCTGTTCTTAGGGCAGCAAGATGCCACTTTTGCCTTGGGCCTCTGGTGAGTGATGCACTGAGAGATGCCTCTGGCACTTGGTGCTCTCCAATCAGCTTTTCTTCCCATCAAGGTCTACTTAGACACTTGCGTTGTGCACCAAAAGGATGGGCAAAGCACTGCTTCAAACCATACACTCATCCACTTTCTGCTTTATGCTCCCAGCTCTGACTGGGGTGCTTCCCTCATGCGCCACTTTCAGCTTGCAGGGAAGGAGAAAGGGAAACAATAAAGAGGCCTCTCCATGACTTCTCTGTCCTAGAGCTCTCAAAATTATGTTTGTGAAATATGTACAAGGAAGAGCCTCAAAGAAAATGGGCCAGGAATTATCACTGCAGCTCAAATTAAGATGGAAGAGGTAAAGGGGCTGGCCTGCCTTCTCAGGACTACTTGATCTTTCCAAGGACCAAGGCCTCAGCTATTACATGTTGTGGTCTGTTGAAGTGTTGCATTGGAGGTGTAGCAGCCTTCCACTGCCAGAAGCACTGACTGCCCTTTCCTACAGAAGTCATAGCCCTTGCTTGTGAAGGTGACTCTGTAGAGGTATGTGCATGGGCAGAGTGTTTCCCACACTCCTGAGCCAACCGCTGAGCTTTATGAGCAGTGTGAGCAGAGCAGGAGATAACCATAAGGACTCAGAATTGCAGTAAACCCTTGGAAGATGTTGTCTGCTCACAGGAGCCCTGGGGAGGGCGCATGGCTTGCAGAAGTGCCTGAGCCCTGTGCTGAGGGGGCCTCCTGAGGTCCCTATGGGGAAGGGCTCTGCTGGACTCCTCTAGGCTGAGAGCACAGGCAATATTGTCCTCAGATCATGATGTACCTGGCCACTTGTGGTGCAGCAGGAGTAGCCCCTGGCTAGGGCTTGCTTATGTGCTCAGGGAACAGCCAATCCCTTGCTCAGGAGACAAGAAGGAATTTTTCCCCTGGGCAAAGTGGCGTTGGTCCCTGGAGGTTCTCCTCCTTCCTCTGCAACACTGAGCATGGTCCCTCACCAAGGCTCCTTTGGGCCATTCGGTTAAGTTCAGGCCGGCTGCTCTTGCAGCAAACTGATGATGCCTTTTCAGCATGAAGTTGCCTCAGGTGCCACGGCCTGGGGTCAGGAAGAACTTTTTTCCCCTGTGACAGATTAGGACTCATTCCCAGGGGCATTTTACTTGTCAAGCATTTTCCAGCCCATTGTGGCTAAGTAAACGCTACCTGCTATTGAATATGCCATTTGTGTCCTGGGCCTAGGGTCTGGAAAGACTTGCTTTCCATGTGGCTTTTTTGCCTTCCTTGCCCACATCGAGCACACCCCTTGCTGGGCCTCTTCTGGGCCATTTGTCTAAGGGCTTGTCCACTGACTTTGCAGCACAAAGACACCACAGATACCCCGGATCTCTCAGGATCTGACACTTTTCAGCCGTCCCTGCACTCAATAGAGTGCGATTTTGCTCAGGATCTGTGTTTGTGTTGTGTGTGTTCTGATCTCGGCTCAGGAGCCTTTCTCTGTAGTTGTGCTGTCAGCAAAGATGTGTCGGCTCATGCCCAGAGGCCTGGCAGTGCCCTGACAAAGCTGGGAATGTTGGTTGACTGACCAAGCCTGGCCACAGTCAAAGTGCCTCAGCATCTGGAGTGCAAACCACATTCAGCAGCTGGCTTCTCACACTCAGCCTCAGGGACGGATTAAGAGCCGCCTTTAAATATATAGTTCATGGAACACAAAGGAAACCAGCTGCAGAATACATTTGGTTAATAAACTTTACTGTTGCAACATAGAATTTTTAATTATATAAACATATTCGCCTCTTCTTGTTGCTAAAAGTCTTTGTGCATATTTCAGCTTGAATAGCTTCAATAAAACTTTGCAAGTTTTTCAGTCCTACTATTCACTGGCAGTCTGAAGCAAAGAAAGGTCTCTGTTTCAAATATGATTATCTTCTTCAGTCAGATACTTAGCCTACAAATATAGAATTGTGTTTTTCTCTCTCTACTTTGCTGTCATGCAGATAAAGAACTTTTTCCAGTATTTTCCTCTTATCAGACCAAGTCCCAGTGCAGAATGAAGGAGGAAAAATGAGATGTGCTGAAGAGCAAAAATAATTTTCTTCAGTGTCCTTGTTATAAACTAGGAAAAATCATTCAGTGAAATTCATTGTATGCAACAGGTATGAACTGAAAGACAGATCACTGCTTGTGAATATTTTGGGAGTTTGTTCTCTGGCAATGCTATAACTTTTACTTGAGAATTGTAAGAGTAACAGCAACATATCAATAACCAGCAAAACTTCTCAAACCAAATAGCAGTTCTAAATTGAGATGATCTCAAGTTTAATAATGTTATGGAGGGTTTTTTGTTTATTTGTTTCACAAATGATGACAGGTTTTAAAAAGTATTGAGTATACAAAGGTGATTGAAGTTGGATGTTTGTGGGGATGGTATCTTTCACTCTCCATCATTGTATGTCATCTTCGCTTGACATATGGGCAAATGTAAGCAGAAACACTGTTGCCTTTCTTTTTTTTTCTTTCCTTTTTCCTTTTTAATATGCAAATATAGTATTCTTTGCTGTAGCCTTTGGAAGTCCTGCAAATACCAGTGAAAAATACGATTTGAAACGCAACAGTACAGGCAAAACTTAAACCTATTTTTTTTTTTTTCAGACATTGGATGCAAACATATACAGTCTCCTAGTCTGGTTGTCAGGGTGCAACAAGGACCACCTAGGGCTTGGGACACAGTACGATAGGTCAGGATCTCATCAGGTGGGGCCTGATCCATTACAGGGCATACAGTCTCCATTGTCAGGCAATTTGGTGATGATGATGCTGGGCCAAGACAGTAACAAACCCTGTAGCCAAACTTCTGATGAGGCATCTGCTTGGAGCCATGAGAATACCTGAGTCTGCAGTCTAGATGTTGCTTCTGGTTCTGCTTGTTTTCCTGCATGTACAGAATGAAGTTGGCATCTGTATCTGTCTTCTCCTGGAGATACCCTGGCTTGCCATCATGACAAACGGATTTATTCATATGAGAGAAATCCTAAAGAATGAAAATTAATGGAAGCATTAAATTAATGTCTTGGGAGAATAACTGACAAATACAGCATATGCATATATAAGAAAAAGAAGAAGGGACTAAGGTTTGTACAACTCTTGCCCTGTCATTCCATACAGTTAAGGGCTTTATTGAAGTATTTTTTTTCTTATATTCCATGTATATAAAATCTTTTATCTGCACTTTTCTAATATATCTTATATTGGATACCATATTAACTCCAGACAACTATTCTTGTCTTTGTCTTTCCGGAGAGACCATAATGGCTTTTTGTAGGAGTTTATTTTTTTCCCTTCTGATACTAGGAAAGAATATTGTTAAAACAGTGGACAGAATCTGTTTGAAACATCATTTTCTTAAGACTATGATATGTTGCTATGTATGGTAGTATAACATATAGCTTGTGATATTCTGCTGGGAAAATGCATAAAAGAAAAGGAAATTAGCTGTATCTATCTTCTGACATGCCTTCCATCAATTTGATTTTTTCATAAAGTCTATTCTGAAACTAAAAGGGTTTAATTTTCATCACTTGGGAAAACACATGATCAGAAAATATTTCCTCTTCCTACTTGCATTATTGAATTCTTGATGTATATCACACATGGATTTGTCACAGACCCTGTCATAGAATCATAGAATAGTTTCAGTTAGAAGGGACCTTCTAGGGTCAGCTAGACCAGACTCCCTGCCATGGGCAGGGACATCGTCAACAAGATCAGGTTGCTCAAAGCCCCATCCAATTAGGCCTTGAATATTTACAGGGATGAGATATTCACCACGTCTCTGGGCAACCTGTGCCAATGTTTCACCACCCTCATTGTAAAAAAATTCTTCCTTATATCTAATTGTCCTGGCTTTGGCCAAGGACAAGCTTAATTTTTTGCAGAGCCTGGAGCTGTGTTAGGTGTGTCTAGGTTGTTATTCTATATCACTCACACCATTGTTCTGCCTTGGGGGTGGAAGTAAGGGATTCTCACTTGAGAGAAGGGGTGTGGCTTCATCTAGCACAAAAAATGTGGGTAGAGAGGGTCTATCTGTCATTTTGTTCATTGTCTCGGGGGTCATGCTTTGTCTGTTTGGGCCAGTGAGCCTTTTGTATGTTAAATACCCTCTCTTTTATGCACTGTTGGTATTAGAATTGCTGCTGTTACTGTTTCTTATCTCATTGCTGTTTCTGGTAAATTTTTCTTATCTCAGTCTGTAACTTCTGCCTTTTGTGTCCCTCTCTCTGGCGAGGGTGAGAGGAGAGGACTGGGAGTGCTGTTCCTAAATCTCAACACTAATCTACATTGATACTCTTTTAATTTGAAATCATTACCTCTTGTCTTACTGCAACCAGCCCTGCTAAAAAGACTGTCCCTGTCTTTCTTAAAAGTACCTTTTAAGTACTGAAAGGCTGCATAAGTTCTACCTGAAGCATTCTCTTCTCCGGGCTGAACAATTCCAACTCCCTCAGCCTTTCCTCAATGGAGGCATATTTCATCCCTCTAATCTTCATGTCCCTCCTCTGAAAGTCTTTGTTTCCCCAGTTTCTGCCTTGAAGTCCATCCACTTGAGAGATTTGGGAAGCAAAACTGCCAGTGAAGACTCAGATAAAAAAGTTGTTAAGAATTCTCAACCTTCTCCTCATACCATGTTAGCAGTTTAGAGGTTTTCTTCATCAGGAGCCATATACTTGCATTGACCTTTTTTCTGAAGAAGCACTTCATATTATTTGCATCCCTTGCCAAGTTCAGCTCTAGCCACACCTTGGACTTCCTCATCCCACCCATACACAACCAGACTGCACCCATATGCTCTTTTCAGGATACTCATCCTTGCTTTCACTGCATTTGCTCTTCCCTCTTGCCCTTTAGTTTGACCATCAGGTGTTGACTCAGCCATGTCTGTCTCTTCTTTTTTTGATTTCTTACAGCTGGGGTCTAAGAGGTCTTGCCCTCTATGAAAGGTATCATCAAACATCTGCCAAGATCTCTTTTACTCCCTTGGACTTGAGGGTGGTTCCTCATGGGGACCTACTGAGTAACTCCCTTAAGAGCTGGAATTTTGCTTTTCTAAATTCAGGGTCCTTAATTTACTCTTTGTGTTACCCATATGCTCGAGGACTGTAAACTACACCAGTGTATGATCACTGCAGCCCAGGCTGCCTCCCATCTTGATGTCACCAAATAGCTCACTTGTGCTGTTGCACATCAGATCCCATATTGCATCACTCTGATAAAGCTGTTTACTCTCTAGATTCAGAATTTAGTCTCCATGCATTCCAAGAGTCTCCTGGTTTGCCTGCACTGCAGCATTTTTTTTTAACAGGTGTTGGACTTGTCCACCTCTCCTTTTTCTCAGGGATAAAGATCAGAGTAATTATGGGATGTTCCTCTAGGAAAACAACATGGCTCACAGTCCAACTAGGGTGTCTTTATACCAACATATCAAGTGTGGGCGAAAGACAGAATGTTTGAAGCCACTGTGCTGCTGGAAAATTATGGCCTTGTTGCCATTACTGAAACTTACTGAGATGAATTCCATGACTGGAACGTGATTACAGGCTGTTGAACAAGGGGAGGAGAGGTATAGATGAATGGCTATATCAAGAGGTGGATTGAGAATGAAGAGCTGCCTTCAAAGAATAGCCATGAGAAAGTTTATGGGTAAGAATCAGAGGAATTGGAGACTGAGGCAACAAAGGCCATCTGATCAAGGGGAGACGATTGATGAGGCCTTCATTTTCCAGCTATAGGAGGTACCGCACTTGCAGACTCTTGTTCTGCTGGGTGATTTCAACCACCCTGGTGTCCTCTAGGACAGTAGCACAGTGAGCTGCAGGGAATCCAGGAGACCTGTGAAGTTCATCAAGGATAAATTCTTGAGCCAGGTATATAAACAGCCCACCTAGAAGGCAGTGTGATATTTGTGCTGATGGTCACCAACATAAATGAGTTGACAGGGGACATCAAGACCAAGTGCAGCCTGGACTCCTGTTGATGATATGAGGGTTTTGAGATGTAATAGGACCGACACTGTTTGCAACAGAGCGTACCGTAGAAAATTATGGTGTCTCAATTTAGGGAAATCAGCCAAGCTAAGCAAAGTAAAGTAACAATAAAGAAGGGAATTGAAGCAGCCAGGCAAGCAACAGCAAGTTACTCTATAACCAGATATATTGTCTTAAAGAAGTTTGTAAGGAGATCACTTAGAACTTTGGGGGCTGCAGAAAGAAACAACCACCATAGACCCTAAGTGAAATCCTTCAGAGACTGTATATGTAAGCTAATAAGTGTTGGGGAACATAATGAATATGTAACAGGAATGAAAGGAACAAATGTGAATAATCATGTAGTGCAGACATATAAAATGTAACTGAGATGTCATAGTGTGCACTTTGGTGAACTGATTCCCAGGGCATTCAGTGTGCTGAAATCATCCAGCACATCACAATAAAGGAATACTTGCCTTCTAAAACTCACAAATTGAGTCTTAAAGGTTTCTTCTAAGTGCCACTTTTAGGCAACACAGTGATCATGCATTGAAGGAATTTGCAGTCCTGAGGGATATGGATTAGGTAAGGACCAAAGTTAGGCCCTCGAACTTCAGGTAGGCAAACTTTCATCTGTTGAAGGAATGTGGTAGTTTGAACCACTATTCTTCACTAGGGGCGTGCACCATGACAAAAAAGACTAAACAGAATTTGAACAGCAGGGAAACAGTTTATTAATCTAGGGCTCTGCCAAGGCAAGGGAAGGAAACAATTTATGGGAAACCCAGACTTAACACAAAAATACACCCGACAAAGAGTCATGCAAAAAGGGAAAGGGAAAAAAAAGGAAATAAACAAACTGCTTCTCAAAGGCCAGGCAGGCTGGCTGAGGAAAAGCAGGGGAAAGGGAAGCCGCTTCTCTCTCTCTCTCTCTCTCTCTCCCTCTGATGGTATCACTCTTAGACCTCGAAGTCTCTGCGAAAACACAAAAAAAGTGAAAAGCACCCCCTCCCCACCCCAGGGAAGCCACTTGGGGAAGCTTTTCACTTGCGATTGTGCTGACTTGGCTCTGATGCTGATGAAGGTGGCTGGAGTCAAGCCACGGGGCCTGGAAGCCAAGAGGAGAAGGGCCGTGCTGCTGCTCCCCAGCTCGCAGGAAGCTGAAGAGAGGGAGGACTTCCGTCTTCAAGCCTTTTAAGCCCTCCGAGTCCCACGTGATTCTCACCGTCTTCTTCCCAGCTTCACCATCTTCTGATTGGCCAGCGATCCGGACTCCACTTCTCTTCTGAGATCTTCAGTTCCAGCAAAATGGCAGTTCCCGCCAAAAACCATGAGGTTGATACTTGGACGCACCGTGTTTTTACCAGCTGCGGGTCGCCCGCGGCACCCTCAGAGTGGCCACCGCCCCTCCACATGGCCACTGCCAGTGTGGGGCCTCACCGCCACCCCAGGGACTCCCTCAGGAGGGAGTCCCGGGACCGCAGGGCTTCCCATGACCTCCTGGGGCAGACGCCGTGCCCACTGTGGACGCTGGAGCGCTCCCTGGGACCGCTGGCCCAAGCCGGGACTGTGGGACCCCCCCCCGCCGGGCTTCCCATAGTGGTGCAGGGCCAGCAGCACCAGCCATCACCCACGCTGGTGGGATCGAGATCGGCCGTCGCCCAGAGGCGGGGCCAGCCGCTGACCAGGGGACGGGGAGTGGCGACGCTGGGAACCCCGCCGGAAGCTGCCACTGCTTGCACCATGGCGAGGGAACCTGGCCAGTGCTCCCCACCCACCTGGAGTCGGGGGAGGCCACCGGAAGCTGCTTTGCGCCACACTGGGCCCGCCACTGCACGGGCACTGGCCACGAGCACAGGCGTCGCTGACAGCCGCTGCTGGGGGAGGGAAGGAATGCGCGTGGCAGCGCCAAGCTGCCTGCCCGCGTCTCCGCTGCCACTGAGCTGCNAGGACCCCCCCAAAAAAACCCAGCACCCCCCTCCCAAACCCCAACAAGGAGTCACTCAACTGGAGTCTGGGGAGACTGCCTTCAGTAAGTGAAATAGAGCTTGCAGATCTTTAAGGAAGTCTTCCACAATGTGCAAGTGCTAGCAATCCTCAGGAGCAAGAAATCAGGCAAGGAAGGCAAGATATCAACATGGTTAATGGATAGTGCTGGTTAAACTAAAGAAGTAGAAGGAAATCTGCAGGCAGTGGAGGCAAGAACAGGTTACATGTGAAGAGTATAGACATGCTTGGTTGTGTAGGGTTGGGATAAGGAAGGCCAAGGTAAAGCTGGAACTAAAAGTGGCATGGAATGAAAGAATTACAAGGGCTTCTGTAGGTACGTTAACCAGAAAATAAAGATCAAAGAATGCATACCACATCCCCCTCCCCCTTCCCCTTTCCAAAGAGCACTGGTAAGCAGATAACAATGGATGAAGAGAAGTCTGAGGTACCCAACAACTTTTTTGCCTCAGACTTCAATGGCAACTTCTCTTTCTACACTTCTCATCAAGTGGATGCACAACAGGAAGGAGCAAAGTGCTTCCCACTGTAAGCAAAAAAATTGGGTTCATGACCACCTGAGAAACCTTAAAGTACCTAAGTCCGTGGAACCTGATGAGACGCATCCCAGAGTCCTGAGGGAATTGGCTGTATTTGCCAAGCCACTCCCCATGATATTCGAAAATCATGGGAGTCAGGTGAAGTCACAGGTTACTGCAAGAACGGAAACATTGTACCCGTTGTAAAAAAAGGATAGCAAGGAGGAGCCGAAGAACCACCAAACTGTCAGCCTCACATCTGTGGCTGGGAAGATCATGGAACAAATCATGTTAATCTGTTAAAACCCACGGAGGAAAGGGAGGTGATTTGAGACCGTCATCACAGCTTCACCAAGGGCTAGAACTGTCTGACTAACCTAGTGACCTTCTATGATGGAATGAATCCATCAGTGGGCAAGGAAAAGTCTACAGATGTCATTTATCTGTTTTTCTGTACAGCCTTTGACATGGTCCTTCACAACATCCTTCTCTCTAAACTAGACAGAGGTGGATTTAATTGGTGGACTATTAGATGCATAAGGAATTGTTTGGATGGTCAGCATCCAGAGGTAGTGGTCAATGGGTAGAGTCCCAATGGACATCAGTCACAAGTGGTGTCCCTCAGTGTTCCTTATGGGGAGAAATATTATTTAATATACTTATTAATGACATAGGCAGAGGGATTGAGTTCATCCCCAGCAAATTCGCAGATGACACCAAGCTGAGTAGTGTGGTTAAAACTGCTGAATGATGGGATGCCATCCAGAGGGACCTGGACAAGCCCAAGAAGTGAGCCCATGGGAATTTCTTAAGGTTTAACAAGACCAAGTGCAAGGTGCTGCATCCTGCTGAGGTCAACCTCTGGTACAAACTGGGGCATGAACAGATTAAGAGAAGCCCTGGGAAGGACTTGGGGATGTTGGTGTATGAGAGGCTGGACATGTCCGATAATGCATACTTGCAGCTGCTATGGGTTAGATTCCTTGTGGTGCATTGTTCCCACTACTATCACAAGATGCTGACAAAACTGAGAAAGGGTAAAGGTAACACAGTAAGGTGAGAACAGACTTCTTCAGTGGAGGTAGGGTGGAAGACTTAACTGTTTTCAGAGAGCTAATGGCCCCTGACGGTCAGGTGACAGGGAGATTCCCTGCTCTAGGATGGCTGTGCAGAGAGAAGGAAGGGCAACACTGATGTCTGCTGAAGACAAGAGGTCTGCGGGGTAGAGTATGCCTGCCTTTTCTCCCCTCACACTGAACAATAAAAAGACTCTGTGGGTGACCAAACTAACTTGCTGGTTTTCCACAGCAGCCCTTGGGAAAGGGCCCTGGCACTGCTTCACTAGTGCTGTTTCTCCCTGTGCTCTCCCTCTTGTCCCAGCAAAAGGTGGAGATGTCCTAACTGCTTCCCTGTGACCAAATTGCCTCTCCTACTGGTTACTCCCTGGCCCGGCCCAGCTCCCATGTCCAGATGGGCTCTGCAGCAACCCTGGAGAGAGAGGAGAGCCCTACCTGCACCAGTCCTTGTTTGGAGCCAACTCATCTGTCCCTCCTCATTTCCTACTGCTCCTGTACTGGATAAGTGACACTTGCCCATCTCAGCAGCAAATCAAGGCAAACCCCATGTGTGTGGTGAGCCCACAGGACCTGCCTGTTCACTCCACAGCTATGACCACACAAAGGAAAAATACATGGAGTGGCAGTGCAGTAGGATTTGTTGGGGTGATATTTTTTGTTACTGTTGTGCTACTGTTAGTTCCCTATTTTTTAATTCTAGATACATATATTTTAGTAAAGAATTTTTACATCCCTTTTCTACATTTTTGACTGAAAACGTCTTGATTTGAAGTGTATCATAAAGTAGAGGAGGAGGTTTTTTCCTCTCCTTAAAGGCCAGAGTAGTATTCCATCAATCTATCTCCTTCTCAGATTCCCTGATTCTCCATAGCCTTTCTACTTACTCTACTACGAGGCCGAGCAGATCATATGCCTGGTCAGAACTCACACAGCTGTTGTCTCTACTTCTATCCAACACCAGTGCCAGGCTCTTCCACTCCCTGCAGCCTCAGACCTGGGCTTTGAACGTTTTTGTGAGAGCTCTGTGCGTAATCCCACACCCTTTCCGACAAGCTTTCTCCTTTAAGGGGATGCCACAGCTGAGCTTCTGCTGAGAGTGTGATTACTACCAACTGAGCTCACCTCTCGAGCCAGTTGGGTGATTACACTTTTCCTATATGCCCTTCTCTGCAGACTACTACACCTTGGCTGATGTACCATGCCCTGTTTGCCCTCACTGGTGTTGGCTGTGTCTTTCTACCCTGTCCTTAAATCAGTCCTGTATGGCAAAACCTTTGGCCACAACATATTTTGATCTAATACTTGTCCTAGTTTGAACTTAATGAATTTACATCATTGTTTTAAAAGGCCAGAGAAGGGTTTAACCTTCATCCCATCCTGAATGTGCAAATTTTTCTAAAATGTCTGCTCTGCTTTTAGGAAGAGGAGTATTTGGACCAGTGACTTACAGTCCTCAAACACCTACTGGGTGCTTACCTTAGAAGCCATGCTGCTCTCTGGTAGTTGAGAGTCTTATGTCAGACACTCACAGCAGTGAGAAAAAGAGCCAACACATAGTTTCAAATCCAATCACATTTTCTCTTTTAATATTTCTTTTAAAAAGCAATTTTAAGAGTTCATGTCACACATTTAACAACCTTATGAATCATATCTGTTCCACAAATTATATCAATTCTGCAGGTTTCTCTGTACCCCATCCTATCACTTGAAGCCATACCACACTAATAGGATATGCAGATTTGTGATCCATTTACAGCAGCTCAGACTGCTGTTTGAATGCTGAAAAATTTATTTGCGGTACTTTGATTTTTTAAGCTTCTGGGATACTAGCCACCTGGGAATTTTAAAATTAATCTTTACATGAAGTGCCTTTTCCAGTAGACCTGCAGTAAAAGGTAAGGAAGAGTTACTGGTATGATGTAATTGACTTTGAAGATAAATTTTAATTTACTGCTCTGGCTTCCATTACCAATTAGTATTTTTGGTAAAGTTTTGATATTTTACATTTTTAAGAGTCTGAAAATATCAAACACATTAATTATATTGATCAGGTCTTACACTGTCTGAAAATAATAAAAGGTTTTTATCTTAGAGGTAGATCTAACACTTACAGATTAGAGACAACATTTTAGGACACTGTTCTACACTGGAAATTAGAAATACATCTTACACATTTCAGGGTTGTCTGGCTCCTTCAAATCAGCGACTAGAGGAGGCCCAAATGATACTGCTACTTTTGACTGTCTTCAGAAAGTTTCCTTCTGCTCTGGCTGGTAGGGTAACACAGGATCAATCAGTGCTGCTGCAGTATGAAATATTGTAATTCTCGCTAAACTCTTCTCTGCAAAGTGGAGTCAGTTTTTTGAAGAATGTGATAGCATTTAGGAAACAAAAATTGTCATCTATTAGCAGTGCTAATAATTACTCAAAGAAGAAACAGAGCCGCTTGTTTATAAGGTGGCAGGTAAAAACCAAACAGTGTATTAATTCTCAAAATACAACACTAGAACTAACAGGTTTGGTAGAGATATCTATTGAAGTTGTGGTGAGTCGATCTTGGTTGGATTATGTGTCACTCTTCCTCAACTGGATGGGGTAGAGAAAATGCAGTGAAAGTCTCATGGGCTGAGGTAAGGACTGGGAAAGATCACTCAGCATTTGGCATCATGGGCAAAACAGACAACTTGGGAAAAATGAAATTGAATTAATTATATTACCTATCAAATCAGGGGTAAGGGATTAAAACTAAATCTTAAAGTACATTCCTCCTCTCTTTTTCATGGATCCAGCTTTACTGCAATTTTCTCTACCTCCTCCCACTCAGCAGTTTAGGGATATGGAGAACGGAGCCTGTGGTCACTTCAGCACACATTGTCTCTGTCATTCCTTCCTCTTTAGGAGAAGGATTCCTCACACTCTTCCCCCATTTCATTGTGGGGTCTCTCCTACAGGAGATAGTCCTACATGAACTTCTCCAGGGTGGGCCATTCTCAAAGGATGGAGTTCTTGCAGTGTGTGTCTCTCCAAGACTGCAGTTCTTCAGGAATAGGCTGCTCCAGCACGAGTTCCTTCACGCGGTGTCACAAGTTCTGCCAGTAAACCTGCTCCCAGTTGGGTGCCTCGTTCCACAGGTCCTTCTCAGAGCCTGCTCCAGCATGGGCTTCTCATGGTCTCATAACCTCCTTAAAGCATCCACCTGCTCTGAGGTGGAGTCCTCCATGGGCTACAGGTAGATCTCTGCTCCACTTTCAACTTCCATGGGCTGCAGGACCACATCCTGCTGTACCATGGTCTTCACTACAGGCGGCAAGGGAATCTCAGTGCCAGCACCTAGAGCACCTCCTTCCCCTTCTTCTTCACTAAATTTGATGTTTGCAGGGCTGTTTTTATCACAAATTCTGACTCCTCTCTTTTCTGGTTGCAATTGCTCTTGCTCAATATCTTTTTTCCCTTCTCAAATCCCAGAGGCACTAACACCATTACTGACGGGCTCAGCCCTGACCAGCAGTGAGTCTGTCTGTGAGTCATCTGTCATTTGGTCTAGTAGTCATGTGGGAAGTTTCTGGCAGCTTCTTACACAAGCTGCACCTGCGGCCCCCTACATTGCTACCCAGACCTCGCCATGAGAACACAATACAATGCCAGACAAAAGATTGTCCAGATTGACAATTAGGAGTCACACTAAAGGAAAAGATACACAATGGCTTGTTTTTGCTAGCGAGTCTTCATGTCCACCCTTCATTCCTGTCCCTATTAACGCAAACTACAATTGTACAAATTGGAGAAAATGTGATGTGCCACTTCTTGCTGACAGAGAAATGCATAGAAAACAATTCAAACCTTAAAAGACTGTGGCTTCCCGGGTCCCCATAAAACCACATGGCCACATAGATGTAGTGTCAAAGGAGAAATCCGTTTATTGTTTACAAGAATGCCTTTTTATAGTCTACATATAGTTTTTACTTTTCTAACCACAATTGATTGCTAAGGCTTCCAGCACAGGACAGTTCAAGTGTCAGCACCCACTGAGAAGCAGTTCTCATATCACTTCTGTCTTGTCCAATCAGACACTGCTGTGTTGTACAAGCATCTTCCTTACATGGCATGGTCAGTCCTTTCACTTTCAGTTCAGCTCCTTCTTCAGCTCCTGGGTCCTAGATTCCACCTGCCATCTGCGACTTACAAAAAACATTCCCTGGCATTTCCCTACATCTCCCCCTCTTTTATTAATTAAATGGAGGGCCATAGCCGTGTTCACTTGCAATGCCATAACACGGCTAACACTCTTATCAATCGTATGTTTTACACAACCCAATGTACAAGGAACACAGCATAGAATCAAGATGGAGACTACAAATACAAGTATGCCTATCATTAACAATTTTTTAAACCATGATCCAATACCAAATGCAACCATGAAAACGTACCACCCAAATCAACCTCTTCATACTTCTTCAGCTGCTGACTCAATTCTCTAAGCTTCCGAATGCTTGCATGAATACTCTGAGTGGTCACTGAGATTCATGCAGCATAATCCTTCGAATTCTTCACAACCATGACCTTGTGCTAAAAGCAAGAAATCTACTGCAGCTCTATTTTGCAAAGTAGCAGTTCTAACCGCATCTAAATCAGCAAGCAAATCACCAATAGCTAAGCTAGTAACATTTACATTTTTCACAAGCCAACAACCCAGCCTGTCTAGCGTGGTCAAAGCATGACCAGCAGCTATAGCTGGAATGACGCTTGCGAAAACTCTTGATAGTGTATTCCAAAAAGCAATATTTGAATCACAATTTTCCTTAAAAGCAGCTACTGATCTTTTACTTCTATAAACTACAGCCTTATGGTCTATAGTAGAAAGTTATAAAGTTAATTGCCTAAATGTACATGGGCTTCCCACTGCTCTATTTGAGATACCTTGCCACACACGTTGTCCACAAATCAGAAACAAGCCAGCAGGTAAGCCTATTAAAAAGTCAAACAAATAAGTCAATAGTTCTCTTATCACTCTAGGGATCAGTGTTTCTTCCCAAGAGAGATAAGATTGTATCTCCTAGGGGTATTCCCCAGGGGTTCTTACTCTTACAATGCCTGCTCAGATGTTTCAAAGCAGGTACTTCAGTTATCTAAGAGAAGGGTCCTTTTCCCCCTCTCTTAAATAAGTTAAGCACTTTGCCTCATTGACAATAATTATCAAAAAACTTAACATCAATTAATAACTTATCAATAACTAACAATATCGCTTATCTATATATATATTGATATGGTACCATAACACTAACAAGCTTAACAATACATAATCAAAACAATACATAACAATACTTAACTTATTCTATTTATAATTATTTATAACTTAATCACTTATCTCTAATCTATAAAACTTAACAGTTATACAAGATTCAAATTAAGGCAAAAGCAAAAAAGACAAATAACTAAAAGAAATGCGATTGTTGTCCAGTTGTGTTTGCGATCCCTTAACTGGAATCATCAATTTGGCGGTGTCAGGGATCGGAACCCTCTGAAACCACAACTGCCAACAAAACATACTGGCCTTGTGTGCATGGTGCTGTTAATCAGAGGATCCAGGAAAGAAAGGCAGTCTATAAACAATATGTAGGGGCCAAAATGGAGTCTCCTGGAGTCTCCTCTTTAATGCAAATTCATCTGCTTTTATAGTCCAAAGATTGTTTAGGTTAACACAAACAATAGATAAAAGGAAAGGTGGTCATGTGTCACTGTCCCAGAACCACAGGACAGTCACACGATGATGTTTACATACCTAAGACATTACATCATAGTCTGAGACGCTGTAATACAGCCTAACATTCTGTTACAAAAGAGAGAGAAACAAGGCCAAAAGGTAAGACTAGTGATGATAACTAAAAACTGTTCAAATTGTAGAAACTTAGAAAACACAGATCTCTTAGAATAGTTTTGAGTCAGTACATGGAACAAGTGTTTTCAGCTTCCCTGTTTTACATAAATAAGGTGCAGTTCTCCAGATATTTGTCTTGAAGACTTATGTACTTTCTTGTCTGGAGGTTTTTCCTGGGTAAATAGCTTCTGGTTTCTTACTCTGTGAGTTTATTCTGTAACAAGAATGGCCAACAGGCTGATGTACAGCTCTAGGTACGTTTATACTTGTCTCTTTTTCTTATTACTTTTCTTAAACTCTGTCTTCTGAATTCAGCTGAAGCCAAAAGCCAGTGTGTGTGATGATTGTATGTTGTGCTTGTTGTATGTTCTTGGGTCTCGGGCTATTATAGGGAAGGTGAGAGGACTTAGAGGATGGTGATAGCTCAGTATTTTCTCTATGTCTTTTTCATATTGTATGCTCTCTTTTCTTGGCTTGAGAAATGCTGACCACCTCTGTAATATCAAATTTAGTCACGGAATATGTTGGTTATATATTAAATTTTCCTTTCTGGAGTGCAGTTCTATCTATGCTTTGTAAATAATAATGTATCTTTTTCTTAGTTCAGTATTATTTATTTATTTATTTTTATTTATTTATTGCTCTCAATGTGTCTGCTAGGGAAATGAATGTAAAGATGTAGAAGGAGTGAGGAGTTACGATTTTTTGTGTTACTACTGTTTATGTGGCCAACTACATTAATTTACTTTATCATTTATCTGCAATATGATCAAAATGGTAATTCATTTCGCAAAGTACAAAAGTAATATGGAAGTTCCTCTCCCACTTGAGCTCTCAGTAATAGTACATGGTTTCTATGTAATATAGCAAATTTGAAATGTTCCATTTGCCAGCATTGTGAGAAGGTCTTAACTATTTCAGCCTTGCTCAGGTTTTTAAAACTTTAGCAGTTCTCCACATCATTAAAGAATTGTGACTCTTAAAAAAAAGAATTCGGTTCATCTAGGTAACTTGTTTTAACTTTGCCAATGATAGAAGGTATGTCATAGAATTATAGAATGGCTTATGTTGGAAGTTTCAACTCCAACGCCAGGGACATATTCCACTAGACTAGGTTGCTCAAGGCAACCTGGCCTTGAACACTTTCATGGATGGGTCGTCCACATCTTCTCTGGGCAACTTGTTCCAGTGCCTTACTACCCTCTATGTAAAGAATGTCTTCCTAATATCTAATTTAAATATCTCCTTTTTTAGTTTAAAACTATTCCCACTTGTCCTGTCACTGTATGCCTCTGTAAAATGTCATTCTTACTCTTTTTTTTACTAGACCTCTTTATGTACTGAAAGGCCTCCTGAGAGAGCCTTCTCCAGGCTGAATCACCCCAGCTCTCTCACACTCTCTGATCATTTTCATGGTCCTCCTCCAGACCCACTGCAGGAGGTCCATGTCCTTCTTGTGCTAAGGCTCCCAGAGCTAGACACAGTACTCCAGATGGGATCTCCTGAAGGCAGAGTAGATAAGGAGAATCATCTCTCTCATTTTGATGGAGCCTAGGATGTGATTTGCTTTCTGGGCTGTCAGCATGCACTGTCAGCTCCTGTCTAGCTTTACGTCCATGACAACGCTCCCCAGGGCTGCTCTCAATGAGTTCTCCCAGTCTGTGCTCATGTCTGGGATTGGGCTGAACTGAGTGTAGTCCTTTGCAATTGGACATTTAGTGAACTTCACTAGGTTCTCATGGGCTCACTTTACAAGACTGTCAGGTGCCTCTGGATGACATTCCATCCTTTCGTTTTGCTTGGCACAGCTCAGCTTCGTGTCATCTGCAAACGTGCTGAGGGTGAACTTGATCTCACTACGTCTTTGATGAAGATATTAAAGAGCACTGGTCCCATACCAAAACCCTGAAGGACACCACTTGGCACAGGTCTCCACCCGGACATAGACTATTGACCACAACTCTCTTCCTGTGTCCATCCAGACAGCTACTTATCCACCAAAAGTTCATCCTTCAAATCCATCTCTCTTCAAGTTGGAGATAAGGATGGTATGTTGGAACATGTCAAAGGCCTTATAGAAGCCCGGGTAGATGACATTGGTCAGTCTTCACTGCTTGTAGTCCCTCAATCATAGGAAATCAACAAGTAGGTCAGGCATAATTTGCCCTTGGTGGAGCTGTTTGAGCTGCCTTAGATTACCAACCTGTGTTTTATGTGTCTTGACTTTATATCCATGGGGATCTGCTCCATTATGTTCCCAGGCACAGAGGTGAGACTGACCAGTTTGTAGTTCTCCAGGTCTTCTTTTCTCCCCTTTTCAAAACGGGGAGCAATGTTTCCTTTTTCCCAGTCACCAGGGTCTTCATCTGGTCAACATGAATTTTCAGATATGGAGAGTGTTTTTTCAATAACATCAGTCAGTTCCCTCAGGATGCTGTGGTTGAAGGCCCCATGGATTTGTGGCTATTATGTTTCATAAAGCACTCTCAGAGCAATTTTAATTCATGCTTTTCAGATATTGTCTGCATCTGACATAGTTGATGCTGTGCTAGGGAAGAGTATGGGAAGAGCAACAGCTAATAATAACCTCAAGAATTCAAAGAAGTTTTTAAGAGTTAAGTTTCTGATGTAAAAGGCTCTGTCTTTATAATATTACTCTATTTTCATGTCAGATTCATGGAAACATGACTACATAAATACATATTGCTTAAAAGCTATGTCAATTTCTTTTTCAGAGTAAATCTCAGAAAGACATTTGAGAAACAACTGAAGCTAAATCAATGCAACTTAATTTTACATGTTCTTTAATGATTGTGATGAGAGAAACAACTTTCCAATTGCTCTGGATTTTCCTGGGCTGATTAGAAAATCACAGTCTTCTCTGGTGAAGAAAGCCTATATAGGATCACATAAATGTAAAAATTTAATTTTTTACTTTCATAACTTTTGTTGACAGAAAGGAAATAAGTCAGGGAAAAAAAAGATCTTTAAAGAAACAAATGAGCAACTCACTGTAGTTCTCTCCATTTGTATTGAAACAAATCAGCAGGTGCATCTGAAGCAGATAGGCCATGTGTGTGTGTATACATATATA
>VXBA01003812.1:205690-300952 GCA_013399895.1 Serilophus lunatus
ATATATATATATGTAAGATTGTAGGTCACACAACAAAAAGTATTGTCCCTCAAATTTAAAGCTATATAATAAATATAATATGCCTGTGTGAGGTTATATGATGTCCTTTCTGAGCTTTCCTATGATTAACAGAATAGACACTCAAAACATCTTCAACTGAAACGATTAATTCTTACATTTAACAGATGTAACCAAACACTTTTCTCCCAGTTTAGTGAGACAACAACTGTCATGGTTTAAGCACCCAGGGACAGGACTCCTGATATATACATAACCTGTTTTTTGTGATTCTTTCCCATTTTTCTCTTCCAGAGAGGATTCAGCAGCAGTGGAACGGCAGCCTCGGCCCCAGCTCACAGTGGCAGCTGGCAGCAGCGGCAGCAGCTTGTGGCGGCCCTGGCGGCCACGGTGGAGAGCTAGGGCTGCAGTGTGGTGGTCAGCAGCAGCAGTGGCAGTGGTTCATTCAGCAGCAGGTGCAGCTTGTGGGACCATGGCACGAGAAGCAGCAGCAGCAGCAGTGGTAGATGCAGCACCAATGCGTGCAATGTCCATTCCTGGTCCATCCAGGCTGTGGGGATGGAAGCACAGCCGCGAGCATTTCTTCTGCAGCAGTGCTGTGTGTGTCCAGTGGGTGCCCAGATCCTGCCACGTGGATCTCTCCCATGAGTGCCACCATGCTGGTGGCGTGAGAGGGCGGAAGGCAGGCGAGATGGAAATTTCGGAGATGCATTTCTATTGGACAGAGTTGGAAGGAAGGGGAGGGAGTTGGAGAGGCTTTTAAAAGGACTGGCAGGCTTGTGCTCGTGCTCACTCTCTCCTAGGGACTGTGCCAAGAGGAGGGTTGCATGTGCCAGTTTCAACCATCTCCTTGGAACTGCCCAACTTCTTGTCCCAGCCATGGTCTGCCTCCTGAGCCTCCTACTGTGTTGTGGGATTCCTGAACTTTCCCTGCATCCTAGGCTACCCTATGTTTCCCATGGCTTGGAGGTTGCTGCAGATTCCTGATCCCCAGCTCGTATGGCAGCAGCAGACCAAGCTCCCTGCCTACCACCTGAATCCTTTTTGTTACAGTTTTAGTAAATGTTTTGTTCTAGGGTTTGGACTGTTTGGTGGCTGGGGTGGGACCTGGGTCCCAGGTGTTTTGGGTTTTTTTCAAGGTCGTGTGTCGGCGGCATGGTTTTTGGGCATGTGGGGCATGTTTTTTCTTTGGGTTTTTTTGTTCTTGTGTCATTTTCCTGTGGCTAGTACTGTATTTGTATGCATACATTTTTCATTCATATTTTTATTTTTTTTTTAAATAAATCTTGTGCATTTCTCTAGCTGTCGGTTTCCACCCCAACACGATAATTCAAGTTCCTTGTGTGAAAGGATCTGAGGGACACGATCCTGCAGTTGACCAGGTTCAGGGCTTAACTCTCTGTCTTTATTCAGAGCTGTCTTATATATACAATTTGAACACCTGCGCCCAATCCCCTCATTGGATGGTTTAAACAAAGCTTACACACTCATTGGCTCTAACCATACATAGGCTCAGCTGCCTGGTTGGCTGCCGTAGTTGTCAATTATCCCTCTGTTCTCTCCCAGGGGAGGGGGCCTGTATTTTTCCACTCCTGGAACTTGCCTGCAGTTTCCAGGGGGTTCCTGGCCCCACATCTAACGAGCTGTTGTTCCAGTTGTGATTAAGTAGATCTCCCACTGTCTCAAACTCAGACAGCAATATATACAATAAAATGGCTGGTAATACTGTAAAAATTTTAACAATGTGAGATTCTTACCTATAACAGAAATGTCTTTCTTGTGATTCTGTGGCAGAGAATTGCTGATGAAAATTATTTGCAGCACTGACAGGAACTGCCTTATTTCAAGAGAGTTGGTTTGGGTTATAAATCCCAGATAACCCAGGAGTGAGGGTCTGCTTAAGGTTTTGTTCCAGATCTTTCTTCCCATCTAAATTATGGTCATTGCTATTTTTTTTACCTTTAACTGGGCTGGACACTGAGTAATTTGAAAATCATGACCAAATAATGCATTTTCAGTCCTTTCATATTGTTAGCTTTGTGAATCCTTCTTTTTGAGCATGAAGGATGATATATAAACCTGTCTTGCATGCATGAGATTGCTGTGTGTTTAAAATCATTATCTTTATAAGATTATAACAGTGTTGAAATTAATTTTGTTTCAGTATTACCCAAATGGTCAAATACAAAACATTTGAAGGAATTTGTTTTTTTGGGCGAGGGGGGCAGTGGTGATGGATTTCTGGCAGCTTTTTTTAAACTCTGCTATTTAACTCATTGGTCATTTAGAGCTGAGATACACATTGCAGGTAAGAAACATATGTGTGGTTGTGGGATCTTTTTCTTGAGATGGATCTCTCATGAATTTTGATTGCTTAGAATCACATTTACAGCGATTGTTTCCACTCTTTCTGAACTGTGTAAGATTGATGCTGCTATCCCTGAATGAATTTGAGATGTTCATCACTGACCTGTCATTCAGACATGCATATTTTAAGTTAAAAAATAACCTGCTTATTATTTTGTACAGTTTTAGGAGAAATAAATGTCCTGATTTTATTTTTCCTCCAGTAGTCTCTATTGAATGTGGAATCATGCACAACCAAGTTTTGTTGCAGCAAAAATGTGGATTTGAAATGACACAGAAGAATTTCACCAAAGATCCTCCTTACAAAGGTAAAAAGCCAAAATCCAAACTCTATCCTCATTTAAAGAAATAAAAAAAAAGGGGGGGAAAATCCTCTAAAGAATTAATTCCTCATTTAAAGAAAAAAAAAGGGGGCAAAATCCTCTAAAGAATTAATTTCTGTTATAGCAATCAGAATGCTGCTGATTTTTGCATGGAAGTGAGTAATTTTCTGCTGAAGAATAAGCAGGCTGCTGTCCTGCCAAACATGCCAGAACTGTCACTAACTAGCTGATGCTTGCATTTAGAGACTGTGATGCCACCTAGTTAATTCAAGAATCATTGCCCTCCTAAAAAATTAATTGAAAATGCAGCATTTCTCTGGAATTACAAATATTCAAGTACCTTTTTTGCATCTTGTATTTTTAGATTAGCATTCAGATTCTTAGCTTTCTTAACACATCCTAGAAAAAATTCTATTTAATGGAAGTTCTACAATAAATTCTCACTAACTTCTTATATTTAATTGAATTTCTTAACTTCTATTCCAAAGTTAGGAAAACACATCTTTGATGCTGTGATGTGGGCTGGGGGGTACAGCTGCGAGAGACTGCTCCCTCCGCTCCTTGACTTCCCATGCTGGTGGGCAAGGGGACTGTGTTCCCCCTGCCAGGTGTGGGGACAGGCCGGGTGGTGCGAAAAAGAGCAAAGCAGTGTGGGCACTCCAGGATGGGACGCTAGCCAGGCGGCGCGGCACTCCGCGTTTCTCACTACCTGGCTTGTGACTCGTGGGGTGCTTACCCTGGCTGCTGCAGCTGAGAGACAGAGAGGCAGAGAGAGACCTGGACAGTGGGAAGACCCCGTTCATCGTCACTGTGGGGGGGCTAGTCTCCAGTGCGGTGAGGTGAGGCAGCTAGTCTCTTTGGTTCCCCGCATAGCCAACGGTGGGGAAGCAGCTGGCCAGTGGCATGGAGTGGGGTGTCCAGCCCCCATCCTCACACTCCCTGGGTTGCTGGCGGTGGACCGGAGTGGGTAGTGTGGTCCTGGGGCTGCTGGGCTGCAGCTGCCCTCACCACCTGCTGCCACGGGCTGGAGCAGGAGAGGCGGTGTTGGCAGAAGCGGCTCTGGTCTCTCTCCTGGTGGTGACCATTGTAGCTGGGGTCCAGGGTGCTCCCGCAGTGCACTGGGGCCGCCTGGTGCTATGGGCTTAGGGAAAACTGGGACTGATAGTGTTTCCACGGAGTGCACCACTGCCGTGATGGCTCGGGCACATGCAGGACAGATGGCCAGCACGTGCACAGTGGGCGCAATCAACACTGCCAGCCCCCACGTTTCCAGGGAGGTGTTCAGCAGTGGCTCTCTCCCACAGGCAACTCCTGCGGCCCCACTGGCCCCAGGGATCCCTCCCAGGAGTCCCTGAGGAGGTGGCGGGTGCTCCCATGCTGGTGCTGCACTGGTGGCAGGCGTGCAGTGACAGCAGCCCCTCCCATGGCTAGCTGGGGTGGGCAGCCCGCAACAGCTGCTCCAGCTGCCTTGTGAGTGCCCCACGAGTGCCCTGCAGGTGATGGTAATGGCGGCCCCCAGAGGTCTCGGCCACATGGCAATTTTGGTGTAAACCGCCATCTTGCCTTATGGTGAAATCTTGGATGGAGGGCGGTGCCCAACACAGCCATCCAATGAGAGGACAGTTTGGCCAAGAAGAGGACCCTGAGTTCATGCAGGATTGGCAGCACATAAAAGCCAGAACCCCAGAAGTTCTGTCCCCTTTTGGCTGGCTCGTCATGATCCAGATAATATCGGCTGCTGCCCCTTCTGGTTCCTTCCGGCCTCCCACATACTGCAGCATCACCAGCAGGGACAGCAGAACACTGCCCAGCTGCAACAGTGTGGTATTTTCTTCCCCTTGGGTTCCTGGGAGGAGGGTGTTTCTCACTGTTTTATCTTTCAGAAGTTCTGAGCCCGGGAGATAGCATCTTTGAAGCTGCTTCCCCTTCCTTCCCCCTGTTCCTCAGCCCACTAGTCTGCTTGGAGGAGCAGTTTGTTATTTGTTTTCATTTTTTTTTTATTTTTGCAAAATATTGTCGGGTTGCTTTTGTTGTACCTGTTTAGCGCCTAGTTGGATTCTATAAGGTCTACAGAGCACCACAGAAAATAAACCTGGGTTTGCTGTTGCATCTTTATGCAGTCTCATCCTGTTGCGCCCTGTAGCGTTCATACCACCACAAGTGATCACTGTCATAAAGAGCATTATGACATTGGGCTCTTTGAACGTGAAAGCACTTTACATTAATAACAACTCTCAGTGACTTTGAAACTAATCTTTATTATTTTGATATCCTTAATGTTCGATTTGTGCAAGTTATGCGACACACAGAAGCACTTTCATAAGAATGTAACAAAATGAAAATACTTTCTTGGGAAAATACATAGAAAGAAAAGATAGATTAAAAAAATTGCTGCATTTTATATTTGTGTTTATTACTGTTTTTCACTTGACCCATATAAAAGTTTATTTTTGTGACTCATATAATTAACACATATAAATATTATAATATATACTGCTTAATTTAAGCAATGAAGTGGCAATAGAAGCAGATTGTGTCTACCTATTATTTTTCCTACAATTCTTTTGTGCTGCAGCTTTTCTTTTTCTCATTCTTTTTTCTACTCTTTACTCCCTCTCCGTTTGCCTGGACATTTGGAGAATTATTTTGCGGTTTTGCATTTCCCATCCCCAATGGAGATGAATGGGTATGCTCATATGAGAATATGAGTAATATAGTTGAAGTATCAGAGATAATTTCTAAAGAGAGACTAGGTTTTGCAACCCTGTACTTGTAGAATTCAATAGTAGCTCCACAGATTGCTTTTAAAAACTCTGGAAAGCTTAGGTGGCACCTAAAAATCAAGAAGCATGTTACAAATTATCATAGAACATGAGTTTTGAGTATTGTGGTGAAAGCGGCCTACAGGAAAGCATACAGCTGTATATTACAGACAGAATAAGTGACTAACATGCCTTGTACTCTGAGTCTTTCTTGTTTTTTCAAGTTATAAACCATAAGACAAGGACTGACCCTTCAATCTTTCTATTTCTTTACATCCTCTGTTTTCTGTAAAGCGCACCAATTATCCATGTAGTAGGGACTGAATAATGAAGGTTTTCTGTCTGACATTTTATCAACTTGACAGAGATGCTACCTCTTTATAACCAAGTGAATCTTGTCTTAAGTTCTACAGAGCAAAATTGTTTCAAGAGTAAGAGTATAGATTCAGGATTTGTCAAAGGCATGATGGAAATAGTTGTTCCGTAGAGTACATTTTTTGCAGTCAAATTTTTTTGAGTCTGCATAAAGCTTATAATAAACCACAGTATAGAGTAATTCAGGGAAAAGTATGTGGCTGAACTCTTTATCCTAGAATAAAAAAGCCCAACCCTCCCCTTTTATTTTTTTTTCCAATCTTCTGATCATCTTTTAAGAAAACAAAAATTGTGAATCCATTTAATTGTAATTACACTCCTTTGGAAGACTCCCCTATAAGCTTTCCATAAATGAATTCTGCATGCAATCATCACTGAAAAAAAAATTGGTGAGAAAATACTTTGCTTTTTGAATCCTAGCCTCTCAAATTTAACAAAGACGCTTAACATTAAATTAAGCTATAAGAACTGAAATATTTTTTTATTCTTTCCTTGGAGAAATTGTCATACAGCAAACCACAAAAAAAAAAATGAGGCTGAAGATAATTTCCTTCAGCTAAGAGCAAACATGAAAACCACCATTTGCCCCTAGATTATTAACTCCCATTAGCAATAATTAATAGTAAACTTTCTATAGCTAAGATACAAGTGTTCTGGAATAGTGGCTCCTATAATAAACTTGCATATGCCAATGAACTAATTCCATTAATATTAGAGTGGGATAGTCAGTATGTCAGAATATCCTGTCAAATTCTTGAGGCACAAAAATAGCACTAAGAAATTTATACTCTTCATATCCATGTACTAGAGTTTCCTCAAACTCATTATAATTTTTTAAAAAATATTTGCAACCAGATGGTGTGAGTCTTTAAAATTATTACTTTGTATTCATGTATTTGCTAATGAGTTTATTAAGTTACAGTATTAGTAAAGATTATGTCTTCACTAAATAATCTCAACATGTGTGGATAAATGTCTTTCTAACAATAATAAATTTAAAAAAAAAAAGTAAATCTGAATGGTTTTTGTGAGTACACCATTTTGAATCTCTGGATCCTGACATTTAAAGTCTGCTCAAAGAACCAAAGGGCAGAAGAATTGTGACATTTAATTCTGGCTGGAGATCTGTCCTTGTAAATTAGCTCACATTCCCATACAATGGAGAATCTATCAAAATCTGTAAGCGTAAGCCTTAATACTCAGTCAGTGGCTTAAAGGATCAGTACTTTCATCCACAAATAATCTACACTTGTCCTTGGCACATATGACCTTTATCACATACAGTTCTAGATTTAGCTGTCATAGAATAAGTTGTTTATTCCATGCTTTGGCACCTATGCTCATACAAAACAGACACACAATAGCAAAATATCTTGTAAAAATTTGTTTTACGTATTCCTTATGCAAAGTTTCTCAAATGCACAGTTTTTCTATTTCTAGACTGAAATGTTTCTCAAAATTCTAAAACAGATGGTGCTAGCTGATGCTGCTTCTGTGGAGTATTTCAGGATGCAAATAAGTTACTAATTTTTTTCTCTCTGAAGTAGCTATAATGACTTTTGTAGCCTAAAATCCTTAGACTCTTGACAAACCCTCCAGACACACCTTTGGAAAGTAGCTAGTTTTTTATCTGTATCCATGCCACAAAAAATAAACTGGAACACAGAGAAAGAAGAATAATGTAATAACTAAAGCATAAGTAGAAAAAACCCTTGACAACAGTGAATCAGCAATGTTTTTTCCCTTGTATTTAAATAAATATTGTTATCATATAGCTGCTTATGATATTAATACGCATCACCCTTTATACCAATGCATTTAGAAACCATGAGAATCTTTGTAGAAGCATCAAGTACTAATGGTGACCTAGAAGCTGCCTGTATTTTTGTAGAATGCAGGTAATGAGAATACCAGCAATTTACCTAAAATTATCCATAAAAATGCAGTGGCATCTAAGAAACCAATTAGATAATTTTTCAGCAATTAACACTAAACCCCATGAGCATTATAAATAAACTATCCACCTTTTGCTTATCTTTTATCAAGCAAAGCAATCACCACAACTTAAATGAAACCAGCTGCTGACGGGTATAAAAATTCTTGTAAGAACAAGAGTGGGAAGGGATAAATTGTCTGCAATTTAAATAAGGTTTGGAATGGCAGATTCTCCTAGATTGTATCTTTTTCTAGTTATGTATGAAAGTCTCATCTGATTTATTCAAGGACATGTTTGATAACCCAAATTTGCAGTGTTGCTAATAAGGACCAGAATATATATACCCACAGTAGTATGATGATTTAAAATGCTGTCACAGTGATATACAAACAAACATGCTTTGAAAAGAGACTTCTTTCTTGTCACTTATTTCCTGCACATAAAAAAAACCCCTTGTTTTCATGCTGTACTTCCACAAAAGCCTATTTTTTAATCAGGCTATTTTTATTTTTTTTTTAAATATCCATATCAATGTTCAAAAATTTTTCTATTATCTGTATATCTTTATCTATATGTTAAACAAAAGTCTTATGTGAGCAGTTTTAATGAGACTGCAATTGATAGCAATAAAGACTTCAAGGCACAGCCCTCATTATTAGGCATTTTGACAAGAACATCAAGGCAAAGAATAAATAAATATATAAAAGTTACTGAGAGTGACAAACAAGGCATGGCCAAAGAAAGTGTACAGTCCTTTAAGCAGCACATTCTGCCCTATTTTTTAGACCCTTGGGTTTTTTTGAGTGATTCAGCATGTTCTTGCTCTAACTCCAACTAGTTTATGGATATCAGAAATCCATTAAGTTTTAACACTTTTCACTTCAGGCGAATGGCATGTACTTATGCAAAGATTTAACTTAATTTTTTTTTCAGAAATCCATGAAGGTTATTGTATGTCTGGTTGCAGTGTATTGGATCTAAGTGGGTACAAAATTCATGCTTGACTGCCTCTCAAGTTTGTCTCTCCTGCCCACCAGAGTGAGGTGTAGTGTTGCCTCAACTGGGCAACCCAGGTTGCTCTGGAGGAGCAAGGACTATGAACCTGTCAGAACAACACTGGGCCTTTCTGAGTAGTAGGTCATATTAGCAGTCTAAAATAGTGCTTCCTGGACCAGTTAATATCTGTTCTTATGCCTTGTAAGTTTATCAGGATTAAAAGGGCTCTATGATGCTAAATGTTTTGTACCATGCTCCACTACAATCTTTGAGACAGACGACTGGTGATGTTGAGGATAAGTTTTAGTTGTTGTTTCTATATCCACAGACTGCCAGGGATATACCAACTCAAATTGTGAGCTTGAAATTGTCTGTACACTGCAGCTTAAGTAACATCACTCCTGTTAATCTGCTGCCATAAGTAAAGCTCTTTGTAATCAATAAAATGTATTAAGAGTAGCAGATTTATTGTTCTTTTTTATTCTGTTCAAATACAGAATGTTTTCCTGTGAGTACACAATGTGAGAATGGAATGTAAGTATCAGATCAAGTAATATTCTGGCCTAATAACTTGGCTGTAGGACTTTTTTCTCCCACTCTTTTCTTTTCAGCCGTAGTAGTGTACCCATATCCTTTTTCTGTTAGTATACTTTTCCTTTCGTTTGTAAATGAAGGAATTGGTTCAGGTTAAAAGTGTGTATTCTTTGTCCTCCACTGTTTTGTCCAGGCATGGTTGACTAAAGAGATTGCTCTTTCCTGAAGGCCCAAGAGAAGTTCTGTCACTAACATTCCTAACAGGAGTCTGATTGCCGTTTACAAATTAATAAAATGGCAGCTGAAAGAATTTCAGAAAAAAAAAAAGAGATAAATTCAGCTATTCTATAAATTCAGCCAGGGGTATCTTTTAAAAATCAGACTTTTCTTACATTAGAAAAGAAGCCTTAGAGGCTGGAGCTTAGCTCACAGTCTTATGTTGAATATTTTGATTTCTTTAAGATGGGAGATAGTGAAGTTTGCTGCTTTACTTTAGACAAGTGCAAATTCTTCAGTCATAATTAGGGCTAGCCTGCTGGCAACAAGGGAGTTGCCTTTCTGGGGAATATATACATTTTCTTATTGATATGTTCTTCTTCTGATAAAGGGCAGCAACATCAGTGTCAATGAGACTGTAATGATCTCACTGAAAATAAAAGGAACAATAAAATTAGATATTTTTCTAATTGCTTGTAATTACATTGTGGTTTAAAATTTAAACTAAGGGGTTTCATTTTCATAGAATTTAATATTTTTAGTTACAGTTTTGGTTATATTTATTGTCTGTATAAATTATTTTTTTAAAATATTGTTAAATTCCTGGTCTTTGTGACATGCTTGGACAACTACTTTCTTGAATTATTGTAATTTATTGTAAAATTTGTAAGGATTTTGAAAATGAACTCTGAATAGAGTTCCATTTTTGTTAAAACAGAATCCCTCCACTAACCTGAAAATCATTTGCCATTTATAGGTAATATTGGCATCAATTTTTTTCTGCATGTTTTTGCTTGAGATCTTTCAATGTCATTTTTAGTCTTCTCTGAACCACTTGAAACTATCAGACCTCCTGAGCTGTAGAATTAATACATAGTATTTTATAGATTGTTAATATATATAAATGTTCGGTATACACTGTATGCAATTCCATATGCTGCCTTTGTTTACTGGGATTTGATTATAAAACTGAGGACACAGTTGAGCTGAGACTATTAAAACCCTTTCCTCCATGTTACAGGTAATTTAGAACCACACAAGAGGTATCTTCTGTGTTAGCAATCATTGTTCGTAGGGTTTTTAATCAACTTTGAAATTAATTGATGACATATAATCAATGTGTTTAACTTTGAATATAATCCTTACAAGTTCCTTGCATTCCTCTCTGATCTTGGCCAACAAAATAACCTTATGTCATCTGTAATTTTTTGTTACTTCGTTGCTATTTCCTTCCCAGAATATTAAATATAATGATTAACTGTTGGTCTAATACAGAATTCCCAGGCACTCTGCTTTTATCTTTGGTATTTTTCAGAAAATCATTTTTTGATGAAAATAGGTCATCTAATATTTGTTTTCTGACTTCGGGTTAGTTTTTGATCCATATCAATTCTTTGCATTTAATCTTATGACTACATAGTTTCTTAGGACCCTGTCAAGGGCCTTGTCAAAGGTCTTTTGAAAGTTTTACTGGATTTATGTGGCAAGGTTTTGATAGAAGAGAGGCCACAGGGGTGGCTTCTGTGAGGTGACACCAGCAGCTGTCCCCATGTCAGACAGAATCAGCTCCAGTTGGCTCAAAGACAGTCCCGCCCCCGGCTGTAGCTGAGACTATCAGTGATGCTGACAGTACCTCTGGGTAACGTATTTAAGAAAGGGTAAAAAAATGCCATCCAAGAGCAGTTGGGAGAGAGGAATGAGAACACAGAAGAGCAACAGCCCCCTTGTGGTTATCAAGGCCAGAGGAAAAGGAGAGGGAAGAGGTACTTCAGGAGTAGAGATTCCCCTGCAGCCTAAGGAGAAGACCATGGTGAAGTAGATTGTCCCTCTCCAGCCCACAGAGAAATACACGACAACAATTAATCAAGACTGCATCCCATGGAACAGGGGGGTGAACATGCCCTGAAGAAAGCTGTAGCCCAGCAAGAGCTAACTCCTGGAGGGAACTGTGGCTGATGGAGAGGACCAATGCTGGACAAGGTAATTCCTGAAGACTGTATCCATGGAAAGGACCCACAATGGTGGAGCTCTTGAGGAACTGTGGCATATGGGAAGGACTTATACTGGAGAAACTTGTGAAGGACTGTCTCAAATGGTAGGAAGCCCATGCTGAATCACAGGAAGAATATGGCAGAATAGGAGTGGCAGAGATGAACAGAGATGATGAACTAATCAAAATACCCATTCCCCATCCCCTTCCGTTGTTTGTGGGCGGGAATTTAAACAGTCAGAAATTAAGTTGAGCCTGGGAAGAAGGGTTTGGAGGGAAGATGGTTTTAGTTCTGTTTTTATAACTCACATTCCTATTCTGTGATTAATTGGCACTAAATTGAATTAATTTTCCTCTTGTTGAATCTGTTTTGCCCACAAGGACACTTGATATGTGTTCCCTCTATTCTTGTTCTTTTGTGTTTCTGCGGCCAGTTTTTGCTAGTGGGGGGTGGCTACAGGGTTGGCTTCTGTGGGAAGCTGCCAGAAGTTTCCCCCTTGTCTGGAAGAGCCGATGATAGGCCAGACCCACCACTGGCCAAGGCCAGGCCAATCAAGAGTGATAGTAATGCCTCTGTGATAACATATTTAAGAAGGAAAAAAAAGTTAAGGAGCAGATGAAGGTGGCTGCCAGAGAAGAACAAACAGAGTGAGAACATGTGAACAACAATGCAGACACCAAGGTCAGTGCAGAAGGAGGGGGAGGAGGTGCTCCAGGTGTAGAAGGTGAAGTTCTCCTGCAGCTTATGATGAAGACCACGGTGGAGCAGCTGTGCCCCTGCAACCCATGGAGGAGCATAGGGGTGCAGAGATCCACTTGCAGCCTGTGGAGGAGCCCAAGTTGAAGGAGGTGGATGCTGGAAGGAGGCTGTGATTCCATGGGAGGCGTATGTTGAAGCAGGGTCCTGGCAGGGACCTGTTGACTCATGGAGAGAGGAGTCCACACTGGAGCAGGTTTTCCTGGTAGGACTTATGACCTATGGGGGACCCACGCTGGAGTAACTTGTGTCTGAAGGACTGCAAGCCATGGAATGAGACCTATATTGGACCAGTTTGTGAAGAACTGTTGCTGTGGGATGAACTCATGCTGGAAAAGCTCGTGAAGGACTGTCTCCTGTGGGAGAGACCGCACAGGAAGCAGGGGAAGGAATCCTCTACTTGACCAGTGGCAGAAACAACAAATGACTGTAACCACCATTCCCTGTCTCCCTGGACTGCTGGGGGGAAGAGGTAGAACTTGGAAGGAGGGAGGGGCGAGGGGAAGGTGTTTTTAAGATTTATTTTACTTCTTATTCCCAAGCTCTGATTTTGCTAGCAATAAATTCAGTTCATAACCCCACTCTGTTTTCTCCATGACAGTGATTGGTAAGTGCTCTCTCATTGTCCTTATCTCAACTCATTAATCCTTCATTATATTTTCTCTCCTCTGTCCAGTTGCAGAGGGGAGTGAGAGAGTGGCTTTTGTGGGTACCTCGTGACCAGCCGGGGTCCACCCATTACTATTCTCTTGACTGAAAATATCTTTGTCTTATTTTTAAGCCTTGTCCTGTTGGTAGAGGAGGAATCATATAATTGCTTGGTGGGCACTTGTCTGCCAGCTAAGGGCAAAAGACTACACAAGTGTAAATAACTTATAATACTCTCCTAAATTTATTCCTTCTGAAAACTTTTATAAAGATCTAATGAATTAGTAAAATGCAGTTTTTCTTTGCATAAACACTGCTATTAGATACAGAAATATGCCTAACTGGAAAACTCCCATCAAAAATTGCATAATATAGTTAATAACTAAGGTGTATGGACATCTCATCTTTATAACTTTAATGAACAGAAAGCTAACAATTTTAGTGGAAAAATACTGTTGATTGGCATAGATGCCATAAATGCTCATAGATGGGTGCATTTTTTAATGCCTTTATAAGCCTTTATGTGGAAAAATTAATTAAAATTGAGTTTATCAAGACTGATGTTGCTGAAAAGGTGATAGACACATTGGAACAAGGTCCAAATGTACATCAATTGATAGAGGAAAATGAAAAGAAGTAATTTTTTATCGCATAGTATTAATTAAAGTACAAAAACAGTGAGGAACAATCTAGTAAAAAATCTCACTGGTATGATTATGATAAGGTAGTAGGAAGTGTAGAAAAAAACACTGAAAAGTTGTTCTGAAAGTGAAAATTTCTGAAACTGAAAAGGTAAGTTCCCAAACATATTAGTTTAACTAGGTCCTAAAATTTATGTAGATGTACTATTACATATTTAGTTGATTGTGGAAGGGATTGAATAGCAATGCTTGTAGTCTTCCTTCTCACCACCAGAAAGGATGAGGATAATTTATGTTTTGGGTTTACTTTGTGAGGGATTTCAAAGCATTGTGCAGTGGGCAGCAAGTACATTGGATTTCAGCATTAAAAAAACTGAGAAATAAGAAAGCTGAATTTATCTTTGTAAATGAGAGCTCAGTGAGTTCCTTTAGAATATTTTATTTTTATTCGACACTTTTGCAAGACTACATACTTAACCAAAATTATCCAAAACAAACTTTAAGACACAATATGTTTGATGATGAAGATATTTACTTTAATATAGACATACTAATTTTTGTCCTCTCCATTGTAGATGGGAAACATTAAGTCTCTATATAGTGAAAGAAAATTTGCCTTTTGCAATAAACACTGCAACAGCAAATGCCTGAGATCAAAATTAAATGTATTTAATAGGCCACCAAATACCAGTTGAAAAATCCCAAATGGCAAAAGTGGAATTTGTAGCAAGTGAGCTGATAAATAAAGCTCATACCACAAATACTGGTTTCTTTTTCCTTATGCTAGTGTTTTTAAAATTACTTGAGCATTTCAACAGAGTTGCAGAGGTCTATCTAAATTTGTAACTTTGTATAGTTTTCATTGAAATAATTTTATGGAGAGAAGAGACATCAGAGAGGATACGCCATATGATTGTGATATGTTAATTAAAGTTATTTTTAGCAAGAGTAAACTGACATTGTCAAGACCATTGAGTTTAATATCTGATTTTTAATGCTTCCCAGACTTTTACAATAAAGGAAGATTGCACAGCTGGGAACTGATTTTATATCTGATGAAATATTACATTTCTGCCTTTGGGTTAAAAGCAGGAGGCTCTTTATTTGCACAAGGGACTGGATTTCCTTCACTTTTTAGTCAGAAAATATGAAGACAACCATAAAATAAAAAATTATGTAACAAGAAACCTACAATGTGCTATGTTTAGTTAAGTAATTTAACTGCAAGAAATAAAGCAGAGTTTTCTGCAGTGAGCAACTGAAAATATGCACATTAGGATCATTCTGTATTATGTACTTGAAAGATAGATCCAAATACTACGCTTATATTATGCAAAATTTACCATACCAACCAGATGCTATTCCCCTGAAAATTCTCTCAGAGAGTTGTAGAATAACAAATTTAAACAAGAAAAATGTCTTGAGACAATATGTTGAGAGTGCTTTGACATAGTCTCCTTTTTTTTTTTTTCTTACAGGTACTGTACATTTTATTAATTGACATAATATTTTTACAATTTTAGATATTGTGATAGAGTACTTTAGGTATAAAATACTTACTGTCATACTTCTTACTGTTTGCTACTTTAACATTAAAGTGCAACCTTAACAGAATGGAGTTTAGACCTCTGTAAAGTAAAACAAACAAACTGTGTGTAGATCTTTCTTTGCAGATAGGGATTTAGTTTCCTTATAGCTACAACAATTTGTCTGATTATCGCTGCTGGCTGGAGTAAAGTAGACAATATAATAATGTAATGCTGTCTTGCTTTCATATACTTAAGTTGTCTCAGAAACATGTCACCTTATGGGCATAGAACAACCTGGATATGAAATGAATGGTGCATAATGGCATTCTCTGTGAACTGAAGAATTTACCTGTCACAAGATACAAGAAGGCTGCTTTTATCAAAGTCCCTACCAGTCCCACACATCTGTTCAATTGCTACTCAAAACAACGATTTTTCCCATGAACAAAAGACACATTGACAAGACCTCAAACAAAATTGAAATCAAAGCTATGGGGAAACTACCTGCAAAAAGACAGACAGAAGCATGTTCCATCCCACTCTGTACATTCAATATTACAGCATTTCTACCTATATCCACTATTCTGTACCTTACATATTTGATACCACTTAAGACTTTTATCAAAGTCCTCCACATTCCAAATTAAATCAACTACACTTATATGTAGTATGTTCTTTAATGTAGGAAGCAGTAGTGAGTCCTTTCCAGGACTTTCCATTCTACTATGGACAAGTTTTTTTTACTTAACAAACTGTTTTTTCTCATTTCCGAAACAGCAATTTGTGTAGTAAATTTAATCCAATACTTTTTAAAGGGTTTAACTTACTAGAACTTGCCAAAGAGCATACTTTTAACCAAGAGAAAAAAAAATCATAACAAAGTTCAGATATAATCTAGATATATTTTTAGGTCCTTAGCCAGTTTGCATTCTACTCTGAGAGCACTTTTTTATGGTGTAGTTTTTCAAGTCTCATGTTAACAATATGGTAATCAAAAGTTAATGTGAAACAGTTCTGATCTGATTCAGGAGACTGAAATTGATGATTATTGCAACAAAAGCCTTTTTGCTTATTTAAATATTCACTTTAAAAACATGGTAGCATTTTTATTAAGGAGGAAAGCTATTTAAAATTAAATGGAAGATGATTCCTAATTGTCCTGAGTTAAATGGAAAGCTATGATTTCTCTTTCAACTAAGTTATTATATGGTCAAAACCATATGCAAAGTTTCTTTATAATTCTCAAATTCAGTCATTATTAGCTACACATATAATGCATATCTTATAAGTACTATAAAGTGAATATAAAGTGGTATAATTGCTCCTATCTTTTCTGGTTTAAAAGCATAGATTTTTTTAAGTTTTTAATTATGAAAAGTCCTCTTAGAAGAAGATATCTTTCCTGTAATTACCTAATTACATTAGAATATTGAAGATTATGACCAGCATTCATAACTAAACGAAGGTCTAATGACTTCTGTAAATCTCTTGTGTAACATGATGATAAAAGGGTAATGCTAGAATAATGAGACCGAACTGAAAAATTGGTTGTACACCTTTGTTTTAATGGCTGCTAACTGACTCACAACTCAATATCAAATATTCTTATGTTTATAATCTGGCCAGGAACTCTAATTATACAGTAATTATTATGTAGTGCACTGCCCTATATTATGTCATTCTGTTCAGCATTAATGCTATTTGCTGTCATCTTGTATTTAAATTTTTGGCACTTTTAATATTTCCAGATATTGCAAATATATGTCAAGTTTTAACCCCATCTGGCAGCTGAGCGTCACAGAGCCGCTCACTCACACTTGCTAGCAGGACATGGGAAAGATTCAGAAGGGTAAATGTGAGAAAATAGTTTGTCTTGCTAAGAGATCAGGAGTCTACTGCATAGTGGACTGAAAATGAAAAAGCAAGCCTGAGGAGGAGGTATGCCATCAGAAATAATATTCTGTGGAAACTTACTGTTTCATGAAAAACATGACATAGTCTGACAGGTGTCCACAAAAGCTGCTCTATCCTTTCACTCCCTCACCTGAACAGGGGAGACAAAATATAACGAAAGGCTCATAGGATGAGATAAAGACTAGAAGAGATCATTCACCAATTACCATCACAGGGAAAATAGACTAGACTTGGGGGAAATAGTTTAATTTATTACCAATCAAATGAGAGTAGTATAATGATGAATAAAACCAAATCTTAAAGCATATTCATCCTCCTTCAGGCATATACCTGCTCTGCTGTGGGGTCCTCCACTGGCCACAGGTGGATCTTTGCTCTGCTGGGGACCTCCATGGGCTGCAGGGGCACAGCACCTTCAACTTGGTCTTCACCATGGGCTGCAGGGAAATCTGCTCCAATGCCTGAAGCACTTTCTCCTGCTATTTGTCCACTTGGTGACATAGACTAGTGGAGGTGCTAGGGCAAGGGTTGGACTCGATGATCTTGGAGGTCTCTCTCTTCTAGCCTAGTAATTCTGTGATTCTGTGATTCTCACCTCAGTTTCTGCAGGGCTGTTTCTCTCACATATGTTCTCTCCTGTCTTCTCTGTTGGCTGTTATACAGCAGGTTTTCTTCCCCTGCTTTTTAACTGCATTATCCCAAAGATGGTGCCACCCACCATTGCTGATGGGCCAGCAGTGGATCCATCTTGGAGCAGAGTGGCACTGGCTCCATTAGACATGAGAGGAACTTTCAGTATCTTCTAATAGAAGCCACACATTCAGCCCCTCTGAGACTAAAATCTTATCATAAAGGCCCGATACATATAGTTATCAGCCTATGTGTTAGCCATGAGAAAGTTTTTTAGCTATGATCATATCAGTAATAGTTTTATTTCTATATGTAGTTCTGATTTCTGTATCTGGACATCCCTTGACACATATCCATTGTCTGGGATTTTAGGGTCTCTCTTTTTCCTCCATATCTGCCTATTGTAATATCTAGAGATGTTTTTACTAACAGTTCTCTTGTGTTGCCCTGAAAGGCTTTAAAAATTATGTCTCAAATTAAGTTTGTGACAAAGAGAAGAGTTACATTTAATTGAAAGTTGTACTTTTTTGCAGGCCATGTGTTGATTTAATCTATTATGTTACAATCAAACTAAAGATAAAACAGTGTTCACTGACAGAAAAGGAATCAATGTTTCCAAACTACCACTTGTAAATGGAAAAGTTATTACATCTTTTTTTAATTTCAGTTTTCTTTAGTGCTTGTGACCCTCTAAGATAAGGCTTCATATACTGGAAGTCTATGTATGCTGCATTCCATATATTTAAGAGACAGAAGAAGCACATTACTCAGGGAAATTCTGAGCAAAGAAAGTGTACCTGAAGGGAAAGAGGAAGGAAAAGGATAAAAGTAAATCGTGTTAGCATCTTGTTTTATTTTCTCTCTTTTCACTGTTTTCAAATGTTTCCTTTATCAAATAATATGTAGAATGAAAAAGAATTTTAGAGTCTTTGATTTTTAGTCTCTGATGTTCAAAAATTCGACAATTAGAAAGTCCCTCCTGAAGCTGAAGAAGCTTGTAGAAACAATAAGGGCAGAATTCTTTTGGTCTTTTCTAGATAAGAGACAGTGAATTGGAGATTATGTTACTTTATGCATATAGTATGCTATGTTGTCTTAAATTCACACTTTCTTCAAGATTTATTTGACTGGTTGCTTTGATTTTTTTTTTTTTATTTTTTAAAATATACTGAGCACTCTAGCAGGCATTAAAAAAAATTAAATGTACTCATCTAGCCAAATGTAAACTTTTTTTTCTACAATACCTCCCTCGTAAATTCACATTCCACCACAATCCACATCAAGTAGCTTACTAACATTCAACCATACAAGAAGGGAGTATTTTTGATTGAAAGAATCCCTTGAGGTCTCTCCTGTATCATACTGCTAAAAGCAGTGCTAACTTCAAAGTTAGATCCTGCTCCAGATAAGATATTTCTGAGAAGTTCTAAAAGTTTTATGGAGGTCAAACATTCTCATAAATTTTGTATTTCTGAATAATATATTGATTAATGTCTTTTAACCTGAACCTTCCACTACATTCTACTTATAAAGTTTGAGTTTTACTTTACAAGGACTACTGCACGTATAGGACTGGATCGTGCTTCACCTGACACACAACGAGAGGATACAGTCTCAAACTGCGCCAAGGAAGGTATAGATTAGATATTAGAAAGAAGTTTTTCACAGAAAGAGTAATAAAGTATTGGAATGGACTGCCCGGGGAGGTGGTGGAGTCACCATCCCTGGACGTGTTTAAAAAAAGGCTGGATGTGGCACTTGGTGACAGGGTCTAGTGGAGGGGCAAGGGTTGGACTCGATGATCTTGGAGGTCTCTTCCAACCTAGTGATTCTGTGATACAGATAGGCTGCATAAAACAACCTCTTTGGGAGGCCACAACTGAAGGAATTCTCAGTTTTCTGAGCAATACTTCTCTAGGATTACAATGGAAATAATTAATTCCTCAGTTTTCAGGAAGCCATAGATTAGCCCATTAAATGTTATTCATGGCATACTAATAAACTGGCTATAACTGAAGTGTTTTAGAAAGTATTGAGAAAATTGTTAGAAAGAATTGCTAAATAAATTCATATAGACTTGAAAATAGCAACTCAGTGTTATGTCCAAATTCTGCTTTTAATTTCTATTGGTCAGTCTTTATAACTGAGGCTACCACAGGAAAAGGTATAAAATGCTGTACTTTTGCATGCCATATAAAAAAAAAATATAATTTAAATTCTAGCTACTGCCACAATCAGCATTGTTTTAAATGCTCTTCTCTTGGCTTTTATTCCAAATTGTGTCTATATAATTGTGAAGTAATGATCAGAGGTAATACAGAACAAGAATTAGAGAAGAAGGACCTGCTACATTTTCTTGAGTGGAATTAAAAGGCAATCTCAGCTGCTTTTTCCCAGATAATAGAAGATCACAAAAAGTTTCCCTAAACACAGATGGAAGAATGGAGTGATACGAAGGTATCATTGACCAATCTTCAAGTAAAGTAGGCATCGGATGGGAACTGTGGTGACTTTTAACCTGTGCCAGCTATCCATCAAGAAATAATAAATCTTTGACTACTTCGAATTTAGAAAATATGGACTATAGCACACTGTGGTTGTTTTACCACTAGGGGGCGCAATCAGAATAAAAGGCTGGAGAGAAGCGCAACAGGTAACAGTTTATTATCTGTGGGGTTCTATAGAACTATAGGACTCCCACTAGACACTAAACAGATACACACAACGACTTGGCAATATTCCACAAAAATAAAATAAAAAAACCCCAAACAAAATGATAAACTGCTTCTCCAAGCAGACTGGTGAGCTGGGGGCAGGGGGAAGGAAGGGAAAACTATCTTGAGGATGGTACCTCCCAGACCTTGGAGCATCTGAAAGATAAAAACAGCAAGAAGCACCTTCCCCCCAGGAACCCAAGAGGAAAAGATACCACACTATTGCAGCTGGGTGATGTTCTGTCATCACTGCTGGGGCTCCAGTGCCGCTGGGATGACACTGTGTGGCCTAGGGACCTAGGAAGGAGCAACTGCTCTCTTCCCAGCACCAATGGAAGTTGGAAAGAGGCAGGACTTCTGTGTTCTGTGGCTTTTATGAGCTGCCAATCCCACGTGAACGCGGGGTCCTCTTCTCAGCCAGGCTATCCTCCCATTGGATGGCTGCATTTGCACCACTCTCCATCTGAGATTTCACTATAAGGCAAAGATGGCACTTCCTTCTAAAAATCATCCATATGACTGCTCTTGCCAAGAGGAGAGGGGCTGCCGTTGCTGCCCTGCCAGCGCCGGGGATGCCTGTGGACCAAGGGCACCGTCCATGGGCTGCCCCTGCTGCCATGGATCCACTCTGGGTGGAGATGCTGGCCCAGGGTGCCAACCTGGCCCCGTGCACTGGCTGCTGCCACTGCCGGGGTCTGGCCCTGCCTCCTGCAGCCATCAGCATGGTCTTCGGGCTCTGGGAACCCCAGGAGGGGGCATCAGGGGCTGCTGGGGGCCAGGGGGGGCTCTGCCACTCCCCATGGGGTGGCAGCACCCCCTCTGCCACTGCCAGGGTCCAGCAGGGTTGGACCCTGCATGGCCCTGCGGCCGGGGACAAGACAGAGTCAGCCCCCATCCCTGCCCGGCTACAGGAGAGACTGGGCAGGAGTAGGGGCTTCCTGGTTCCCACCTGGCCCTGGGCTTCCTAGTCTCCACCTGGCCCAGGGAGAACCCTGACCCTTGCTTGGGTGCTGAGATTGTCTTTGCCCACTGTTTCTCATTCCACTTCACTCTGGGGAAAATAAAGAAGAGGTTTTAACAGGAGATCAAACAGACAAACACCTCCCCTCTTGTCAGAAAATGGTAAACTTCAACTTTAAACCCACTGCACACACACACACACACACAAAGTCCTAACAAAACCTTCACACCTGTTTCTTGGAAAAAAAAAAAAGAAAGTGTATAAAGATGATGGAATATAGCAGAATTTGGGAGAAACTTTATTTCCACGTACAGCAGGGACAGCTGATGAGCTGATTCTCTTCTCTCCCTCATATTGGGATACCAGTGTGGGTAGACCTTAACCTATTCGTGTTCTAATTGTCTGTTTTAGAGGCTAGAATTTGCTTTGCTTTATTTAAAATTGATCGTTTGCTTATATAGTTTGTGCTTATGCCTTGTCTTACATTGTCATTGCTTAGTTTAAGAGTGTTACTGTAGCCAGACGTTATCCTCAACTACCCTGAACCCTTACTTGTCACAATTTATATTAATAAAAGGTGTCATTTTGTAACTGCTAGGAAGAGTCCTTTATAGATGGTGCTAACAGTTTCATAGACAGCAGACAAAACTTTAGGAAGATTGGCTAAGGGATCTCCCCGTCTATGGGTAAAAGTCCCCCCTAAAAGGGAATATCAAACACACCCTCCAGCTTGGTGAATCTGAACAGTGAAGGTTTCTCACATACAAAATGCTGTCAAACTGGTTGAGCCATAAAAGGTTCTAATTTTTCTGATTTCCTGGGGGTTCTGACAGTTAAATAATTTTTTTTTTTAGAGGTAGAGAGAATCTCCCCTTTTCAAGCCCGGGCCTAAACCTTCCATTTTGTGACAGCAATGCATAAGCACAAGTTCTCCCTTTTCTGTCAATCTGTTTCTAAATAAAACAATGCAAGTAAAGAATCAAGTTTTCACATATGCTGCTGGCAAGTGACGTTGGGCCTTTTTTTTCATTAATCTGAGTGCAAATCACAGAATCACATAATAGATTGAGTTGTAAGGGACCCACAAAGATCATTGAGTCCAAGTCCTGGCCCTGCGTAGGGCCATCCTCAAGAGTCACACCATGTGCCTGAGAGCATTGTCCAAATACTTCTTGAATTCTGTCAGGCTTGGTGCTGTGACCACTTCACCAGCCTGTTCCAGTGCCCAGTCACCCTCTGGATGAAAGAGCCTCTTCCTCATACCCAACTTAAACCTTCCCTGACACAACTTCAGGTCATTCCCTCAGGTTCTGTCAGGTCACCACAGAGAAGAGAGCAGTGCCTGCACCTCTTCTTCCCCTCATGAGGAAGTTGTAACTGCAATGAGCTTGCCTCTCAGTCTCGTCTTCTCCAGACTGAACAGAACAAATGGCCTCAGCCACTCCTCCTACAGCTTCTCCTCAAGGCCCTTCAGGATCTTCATTGCCCTGCTTTGGACACTCCCTAATAGCTTAGTGTCTTTCTTGTTCCTGTAAAATAAGAGATTGTAGGGAAATGCCAGTGAATGTTTTTTTTGTCAGTCACAGATGGCAGGTGGAATCTAGGACCCAGGAGCTGAAGAAGGAGTGGAACTGAAAGTGAAAGGACTGACCATGCCATGTAAGGAAGATGCTTGTACAACACAGCAGTGTCTGATTGGACGAGAGAGAAGCGATATAAGAATTGCTTCTCAGTGGTTAGAAAAATATAAACTATATGTAGCCTATAAAAAAGTATTCTTGTAAACAATAAACGGATTTCTCCTTTGACACTACATCTGTGTGGTCATGTGTCTTTGGGGGGACCCGGGAAGCCACAAGAGATTAAAGATATTGCTGCAATAGCACTTCCGAGTTCTGCTAAGCAATGACAATAATAAAAAAATAAAGATTAGTATCTCCATCTTTTTACTTATACACCATCTGGGTGCAAAGAGTCCCCCATAAAAAAAATGGTGAGGTTTTATGCCATTTGAAAAGGTAGATTTTCAGTCATTTATCTGCTTTCTAGTGTGTGTTGTATCCATGTTATATTTGTTAAATTATATTTGTTATTTTTAATAAATATATTTGTGTTAGAAGAGAAAGAGAAGTATCAATTTAATTGTCTGATGCTACACCTAACTTCAAGTGCACATTTTCCACTGTGTAGCTAATTTTACTGGGCATGACATGAGTAGGAGCAGACAGAGAGGTTAGGTAGGCTAGCAGCATTCACAATTTAGAAGGCTAGACAAAAATCAAGAAGAGAGCTCTGCAGAGCAGAAGGCATTTTTTACGAAATCATTCACCTAAACTGATGTTTGCAAAAAAAATATTTCAACAAAGGGCAATGTCGACAGATCCACTGTGAAGGAGCAATATGATACTCAGCCAGATATTTCTTCTTAATGCACAGCATCCTGCACAGTTTTTTGATCATTTCTTATCATAGATATATTTTTCAGTAGTGTGATGGAGAAAAGTTTTGCATTTGTGATCTTCACACTGGAAATATTATTCAGGAAGAAAATATTTTTGTCTAAATATGATTATGGATCTATATTGTTTTCAGGAATATAGAAGAATCAGACATGTATTGAGTAATATGTCCTGCATTTGCAATAGTTGAATGGGTCTTGTGGGCTAACAGTGTCACAAAGTTTTTTAAACACTTTAATGCTTTAAACTCACCTGTGCCCAACATGTTTCTTCTCAACATCCTCTGAAATATAATGAGACAGAAATATTGCACAGGTATAAGAAGTACTTCCTGAAATAGTTCAGGTTGGACATTCATCTTGGAAAATCAGTAGCCAAGGTAAAAGAAAATTAATCAGATTTCCTGAGGAAATAAAACATGGAAATACAACACTAGTTTCCCACTTGTTTATTCCTTGGATCCTTCAGCTAACTTGAAAAAATATTCCTTAATTTACCTCAAATAAAACAGAGGGATAAAGGAACATGAAATTGTCAAATAAGTACAGAAAATATAAATAACTTACTTCCACTGGAAAAAGACAAACCACAGTCTGAGCTCAGCAGCTATTCCTTCCATTTGTCCTCCTGGCAAGCACATTAATAAACTTGCCAGTCTGTCACATGCTTAGTTCAAAGCCAGATAGTGTCCTGTATCTTGTCTCGTTGATGCTGAAGGGCACTGGACAGGGCTAACACCTGGTGTGACAGAGCAGAGGTGCAGGTAGCTGAAGGATGGCAGGATCCAGGGTGCTGGCAGGAAAACCACTGTAGAAATGAGCCGTTGATAAGTGTTGTTCAGAGGACAGCTACTGAGAGAGCTTCCTTGTGGTGTGGATGCTTTACACGTGAGAAGTATGAGTAACATTGGAAGACAACAAATAACAGTGCCAGTAGTATTTTGTATAGAACATTACCGAGTAACGAGTTTCTAAATTTCATCACTTATGCCTCAAATTCCCACACCTTCAGTTTTGATCTCTGGAAATTGGACTTTTCTGGGACAAAATTGGTAACACTTCCTTACCTGCAGTTACTGGTGAGTACAATTCATGTTACTTTAAGAGGAAGACAAAAAGTTCAAAGATACAGAGCCTGCTTTTGTGTTGCATGTACTCAGCAGAAAAAGCTACACTGGTAGAAAGCAAAATATTGTTCAGGTTTTGGCTGTCTGACAAACTAGCACTGTTCAATAACTATGGAAATGTTGCTTTCTCAAAGTAAAATCTCTTTTAATAACAGCTTAAAAGGGTAGTAAACAAGAAAAAGAATGAATTTCCTAAGTAGAATATAGAAATAAGGAAAGCTTGAGTTCCTTTAATGTCTAAATATAGGTAATCCATCTTTCCAGTTTTGATTCAGTATGGTTCTCCTCTTTTAAGACTTTTAAGACTGCTCTTCTTAAACAAAATGTTTGAATGAGTTGAATACTTTTTAAGTAATAGTCCTGAGGTAATTTAAGTAATATTCCTGTAAGAGGAAAAAGATTGAAATTTGTTTAAGAGAAGGTTTCTGGCTGCTTCAGAAAAGTTTAGATAAATAGCAGAATTTAAGACCTCTACCATAATTTCCAGAAGTTTTATGCTAGACTTTTGCATTTGAATAATTAACTCATGCTTCAGTAGTGGTTATTTGGATGTTACATTCCACTATCCAGGGGATTATAAGAGGCTTTTGAAACAAGCATATTCTACTTTGCACTGTAGTAACCTCATCAGTGCTGCACTAATCCTCACTAGATACATTTTTGCCATAGAAAGGAATTCAGCTGGTTTGGAGAATTCGTAACAGCATTTTGTTTTCTTAGTATTCTTTCTAAAAGGGTGAGTTGCAAAATTACAAACATGAACCCTTTTGAAGGTCTTGAACCTTTAATTCTCTGGAGTCTCTAGTTTTATTAGTATTATTATGGGTGCTATCAAAGTGGAAATCTTTATATTTCTTTTCTATATAGTCACATGAAAGTGAGTAATTTTTCTTCTTGTGATGGTCTGTGGAATGTAGATGCCTTTACTACAAAGACATCAACTCCCAAAGCTTGACATTGAGAAAATGTCAATTTATACACAAAAATATTATTGAGATTTCTTAAGTAGACAATCCAGACATGAAATTAGAGCCTTAATTAGGAACATAAGTTCTTTTCCTTAAATTTGTAAATCTTTAGATTTGTGGGCTTGATTTGGTGTTCAGTTCTAGATAATAAAATTGTTTCCAAGTAGTTGAGGCTTCTGGATTTGAGGCATACGTCTATCTATCTTGTAAGCCTTAGAAGAGGACACTTTATTTACCCAGGTGTTTTTCATTAGTATGGACTCAATCTGTCAGCAACATAGCATCTTCTAATATGAAGATGTGCCACGACCTTCTCTTCAAAGAACATGCAATGACGCGTGATGCTTTATTATAGTAGTTTGTTTCCACAAACTGAAATGTTTCCACAAGCTGAGATGTCTTTCTCTTCTATGATACCAACACACTTTCTGTTCACATAAGGAGCCTATGTCAACAGTTTCAGTTTCTCTTTTTGTGGTGGTTTTACCAGTAGGGAGTGCAACAGGACGAGAGACATAATAGAGATGCAACAGCAAACATAGGTTTATTTTCCGCCGGGCTCTATAGACCTTATAGAATCCCACTAGGCACTAAACAGATACAGCAAATAACCACCCGACAATATCATGCAATAATTAAAAAAAACCAAAATGACAAAACTGCTCCTCCAAGGAGACTGATGAGCTGAGGAGCAGAGGGAAGGAAGGGAAAGCCGCCTCGAAGATGGTATCTCCTGGCCCTCAGAGATCCTGAAAGACAAAAACAGTGAGAAGGATTTCCTGCTGGAACCCAAGGGGAAAGATACCAACCCGTGTTGTTGCTGTGTGGTCTTCTGATGCCACTGCCGGAGCTCCAGTGGTACTGTGAGGTGAAGGAAAGCTGGGAGGAACCGGGAGGTGCAGCAGTTGATGTTATCTGGGCCATGACGAGCCAGCAAAAGAGGGAGGACTTCTGGGGTTCTAGCTTTTATATGCTGGCAATCCCAAGAGAACTCGGGGTCCTCTTCCCAGCCGAGCTGTCTTCTCATTGAATGGCAGCGTTGGGCACCACCTCTCTTCAAGATTTTCACCATGAGGCCAATATGGCATTTCCTGCCAAAAAGCCAGAAGGTCAGCACAGAGAGGCACAGGCAGCATTGCCCGCAGGGCCCCTGCCACCTGCAGGGACCTGCCGCAGGCAGTAGGGGGGCTGCAGGGCTGGTATGGGATGGACCGGTGTCACCCCCACCTGCCAGCACTGCCAGGCACCAGACGCCGGCAAGACATGGTGGCAGATATGGTCCGTGCCATGCCACGGCCAGTGGAGAGGCCCTGCACAGCCCCCCTGCCGCTGGCAGGAGACTTGCATGGCCCCTGCAAGGTACCAGGTGGAACCGGGCACCTCCACTCACTCCAGCTCGGAACGCCCACAGGTAGCAAGGGAAAACCCCATGCATGCAGCCCAAACCGTGCCTCTGGCAACTGAATGGTGGCAACAGCATGGCAGGAGCTGGGACCCAGCTGCCTCACCCCGCTGCACTGCAGGATGAGCCTCCACGCAGTATCGGTGAACGGGGTCTTGCTGCTGTTCAGGGCTCTCCCCCCTTCTCTCTCTTGGCGGCAGCAGCCAGTGGAAGCATCTGTGAGTCGTGAGTCGGGCAACGGGAAACGCAGAGCGCCGCACCACCTGGCTAGCATGCCAGGTCCAGCCCAGAGCACCCATGCCGCTTCACCTCACTCGGCGCTGCTGGGGATGAGCTCAGCTCCATTCCATTTCACCATGCCCAACCAGTCACCACACCCAGCAGAGGGAATGCAGCCTCCTTGCCCGCTGGGCATAGGAGGTCACAGGGAGCGAACGGTCTCCCGCAGCTGCACCCCCCAGCCTGCTGTGCACAAGGTCCCTGGAGCCAGGATTGTCTTAGCCCATCTTCCTCTGCTTCCCGTTCCCAGGAACTGGGGAGAAAATGCTAAAGAAAATCGTTTTAATTCTTCCCTCCCCACCTTTTCCCCCAAGAAAATAGGACACCCTAACTTCAAACCCATTACACTCTTTTAATCCCAATAATGTTCTGCATAAACTTAAATGTAATTGATTTATGAAAGTGTAGTAATCAAAGTCTTAGTAGAAGAGTATAACACGGAAAGTGCTCTGCAGAGATCATAATTTATTAAAAGAAAACCATGATCAAAGACTGCAGCCTCTGTGATAACCATTTTCTGATCAGCCCAGACAAAAGCATGATGAAGTTCATAAAAGGCAGTATTTAATGATACCTTTCTTTTGAGGCATTATAATTCCCATAACTTGGAAAGAATTTATGAAAATTTCATATATCTTTTAAGAGCAAAATGAAAAATTATTTGTGTCTGATAATTACTTCTTCTGTCTAATAGTCTGCAAGGCTTTTTCCACCGTTTATTTTTAAAAGGCTTGTGGCTAACTTTACAGTACTTGCACCATATGGAAAAAAGACTTGTAGCTTCTAAGGACCCAGAACTACCCATGTGTTTTGAGATTTCAATTCCCATAGTCCTGGGTAAGAATAGGAATAGTTTGTTACATTTCAGATGGAATCTTGGCACCATATGCAGTAAGATATTAAATCTTTTAAACTCACATTTTTGTTGGTTTGAGAAGTAGTGTTTTGCCACAGAAAAAGAAAAAAATGCCTTCTGTGTATGTGTTTTTCTATAAAGCTTGATGAAGAAACTTGAGAAAGGAAGTCTCTTCCGCCTAGATTTAAGCATCTTCCCACTAACCTCCTTGCTATTTTGGATACTGTACTTTTCTTGCATTGAGTGAATAGAGATTCTCAAACCATTTAGACTAGTGCGTATTGGTATTGTATTACTCAAGGTTGTGTTCCTGTGTATCCTTTTATATCTACCTCATTCACTCCTATGGCTCATCATCTAGCACCTCCAGTAGCATTTTGGTGTCTTCCATTTGAGATACATGGCTGGCCTAGCACAGCTGCTCTGTGATGATTGTTGCTTTACTTTCTGAAAGATCAGTGTGTTCCAAAATTTTACTGTCATAAATTGTACTGTGCTATATCATGCACAATATGGCACACAGATGGTGCAGATGAAACCCATTTGAAAGCTTTATATATCAATAGGCAATGTTTCACATTCATCTAGAAAAATAGATACTGCTGCCATGATGTAGATGTTTTATTTACTTTGAAGTTTTATGCTTTGTTCCTTCCAAACTCAGCTTGTTAATCAGCTGAAAAATGTGCTGTATCTAGTAGTGCATTTTGTCACGTCCTTGTACAAATGGCTGTCACCTGATATATCACAAAGGTGCCAAAATTATTTGATAGCTTCCCACCATATGTTTCTGTTTAAACTTTACCTGATGGAGACATATCTATGACCAGTATTATTCCACTGTTCATAATGACTCTCTACCTGCGTGCAAACAAGTTTTCAAAAGCAAATAATTAGTAACTGTTTGAGCCCCAAGGGCAAAGTATTTAACATACAATACATCACAATTATCTAAAAATATATTTGAGGATTTCTGCGCCCATTAGGTTTAAGTAATTTCCACATTAAAAAAAAAAGTATCTAGATCAAGCTCCTTGCTTTATCTGGGAGCAGCATGACACAAGGACAGAATGTAGGACAGAATGGCATTGAATTCTAATTTTGTTTCTTTGCTAAAGTCAATGGCATAAGAACTGGTGAGGACACAAGTAACCAGCTTTATCAAACATGGGAAAGAAGATCCCATAAGTTGTTGTTCTGTTGGGAGAATAGTACGACAATTAAGACGTGATTTTTCTTTAGAAACATTATTGAGCTCATCTCTTTTTTGATTTTAGTTGTTGGTTGGTTTGGGGTTTTTTTTTGTTATTTATAATTTTTTAATGAGGGTAGTTTTATGGATTAAACAGTGTTCACCATAAAATGCAAGATGCCCAAGAAATTTTTATAATGTTAGTCATATTATTAGCAATGTTGACCTCCTATAGCTTCTTCTACTGAATGTCTAAGTTTGAGTTATTTGACTAGATTTGGTGTCTCATCAGAAAATCTTTTGTCTCCATAACAATGGTTCAAAATAAACCAAATCCAGTACCGCCATTGTGTTTCATCCATGCTCCTTAGTCATTTAGGTTATGCTAAAGTGTCACATGTTCAACAACATGGCATCAAATGAATCTGAGATATGTCTGATTTTTTTTGTCCTTATTAGGAAGAATTATTAATTTGATAGGTTAATACTTTCAGATTGTATTAAAAATCAGGCTGTTTTGATTCTTTCTCCAGCTGCAGGGTATGGAGTAATACCCGACCAGTTGCTGATCTTTACTTTTTTGAAGCATCTGTACCCCTGCATCCCATAGAGGACCACAGGAATGCAGGGATCCACATGCAGCCTAAGGTGGAGACCCACGATGGAGCAGATGAATGCCTGAAAGGAGACTGTGATCCTGCAGAAAGCCCATGCTGGAGCAGAGTCCTGGCAGGGACCTGAGGACCTGTGGAGAGAGGAGCCCACAATGGAGCAGGTTTGCTGGTGGGACTTGTGACCCATGGGGGATCCACACTGGAGAAGGCTGTGCTGAAGGACTGCACCCCATGGAAGAATGCTCCAAATTTGTGGACAGTTATTGCCTGTGGGATCGACTCACACTGGAGAAGTTCATGGAGGACTGTTTCCCATGGGAGGAATCTTATACTGGAATGGGAAGAACTCCTCTCCCTGAATAGTGGCAGGAATAGTATGTGAAGAGATCACTGGAATTCCCACTCCCCATCTCCCTGCACCACAGAAGGAGAGGAGGTAGATTTTTAAGGGAAGGAGATTTTTAAGATATGACTTTACTTCCCATTAACCTGCTCAGATTTTCAATTCAATTAATAATCCTGAGTCTGTTTTACCTGTGATGATATTTGCTGAGTTATCTGTCACAGACTCATGAACTCATAGAACTTTCACTATATTTTCTCTCCCCTGTCCAGTTGTGGAGGGGAGTGATAGAGAGGCTTTGGTGGGTATCTGGCATCCAGCCAGGGTCAACCCACCACAAGAGGGTCCCTCAATAGGATCACATTCTATTGTTAAAAAATAATGTATTCTTACCACAGAAGTCTGATTCAATCCCAATAGTCTCAGCAAGTTCCACTAATCTGTGCAGAGTTTAGTACATAGTTATATTAGCTCTCTGGAGCAAGAAGTGCAGTATAAATACTACTCAGAGTGATCATCTCTCCCTTGACATCACCCTCTGATCAACATTCAGTGCCGCTGTCATCAGATTGTAGAAAGTATGATAGCTGTGATGGACCAAAATGCCACTGCAGTTTTGTACTTCCAGCACTCCCTGAACCCACCATGTTTCTTCCCACAGCAGCTCATGCAGCCAAACACTGCAGATATGAATTATATGTACTTGTGATTTCAACTTATGGACTTTATCCTCATTACATCTTCCCTGCCCTCCAGCTCCTTGCCTTTTGCTGCTACTTTCTTCTGCTCTTTCCCTTCTTCTGGGAGAACTTAATTCAGAAATTGAATTCTTTAAGGTCTGTGTCAACTTTTGAAGAGAAAATCCCCAGTTGTGCCAGGCAAAGGACTCTGCACAGGCATTGATTGTGGTACTTCCTTCACCCAGGCTTGCTTTCGACTTGAATCACTTGCGTTTACAACACAGGGAATTGCATACCCAATAGTTCCTCTACAGATATTAATCAGAGATAATACTACTCTTCGGAATCATAGCAGAGAAAGTGAAGACTAGCAGCATGCATTCTATTCAAATTATTCTCCAGAAGACTTTAAGCAAACAAAAGAAACAACCTTATTTTCCATTAAAATTTTGCAAAATACATACATCGTGTTTTATATATTCCTTACTATTTTCAAATAATACTTATGCTGGTAGATGTATGCCTCCAACCACCACAAATATCATTATAACAAAATAATAGTATATTAGAAAACTAATAGTATACTTTTCTATTTCCCCTAAAAGCTGATTTGCTTGAGGCTCTTACTGAAACTGATTAACATTTTCTGTTTCTGGAAATTATTATTCTGTTCTTTCTTGTGTGTATCATTAATATGCTCCTTTATTGTATATTCTGCTTACATGAACACTTTTCATTCTTCTGTTTCTGTGGAGCATGTATTTTGGGGTAATGAAAAAATTACTGTAATTATTTTTAAGAGTAACAGGAACAGGAACATAGCTTTCAGCTGATGGTTTAAATAGCTGTGAAAGGTTCCTCCTTATCCTTGGAAGTCTCAGCAATGGAAAGAAAGCGTGCAGAGCTAAAACTTGCACCTAATGATTGTGTCTTGTTTTATGATTGTAATTTTACAGTCCTCCTCTGTTATAGAGTGTATATCTGCTTGAAGCTATAAATTCTTGTGTTGGTCTCTTTAGCAGCCCCAGTAAGATGAAGGGAAATTAAAAAAGCAGAAAGGAACAAAAAAAAGGACGGGCGAGCTCAGCAGTACTTGAAATCCTCAAATCAGGATTGTCATTTTCCAAAGGAGATGCTTCATTTTATTCACATAATTTGGACTTCACAAGGTTATTTGTTTTGGTTCGGTTTAGTTCTTTCATTTTGTGTAGGTGAGGAGTAATCAATTTCATGAAGAAAAAAAATCCCTAGAACAGGATACAATAATGCACGTGCTCTTCTACTGGCCCAGGAGTAAACATATGACTTCCAGATGTTCAGGGTTGTAAAATGCTCATGATTCTGTTTTTGCACCACTATGGAGTCCCCTATTTTGGGGATTAAAAACTCATAATAAATAAATTGTTTTCTCCAAACTTAATCTTGCCATACACATTTCAAGAAAGGAACAAGTCAGCTTTTTTCATTTTCCCCCCAAATAAATAATGAAAAACAATACAGAAACATTTTAAACCAAAGCTTTTCATAGCAGAATTGTTTCTTTCTTTTTCCCCCTGAAATACACATGTGAGGGTATATGACTGTGTGACTTTATTTTTCTTTCCCTTATCTGTGTAAATCCAACTCACTTATTATCTTTAAAATTATAAAGCATATTTTTTGAAATAAATGAAATTACTTGCTGCCAAAAAACTGCATGCAAACATGAGGAAAAAAGGTATCCTGGAAAACATGTGTATGTACCTCTCTTTTAATTAGCTCATGAGCTGTCTCTCTAAGCACACCTCAATAAATAAGACCTCAGGAATTATTTGCCTTTTATTTGTCTGTATCTTTGTCAGTATCACAACTGTGGACACTCAGAAAAACCATGTAAAATTTCAACATCAATGTTTCCTATTTATCTGCACAGTAGTATTAGAAGGTTAAAGGATCACCTGCTTGTTTCAAAACATAAACACAGCCACGAATTTGAGGGGGGTGTGGGGTGTGTTCCTAGCCTGTAATCTAATCTGTTGATTTTCTATATTTCTCAGAAAGTTTTTAAGATGAGCAAACAAGGAATTTTCAGAAATTGTCTCAAAACATATTACTGGAATAGAACGGTCTACCTTAGTTTTAGGTAAATAGCTTTGTTAATTAAAATACTAGGTTAAACTTCTGAACAGATTATAATCTAGATTATATACCTCATGTTTACTATAATTAAGCATTTCAGTCCTATAACAGAATTTATACAATGCTATTTTTTGTATTTAAAATTATTGATATTTACCACAAAATGAAAATAGTTTACTTATGATTTATAAAACCCTCTAATAATGTTATTTTAATGGTATTTATGAGGATGGATGATACTTAAGCACATCTGACATTTCTTGTCTTGTATTGAAGAGTTCAATATTTATAGTTAATCATGTTAGCACAATGAACAACTGTTCAAAGAAAAAAAAAACATGTCTGTAAATTATTTAAAATTCCTCCTTGCTGTGATGCTTATGTTTCATTAATATTTGTACTAATTTTTCCTAATAGAAGTCAAGCCACTCCTATGTTCTAGTCTTAGGCCTTGTCAATTTTCAATAAACTTATGAGTTCCAGATGCTCACTAAAACTACAGTAAATGACAGTAAATGACTGCCAATGCTGTCTGTGCCATTGTTCTGTGAGAGTTCTTTTTCTCCTTAGAGATCTCTTGTCTTCTAAGGATTTACAATATGACCATAAAATGTTGCCTCAAGCTAAATTTTGCCATATAAACGTCATGTCAAGAACACAATATGTTTTTCACAAAATATAAGACTATTTGTATTATGTTGCTATCCATTTAAAAACTTGTCTTTAGACTAGGTCTTTACTACTTTTTCCTTCCTGAAAGAGGATAATTATCTAAGGTACCTAAATGAATTCTGCCTTTCAAACATCAACTTCATTTCACTTCTACAGTTTAGATAGTCTAAAACTATTTCAAGATTCTATTAATATTTTTACTTGAAATCAACACAGAGTGTCTAGACTACTGTCCATACACAAATAACAGTATAATTACTCAGCAAGCAGACAACTGTAGCTAAACAAAAAAGGTGGGAATTTTTGTATTTCACTTCAGCCATGGAAAGATATAAATCTTTCAGACGAGTTGCCTGTATCCTTGTAAAATCAGCAAATCCAATGGAGGGATGGAGAGGGTAAGTGAAGAGAAAAAGAGGGAGCAAGAGAGAAAAACCATCCCATCCAAACAGAAAGAGAATGAGTAGTATGAATCTCCTTTTGAAGATGTCTTTACCTTTACACTATCTACAGAAGCAAACTATTTGAATTTTTGAGAACAGATAAGTCTTCTGTGTTTCTAATCTCTAGTGGAACAGAGCTTTCTTAATAACAAAAAATGAAATTATAAGTTTTGAGAATTAAATCCATAATTGATGTGACATGTCTCAGCTACTTTTTCAAAGTAGTAGAAGTGAGCATTATTAAAAATAGGAAAGAGCTGACAGACCTGATTTTCACAATTTTCATTTTATGAAATGTGAACTTTATATTGATAGGTTTATTGAAAGGCTTTTCTCTCCTAGTTTTTTTTTTTTAATCACAATACAGATTTTTTTTTTTTTTTCCAGAAGATCTAGTATCTAGTTAGAAACAGATGTCATTTAGGAAATGTGGGTATCCACAACTAATTTCTTTCCCATTTTCACAGCATTAGCAGTCAGATGGAAGAATTTTCCTTCAAGCCTCGCTGGCTCAGACTGAGAACCCTTTAATGTGAAAATAATTGTCTATGGTCATATAGGCATTCAAGGGATACAGCCACAATGATCTGGCTTCTCTGTGAATTCCTCATGATAAAAAATAGCTACCCAAAATTGGTCAGGTGAGTTTGGCTGATCGTGCAGCATTTGAAACACTTCGTATGAATCTGGCAAGCAGCTATTCACTCTACAGATACATTTTAAAATTATATCTGATTCTTTCCTGTTAGGTAATGAAGCCAAGCCTCTGATTGTTTCCATATCCCTAAGTTAAAGCAGCTCACAACCTGCTTTTTTATTATTAAAACATTTAAAGAGCAAATGAAAATTCTATTTCTTCTTCTTCTCTATGATTTTAGGGTATAAAAATGTTTGTATCCAAACACCAACTAGTTCACTTCAAGAATGCACAGCAAAACACTTTTAAAATAGGTACCTAGTATTAACACCTATTTGTGATTTAAGGTGTACAAAACATAACTTGACATTCAGAACTCTTGTGTATGAAAATACACCTGTTGTGGAATTTCCCTTTTAGTGATTTGTCTTTGAACTCGAATGTTTTTTTCTTGTATTTCCACTGGGAAAACTATTGGAATTCATAAGTTAAAAGAGCCCTCTTTTTCACTTTAAGCAATTTTTTAAGATGACACATTCAATTCCTCTTAGAAAATGCTGGGGTTTAGCTATTTTAGCAATGCGATAATTTCAGAGAGCTGTTGTTGTATCCCCTTGTTATCACTGTAATACCAGTAGCCCTATTTTTGTCATTATTACACAGAGTTGATCAAGGTGAGTCATCTAATTTATAATTAGTGCCCTGGTGGTCAAGCTTGTGAATGACAATCCAACTCTACATGACACGAGAATGTCACAACTAGAAGATAATCACTTAGTTGTGACTTCCAAGTAAAAGAAAATAGTGATATTGGTGCCTACCTTCTACCTCTTCCTGTACCTGTAAACAAGGTTTGGCATAGTACTGAATGGCTCTGGGTTACTGCACACTGCACAGTTACAGTATATTAGTGGAAATATTTAACTCAGCTTAACCAAGGGACAGAAATAATTTGTACTGGGCACATTTAATCTCTTGCAACCATTAATAAGGAGAAATAACGGCATCTTTCTTCTAGGATACGGTGACTAAGGCAGCAGCTCTCTCTTGGTTGATTTGCATGAGTGATTGAGTGGTGCTACCTATCTCCTTTGGTATGTTCCAGAGCCACAATGAGCCAAAGAAGTCATAGAAGAAGACTAGAAGAAGAAGCATGCAAATAAAAAAAAAATCACTTATGTTCATTTTAACAGCAAAATTGCCATTTTCTGTGACTTTTAATATTTTTGCTTATGTTTTAAAATACCTTTATTGATTTTGAAACATTAAACTTTTGAGGATTATCCACAAAGATCCCCATACGTTTTTCATTATTTTCGTATAATACAAGATTTTCATCACACATTCCTAAGTCTTTTGATGACCTTTTCTGGTGTTTTTTGTTTAGTTATTCTGTTCCCCCTCCTCATTGTTTGTTTTTTGTTTGAAGTTTGTGTGTATGTGCACATATGTTTTATTTTTTGGGGGGGTTGTTGGTTTTTTGTTTTGTTTTGTTTTTTAACCTACCCTTCTGGTTTGAATGTCAATACAAGTTATGTTTGATATAATTTAGGATACATTTGTATTTTAATTATACATCAAACATGTAACTATTTTAAAAAATCTTCCACTTTAGGTACATCTCTTTGCTTTCATTTATTGTTTAATTGACACAGGGTCTTCATGCTTCTTGAGATTTGTATTCAGAATAAGCAGGAAGTCAGTTTAAACTTACACAGTACTCTATTATTCTATGCTTTTTCAGCCAATTTGTTTTTAACACCTTCTCATACATGAGGGTCTGAGACTTCAGGTTACTTGCCTAAATTCTAATTATTATATAGTATTCTAGGAGAGAGACTTAAATTTTCAGTTGTAGCTCCTCTGTTAATTAAAGTTCCTAGACTTTTCTAGTTTCATGAGCTTTAAGGAATAATACAGAGTAATAAATGTGAATAATGAAATATTATACAGGTCAAAGAAAGAGTGTAAGAATACATGCAAAGAAAAGCAGCAGAATAACTAAAAAGCTTACACTTAGACAACATGATAAAAATGCCACTACATCCCTTTAGCACATCCTGAAGCGCACAGGTATTTTGTACAGAATAGAATGTTTCTGAAAGGTGGAGTTAAGAGACAGTCTCTTAAGGGGTGGAAGAAGTGAATTCAAAGTTCTTCAGTAGGCAAAAGGCCTGATTTGTCTGGTCTTTTTCTTCCATCTTAGGGAGGTACCTTAACTATGAAGGGGTTGGAAAAATAGGGGGACAATACTCTAGGCTTTAGATAGGTTATGTGATCTGGACAGTGCTGCATTAATTAACGGAACATAATTATATAGAACACTAAATGCTTTATCAAAATTATTTGGTCTTAGGTGCTTAACTCTGGTATCATCAATTGGTTTCCAAGATGACATGTAGGTGCTTAGTTGACTTTACTACCAGAACTTAGATATTTAGGACCTGTAATTATCTGGAAAAAAAAGGAAAGTAACAATATTATAGATTTGTCTACAGATCTTTTAAAACCTGCTGTTTCTGCTCCTCAATAGAAAAGAAAAAGGAAAACCAAAACAACAAACAAACCAACAATTAAACAATCTCCAGACTTCTTTTCGGAGAAAAACTTGTCTAGAAAATAATCAATGTCTTATGGTATAAACTATTTATTCTTGTACAGTCCTTCACACTAATACCCTAGTGTGAAAGTTTGTGTTGCCAGGAAGCTTAAAACTGTAGTTTGTTACCCAGACAACCATCATAAGAGAAGACTAGGTGAGCTTTCAAGTTCCCATAATATAGTCTAAAAAGATTTAAAGTGATTTGTCAAATACATATCTCTGAAATATTTGCTAAAAGAGACTTAGCATTTTGATAACTGCTTGTAAGAATTCAAATTCTGCAGAAGAATATCTCTCTTTAGTTTTCATACCACCACCACCAAAATATCCTGCTGCTGCTGTAACATGTTTTATTAGACACTTGCTGAGTCTCTCGCTCTTTCACAGAGGACATACGCTAAAGCCAGAGAACACTCCTGGCAAATTTATGAATTTCATAGGAAAATACCATTATTTTTAGTCAATTCATAGTCAAATACAACTCTAAATTTGATTTTTAAGTTCATTTGGCAAATCCTCCAGATTGTAAGAGTGTCGTGGTACACAGGGCTTTCCCTTATGAGAATGATTTGCCTGAAAGTCTGTCTCAATGAGTTTTTTCCTCATTTTGTCATGAGCAAACAACTGAGAATGCCATTTATCCAGCTTAAAAAAATTCAAACAATCCCCTCCGACCTACAAAAGCCCCAATCACTTTAGAGAGATTTCATGAATAGTTTCTTCCTTTTTGCTTTCTTCGAATATTTCTTTTAATATGTTTCCAGAATAGCCCTGACAGTGATATTCCAGAAAATCTATATGCACAAGAATGCAACTGCAAAGTAAAAGACTAGAAAGAGGAGGTTAGAAATTAAACAGGCCTAGTAGAATTCTTTATAATTTGTGACTTGCTTGGAAACCTGATAGTTTGTAAATATTGCTTGATGGTACTAGAGAATTGCTTTGGCTGCCCAGATCTTACAGCTCTTGGTTTTGCAATGTTTGCTGCTTCTGGTTGTAAGAGGAGGGTTGTGTAAAGATCACAAGAGGACTTTCAGAATTTTTCTGAAGTTTGATCTCTAGACCTCAGAGCATTTTTACTTTTTGAAACCAGACTGAAACACAGGGGAAACAATGATATTTACTAGATTCTGTCCCACACAAACTCCTACTATATTTGTTTTACATGCCTACTGAATAAACATTCAGTGACTTTTTTATACATGCCAATCAAAACTTGCAGCTAAGTAATTATTCTTTTTTTTATTCTTTTTTAAAATTTTGTTTCAATTCTCACATAGCAAAACTATATCCATGAAACTGTTTGAGACTGTAATTTCTGGTCTACCATTCCGTTTAAAATGGAAGTATTATCTTCTATTTTTCCTACTTGACTGGTAAGTGATAAAAACTGGAAGAACTAGTTTTGTAGCTTAACTGGTTACCATGGAGCTCTGACCACGTAGAACTTTGTGAAAATTTCTGTATACAGATGCACCTGATAAGTTTGTAGACAAACTATACTAGAAACACCACACTTTAAAGTGGTATGCTTATTTTGGGGACACCTTGCTTTTTAGATTACAGAATAACAGAATCAATTGTGTTGGAAAGACCTCTGAAATCAGCAAGTCCAACTTATGACTGAACATCATCATGTCAACTAGACCATGAGACTTAGTGCCATATCCAGTCTTTCCTTAAACATCTCCATGGATGGTGGCTCCACCACCTCCCCGAACTGCCCATTTCAGTGTTTAATCGCACTTTCTCTGAAATAATTTCTCCTAATGTCCAACTTAAATCTCGCCTGGTGCAGCTTAAGACTATGTTCTCTTGTCCAGTTGCTAGTTGCTTGGTAGAAGAGGCCCATCCTCATCTGGCTACACCCTTTTCACATGTAGTTATTGAGAGTGGAAGAAGAGACCATACCAAAATCATACATCTAGCACAGCAGTGTAGAATCTGAATGGCAAAGAACATGCAACTGCATGTTCTTAATGTTAGTGGAGCATTATGAAGAGGATACTTTGAAGATACTAGCATTGACTGAGAAGGTGATGCACATGAAATGCAAAGAGGAGGCTTATTGGCTACCTGTGTCTTAACCCATACCTTGCAGATCACTATGCAGGCTGTATGTCAGAATCCTTTTGGAGTTTTAAGTGTCCTTTTAATTTCAATGTTTAATATAAGATTAAATTATAGCACTACTAGTTCACGTGATTTTATCAAAGTGAAATGAATTGTACTTATATTTTGTATCTTTGATCTGTGAACTGCATCTGCACACATATGTTCACAATGCCATGTTTTATACTCGGCCTTGTAGACTGAGTAATAAGGTGAAACATTATAGGGTAGATAGAATAAGTGATCTATGAAAGTTAGGATGTTTCAGCTTAAGTGGTTTCTCACTCGTCCTATCAAGCACAGAAGAATTATTTAGAAACAACCTGGTATTTTTTTCTTTTGTTTGATATTTTTAGAAAATATTTCAATGCAGAAACTCTAGCTTTCTTGGGATTTTTATTGAGTCCTCCTCATCTGAAGTAAAATAAATATCCTTTTGGTTTGATATCACAAACTTTTTTCTTTTCTCTTTTTTATTTTTTTAAGTGTCAATATAAGATAAGTTTGTACATAATATCTTTTTCTACGGAAACCAATGGATTTTCTGCTGACAGCAAATATGACCCACTAGACAAGCAGCATGGGAAGGCTTACACAGCTCTTTCTGGATAGATTCAGAGTACAACGACTTGAAAAAGCAGACTGTCCAAATGTAGACACAACAGCCAACTATAATTTTAAAGTGTGCACAGTCTAATTTGATGAAATCTAGGAGAAAAGCACAGGCAATGGCAAATTCAATCTCATGTTCATTAATACTAAATACTAATAGTTCTATGTAAAGCATTTTCCCAAAAAGACAAAGTGTCAAATGAACCAATCTTTTTCTATGATATGAGCTTTCTATTTGTCTGTAAGTCACACACTTACATTAAAACACCTTCAAAAAATAACAATGCAGGCTAGTTTAACATGTCCTCACAAGTTTTTCAAAATGGTTACTTGCAATTATTACTTGCAATTATTATTATTTTGTATTTGTACAAAAGATTGTGGGTGCCATACAGCCTATAAACAAATCTGAAGTAGTATTTTATATCAGTCCCAAAAGCATAGGGATTATATCTCTTTCTTGAAGAATAGATGCTGGCATTACTTCCTATTACAGTAATGTACAATGCCCAATTGGCTTCTCTTTTTTGTATTTTTATTTGTATGTAATAAATTGCATAACATCTTTGGACAGAACTGCTGTACATAAATATTCCTATCTTTAATCCCTTCTGGTTTGTTTATTTATTTTGAGTGTTTAATTCTATTCTTGAATCCATAAAGCTAAACAAGTGCCAGTGAACCTGTCATGGCAATACAGACTACAAAACTGGAGACTCATTTATCTGAAATCTCCTTCCTCAGTAACATATATCTTTCTTTTCATGTGTCACATAGTGGTGTTTATTTCTCCTGGAATGCCTCAATGTCAATTCTTATGCTCCTCTGAGTAAAGGATTTGAACATTTTTTACCCTAAAGGGCCTGCATCATAAGTTTGTACATGAAGGGCAGAGTTTTTTGCATCTCCATAGTAACATCCTTGCACACACAAGTGTAGCAAGACTAAGACTTATAGATGTACTGTCAGAATTTCTAGAGAGTGATGAAAAATATTAAAATATATAAAGTCAAATTTTAAGTGTTGCTTTGTTGGGGTCTTTTCTGTTTAGTTGGTTGGGTTTTTTTAATGGATCAGAGGGATGATGGAGGCAAATTCTGGCAGTTCAGTTAAAGGTAGAAAGAATAAGATAACCACTCACTCTTACATCACGGAGCAACAGTTATAGAAATCAATCAAAGAATCAAACAAATACAAAACTGTTGGACTGTAGAAAACCTTTTAATATGCTAAACTCAAATGTCACAAGCATTTCAGAGAAGTAAGCCCTGAAAGAAACCTTGGGGATGATAGGGAAGAAGACCCTGATACCCATTCATCTTCATTGAAGTTCCTTGTTGTACTAGTTTGAAATCAAACCAGTGGGAGAGCGCAAGTCAGAATTATAATTTAATAGAAAAAAAAAATTAAAAGAAATAAATAAATGCAGAAGTACAAGAACACTGACAAAGTCAGATACACCCTGACACTCTATGGTGATAGCAGTCCAAGCAAAGCAGTTCCGTTGAAGCAGTGATCCTGTAAAAAGAAAAGGGTTGAGAAAGTCCAATGGTAGCTCTTGTCCTCTGGGAGTCCAGTAGGTAAGCGCTCCTGTGGTGTTCAGAGTCTCAGCTTATATCCAGGATGGAATTGTTGTCTCCTCCCTCTGGGCAAAACATCTCACGATGGGATGGTGAGTCGTGTGATAAGGCCTGATGGGCCCATTAACAGCAGATAGTCCAGGAAGGAGCTATCTCTGAGTCATGGGCGAGGCATTGATGGCCCATTAACAGATGATAATACAGAGGGAAATGGCAAGGAACACTGCCTCACCAGCTGTTTCAACAGCTAACGGAGATGGTAATAGAATATATTTCAACCTAGGACACTTGTACAAAGTGTAAAAACCAAACACATTTTCAAAATATCTTTATAAACTTTCAAAACACAGTTCCACGGTATGGATTAGTTCTTTTCACAAATCTCATATAAGACGCAAATACTTTATTTCCCTAGTTTTGGAATAAATTTCCACTGGAGGATACATTTTGTCAGAAGTTATCAAAGTTGTAGATAAGGGTCGGGTTCTGGTCCATCCCTTGCATACGCATGTGCTAAACATAACTTCAGGAAGGAGTGAGAGCCAACACCTACACATTCAGCATAAGGGGACAAAGAAATAAGATTTTCTTCACAATATTGTTTAGAATATATTGAACTCTCAGTTTTCTTTCTTTCCTTTTCAACAGAATTGCTCTCTAAGGCAGACTACAGGAGAATTTTCAAAACATCATTTAGCCATTCAGAAGTGAAATGTGGGTAACACCTCCTGTCAATGGTAGCAAACATGCAAGTAAAGAAAAGACATAATTTTAATTAGCAATGCAAGGTTTGTAACCCTGCAGTTGTTCCAACATGATTAATTCAGGGTCAGCTTTAAGCCTTCTAGAATCATTAGCTCACTGCACCATAAAATAAACTACTTACAAGGCAGATTCTCAGTGCATTATCAGTTTAACAGACCACCAAATTACAAGAACAACTTCCTCTCCAAAATTGTTACTTTGTAATTATTAAGACAACATTGAATATAGCTGAAAATGAATTATAAATGTACTCTTTTTTAAGTTATTTTACAGTTCTTCTTGCTGATCCCTGATTCTACATGGCTAATTAGTACAAACATCGCAAATGCACAAACCAGCTAGGATTAAATTCTAGAAACACAGAATAAAAAAAGGCTGTATTCCATGTACAGACTACCCAAAAATGTTAATAAAAATAATACTCTTGTGCAGCTGTTTTATTTTTACCGATCAGTCAAAAGAAATTCACAACAACATAGCCTACAAAGCTACAGGAAGGATCAGAATTAATAGGCCTTTTTGTAATCAGTGTTGCAACACTGTTCTGTGGGTACAACATTTCTTTAAGTCTGTTTCTGTCAGGAAAGCGATTAAGAAGTGAGAGGCATTGGTTCATAGTTTTTCTGTATTTCAATACCTTCCAAAGTATATTATCACAGAACCACAACAGCAATATTAACCTTGAAGATTAGGATCCTCGTGGCAATTTTTGTCCTCATTAAAAAAATGGAAAAGATTCTGAATCATGAAATGACTACTTGCTAATGCACAAGATACAAATAACTCGTAATGGAAGCTTCTCCTTTGTAATGGTGAAATGATGTAGCATGGTACAGTATCTCATTCTTACTAAGGGTTGTCTTCCATTCCATGCCACATAAATCATCATAAACCCAGTTTCAACAGGAAAAGAATGCCAAATCCTACTCTTTCTCTGTGCGATATTATATGTGAGCAAATAATCAAATTACATATTTTGGAATGTGTGTTAGTGATGCGTAAGTGTTAGTAACCAAAGTTCATGAATTTTGGCATGTGTCAATATTTCATCATTTATTACACTAGTGCTAGTACAATGTTGTAGTAGTTCCCATATTCAGTTTTTATTATAAAATTGAGAAGCTCTTTCATAAAACAGATTTAAAAATCAGGATAAATACAATTTGTGTGGGGTTTTTTTTTTTTTTTTGGTTGGTTTTTGTGTTGGTTTTTTTTTTTTTTTTTTTTTTTTTTTTTCCTCTCCCATAGATAATTTGTTTTCATCTACTCAGCTTCTGGACCTAGTACCAGTTCTAAGCATTATTGATGTGGCCTGCCAAAACTTAGTGTCTTTGTCTCAATAAATAAAAGGATATAAAATCCTGTTCCTTTCCTCAATCTGTTTTCACATTAGCTTGTAGTAAGTTCCTCTTCTGCTTTCAGTGGCATGCCAATCAGCTCCAATGCGGAATTAGACATTTCTGAATGAGGATATATTTCCACACACGCCCTTGGACATGCCCCTTCTGATATATCAATGGACATCTGATTTTTGTCAGCTATAATGCATTTACATCTCTGTCTTCCTCAATGTTAGCTTGCTTGTTAGAAAATAATCTTCAAGGAAAACGAAGTATCACAAATTTCTCCCAGTCTGAAGACAAATAGCTCATGCTGAATGATACAAGAAGATTTTTGGCTGCTTAATTATAAAGAAATAAGGAGAAGTAGGCTAAGAAGGTACTTTCTTTTAGCTTGGTATTTTAAATTCTACCACTCAAGATTTTCTCAAGATAACCCATATATACCCCCACATGTTATATTAATTATGCATATTTAAATATTTCATTTTGTTGTAAACATGTGCACACAGTACATTCAACCTCCTTTCCTCAGCACAGAGTCACAAAGGAGAACCTAGTAGCCGTAATAACATCCCACAGGCTCCATTGAAAAAATGCTGGTACTCAATGTTTGTAAGAAAGCAACGAATTTATTCAGAAGTACAGCATTGTTCACCTGATATCAACATAATGTTCATCCATTTATCAGATTCCTGGTTAGCTAGAGAAGCCCCAGCTAAAAAACAACCTGGGTAATGCCCATTTATAGGAAGGGTTGGAAGGACAATTTGGAGAACTACAGGCCTGTCAGTCTGACCTCAATTCCAGGGAAGGCCATGAAGCAGATCTTCCAGAGTGCAATCATGCAGCACATACTGGACAACTAGAGCATGGTTTATGAAAGGCAGTTCCCACTTGCCCAATCTGATCTCTACCTATGACAAAGTTACCCTATTATGGAAGAGGGAAAAGCAGTGGATGTTGTTTACCAAGACTTCAGTAAAGCACCTGATAACATTTTGGCTACCCATGGTGCGAATGGGTACACCCTTTGCTGGGCAAAAAACTGTCTGGATGGCTGGGCCCAAAGAGTGGTGGTCAGTGGAGTTAAAACCTGTTGAATGCCAGTCGCTAATGTCATTCCCCAGGACTCAGTATTGAGGCCTGTCCTGTTTATCATCTTCATTGACTACTTGGACAAGGAAATCTCAGACAACACCAAGTTGAGTGAAAGGGTTGATCTGCCGGAGGTTAAAAAGGCTCTAAAAAGGGATCTGGACAGGCTGGACGGCTGGGCTAAAATCACAAGGTTCATGAAGTTTGACAAGGCCAGGTGCTGAGTGCTACACTTCAGGCACAACAACCCTATGTAGCACTGCAGGCTGGGAGATTGAGGGCTTGAGAGCTGCCCAGCAGAAAGGGACCTAGGGATGCTTGTCCTCAGTCAGCTGCATATGAGCCAGCAGCGTGCCCAGGGGGTCAAGAAAATCAATGGCATCTTTGACTGTATTAGGAATAGTGTGGTCAGAAGAACTAGCGGAGTCATTGTCCCTCTATATTTGGCATTGGTGAAGCCACACCTGAAATCCTGTGTCCAGTCTTCGGTCACTTCAAAAAGGATTTTGAGGTTACTGGAGTGGGTCCGCAGAATAGCAATAGAACCGTTGAATGCTGTGGAGCATAGGTCTTAAGAGGAGCAGCTGAGGGACCTGGGGGTTTTTAGTGTGGAACAAAGAAGGCTCAGGGAAACCTCATTCTTCTCTACAATTACGTGAAAGAAGGTAGTAACAAGTGAGGGGTTGGCTTCTTCTGCCATGTTTCAAGTGAAATGATGAGAGTAAGTGCCCTTAAGTTGCATGAGAGGATGTTTGGTAAAGATACTAGAAAAAAACTTTTCACTGAATGAGTAGTTATGCATTGGAATAAGTGGTCAAAGAGATGTCTGGATGCACTTGTTGATGTGGTTTAGGGATGATTATGGTGATGCTGGGTTGATAGCGGGACTAGGTGATTTTGAAGGTCACTACAATTTTGATAATTCTGAGACTTCTGATCCTGAAAATTTAAGATAGTTACTGAAAATGATAATGAAATATGTCTGTATGTTTTCATAATGCTTTTATCTGCTGCCTTTATGTTTATATGAAGTTTGGTTATTTTAAAGTCTATTCATATTTTTACATTCTAAAGAAAGAGAAAAACTTTTACTAATGTAAGAGCTTATTCGTCACCTCCAAAGGCCACATTAGATAAACCCAAGTACATCTCTGATTAATTCATTGGTCAGTGCCACTGGCTTTTAGAATGAATTTGGCCTGCTGCTCAAAGAAAGGTCTTGAAATTATTTCATTCTGTTTACAGGAATGCAAATAAAACCACTGGAAAAACCCTGTTAAAAATTCTTGGTGTTTAAGAAAACGTTATTTTTGCATAAACTGTGATTTCACATGGGAAAGGAGAACTTACAATCTTTTAAAAGGTATAATCCTGACATAATTCTGTAATTCTTTGCATTTTAGATGGGAAAGGCCTTGTTTTCTCTTCAGAACACAGCATTCTACTGCTCTCTGTGCTGTGTTTGCATACACCTTATTAGTCACACTAAACTAATTGAAGTAACTTGCAGATGCACTATGTAACACAACATTGTGGAAAATCAGTGTAAGTCCAAATTTGTCTTTGCTTTTTGGAAACAAAAAAAATATTCTTGCATTTTTACTATCGCATACAAGTATCAAGTTATTTGAAAAGGGCTGGTGTTCATTAGGAAAATATAACACAAGTACAAAAATGTTTTGCCTCCATGCTTCAACGTGTTTCTCTTACACTGTCATGATGTTACTGTTAAGAAGGATTTAAAAATAATATGAACAGAAGTGCATAACGTACAGATACATGAAAAATTACAGTATATACGCACAATTCTGTATATAAGCAGTTTTTTATTCTGTAATATTCTGAATGCGTACTCCTAGTATTATCAACGTTGAACTCTTGCCATTTTTTAAATCTTTGAGGACTGCAAGATGTTAAAGATATTTAAAAGGTGTAAATAGATCAACTTTTTGAAAGGTGTCACCTGATTTTTCTGTTCTTTCTGCTTACTTTCTGATTTGTAGTAATTGAAGTCACTTCAGGTTTGAATTTTCAATGACCTCATATAAAACTGGATTTCTCCCTCTTAGATGATGGTCCAATAAAGAAATACAATTGGGGATAAAGTGCTATCCTTGCATTCTGCAGGAAAAAGTCTTAAACCAAATTAGTGGTAATATTGTTAAGGAAAAAAACCCAAACAATTACTGCACTACAATAAATAAGGTGGGAAAATCTTTGTCTTATGTGTATGGAACTTTCCATGGGTAAACAACTCACAGTAAGTATACTAAAACTGACTTTTTTTTTTTTCATTTTACTTGTATTAATGTATTTGAGAATAGAATTTGGCTCCCAGAAGCAAAGGAAAAGTTGAGAATACTATTTGTCATTTGCTAACTGGTTCCACATAGTAAAGGGATGTGGTGAAAGTAACGTTTTCTACATAGTAGAAAAAAATTTAAAAATCCACTGCAGTATAGGTAGAAGATTATGTTGTGTTCATTTGGCAAATCCACGAAGCCCTGGAAAATGACTAACACTGTTGATTCTTGATTCTTTTGTTCTATCATCTGTTTGTCCTCCAAACCTGCTGTTGTTGCAGACTATATTATTTTTTTCCAATTTCAGTGTTCTCCTTCTCTTTAAGAACTGTGATTTCTTTGGGGGGAAAGACAATATTTGATATATTTTATGCTTTATGAAAAAGTATTGCAAAATTATACTCTTGATCCCTCATGTTCATAAGCATGACAGTATTATAACAATACATATGCTAATCATTAAAAACAGAATTGTCCAGCTGACAGTAGAACAGGCTATCCAGGCAAGTGTCAGAGTCAACAGTTCCATCCCTGGAACTGTTCACAAAAATACATGAATGTGGCACTTGAAGATATGGTTTAGTGGTGATCACAGTGACACTAGCTTCATAGTTGGATTCAATGACCTTAAAGGTCTTTTCCTACCTTAATAATCCTGCTTTTTCTTTCTCCTTCATGTGCAAGGCTATGAAGTTATTATACCAGTTCCTCTTTGACCAGTGCAATAATCTTCTTGTTCACACAGTGGATCTGCATAGGCACTGAAATCTATTCCCTTCAATTACTTCACAAGATCCTAGATGTGCAGAAAAAGCTGTGTAATGAAGGAGTAGAGTAGGTATAGTTCTTTTTAATCTAAACTCTCCATAGTGATAAGGTAAATAAATAATATCAACCAAGCAGTTTCAGTCAGAATTCAGTGAGAAAATAGATATAAAATATAAAAATAAATGGAACTACAATATAAAAAAATAAGTCATAGCTAAATTCTTTTTCAGTATTTTGGGCACATTACAAAAATTAGTGTTTATTACTTCAAACTTTATACATAGCAAGTAATATATCAGTTTTAAAGTTGGATGTCCCACTGATGAAAAATATCTGTGGTAATTAAGGAATGGGAATATGAAATATTCTACAAATGAATATACTATGTATGACAAAACTCAACTGGTTTAGCAAAGGGGGAAATTTTCAGTCCTTTAATGTTGCTAAGCATCCTAGTAAATTTATAACCAAAACCTGGTTTCAGCCGTTTGCTTCACACCACTGTGTATCGTGATGGGTTTGACATTTAATCTCTGAAAAACATTCTTGTTTTTAAATTTTACAACAATGTAATTATCTTTTTTCTTTATTTTTTTCTTCTTCATTGATATGGTTTCAAATGCTACAGCAAATTGAAACAAAGATACAGGATATGAATAAGTTCCTTTTTATTTTTTTTTTTTTCTTGAAATACAAAACTTCCTGGCACAGGCAGGAAGAATTCTACTGCAGAGTCTTTTGAGAATGAAAAATACTAATGTGCTGACCTCCTCAACCAATAGAAATTGCATGATTAGAATCTTTGTGGAATCAAGTGTTTTAGCTAGTTATTAATTGCTGAAACCTTTATATTGCCTATCTTTGTTACAGGGAGTTTTTCTAAGTGATTAAATATTTTCAAAGGGCACTGCCCCTACTTACCAGCAAAAGACTTTGAGTGAAACACAGATTTTACACTACGACAGATACTTTTGTAGTTGGAGGAATAATTAATGCAGCTGTGCATTAGCAATCATGTTTCTGCTATTATTGCTCAGAATAATTCTGCAATTATTCAGAGTTTATAACAAATCGTAGTGTAAACTCTCATCTGTACTAGTTACAGGAGCTGGGACCAGGTTATCACTATGTGGGTATAACCAAAGCTATATTCTACACCCTCTATGCAACTTCTGATGGACTGTTAATAATGAAGCATTTGTAGCAGTTGCCCAGGGCACACCTGATCTTCAAGCCATGAGAGATAACGAAAGAGACAACTCCTGCAATGCAGGAGAGTGTTTCTATCCACACAAATTACTCAACTGTCATAACTCCCATCCAGGAAGGTATTAATACCTTCACACGCATCTGGAGGGGTCCTCTCTGCTAATGGGCCAGTAATGGACCCAACTGCCCTGGCATAACAGGCAGTTGCAATGACCTAGACTATCAAAGATTCTAAGAATATCTCATGACTCATACAATTAAATCACCCATTGTGAAACTCTTCCCCTGGTGGCGATACTGGGCATTCCCATCTGAAACTGAGGATATGCAGTCTTGGGGTTTTGGGACGTCTGGTACCACTCGTAGGATCCAGAGGAGGAACAGAACTTCATCAGGACTGTGACTGCCACTCTTGAGGAGAATGGGATCATTCCTTCGATAGAACTATGACCATCATCCTGACCAACAGGTTTCCTTCCCTTCTGCTTTGCACCCAGGGGGACCACATGGTGCTTAGCACGAGAGCTAATGAGCACCATACTGTTCATGTTCCAGGGCACTGTGCTATAATCTGTAGTTGTGAGTTACCCAGTGTTATCTTCATATCATTGCATGTATTTAACCCTTTTAGTAAATTGTAACTCTGACTCGTAATCTCTCTTAAACTGTTTCATTTCTCCCACTGGTTTACTTTTTAACCAGCCCAACATCTCACTTGATGAACATGGTAGCTCAACAGCATCCTCAGAAGGAAACCTTTACAAGTGACTTACTGAAGGACGTGCAGCTCTTCTGCTCTCTGTGATGTTACATAAGAGTATCCCTTTGCTGCTATCTGCAAATCAATTTTCTTCGCAAGGAGATGAATTTCAAATCACAGAATCATAGACTTGTTAAGGTTCAAAAAGACCTCTAAAATCACCAAGGCAAACCACTGACCTAACACCACCACCACGTTCAGCATCAAACCACATCCTCAAGTGCCATGTCTATATTTTCTGAACATTTCCTGGGATGGTGACTCCACCAATTCTTTGCATTGTTACAACATTTTACATCTCTTTCTGTGAAAAACTTTTCCTAATAGCTCATCTAAACCTCCCTTGATACAACTTGAGGACATTTTTTTCTTGTTTTGTCCATTGTTATATGTGAAAAATGGCCAACACCCACCTCACAACAACCTCCTTTCAGGTAGTTGTATAGAGATGTTTCCTGATCCTTCTTTTTTCAGGCTAAATAACTCCAGTTCTTTCAGCTACTCCTCATAAGTCTTATATCCCAGACCCTTCACCAGTTCACTGCCTTTCTTTGGATGCAGTCCAGAGCCTCATGTCCTTTTTGAAGTGAGGGACTCAGAACTGAACACAGTATTTGAGGTGTGACCTCACCAGTGCCAAGTACAGGGGGATGATCACTGACCTGCTCCTTCTAGTCGCACTATTTCTGATAGGAGGCACGGTGCCATTGGCCTTCTTGGCCACCTATGCACAACGTTGGTTCATAACTCAAACACTTTAAGGCCACAGAAGCACTTTGCCATGAGATAAACACAGAATGGAATGACAGGATGATGTAAACCTCAGTCCTGGTGGAGGTGAGGTCCAGTTAGCACACCCTTGGTAACACATCCAGACAAAAATTCCCACTCTGGCAAACTGTGTAAAGAAGCAACTGCTCATACATGCATCACCGGTCAAACAAAGATCGCTCCAGGTGGACAGATAACATGGAGTTAAGCATAGCCAGTACGCATTACTTCCTTTCTTTGCTGAAGTGTATAAATAGTGAAAAGTTTTCAATTACCTAGGCACCCTCACCACCAAAAAGCCCAGAGTGAAGAAGGACCAAGGTGATGTTTCTGGATACATGGGTAGTGACAATCTTCTGCTTGATATCTTTCTCTCTCTCTCCCACTCCCACTCATTCTCTCTCTCTTGTCTCTTTTCCATTTCTATCTCTTTACTTCACATTTTACTGTGAAATAAAACACATATTGATGACTTCGGCCTATGGTCTCCTTTGCACCTTAATTTGGGCAGAGGCATGTCTCAGTAGTTGGGTCATAATACCAATACCCAATAAAAGATTAAGATTCTCCTTGACCCTCCTTTCATTGCTTTTGTAGCCCTTCTTTTCTATTTGTAGACATAATTTTCATTGTCTGTTACAGCAGTGGCCAGATTAAATTCTATCTGGGCTTTGGCTGTTTTAATTTTCTCCCTTCATTACCACACAATATCCTTGTAGTCCTGCTGAGCTGCCTGGCTTTATTTCCATAGGTAATAAACTCTCTTTTCTCACTGAGTTCCAGACTAATCTCTCTCTTCAGCTGGGCTGGTTGTTCAGCCTTTCTTTTTTCCTCCTACTGCTCATCTTTCAGCACACAGGGATGGCCTGCTGCTGTACCTTTAAGATTTTCTTCAGTCTTTCAGGACTCCTTTCACATTCAGGATTGCCTCCCAAGGTACCCTCTCAACAAGTTTCCTAAACAAGCCAAAGTCTGCCCTCCAAAAGTCAAAGATGGAAATTTTGACCCCTTTCCTTACTTCTCTAAGAATTGAAAACACTATAATTTTCAGATCATTGTGCCCAAGATGGCCTTCAATCACCACACTATCCATCACTTCACAAACAACTGATCTAGCAGGACACCTTCCATGATGGGCTCACTCACCAGGTGCCTCTGGAAGTTATCTTCCACACACTTCAGGAACTTCCTTAACTGTTTCCTCCCTGTTGCATTGTATTACCAACAGGCATCTGGAAAATTGAAGTTCCCCAAGAGAAAAAAGGTAAGCGATTGAGAGGCTTCTCCCAGCTGCTTATAGTCTATTTCGTCTGCATCTTCATCCTTCTCATTTGGTCTATAACAGACTCTCACCAGGATATCCAAGTCAGATTGCCTCTGACTTAGCATTAGTATAGTTCAACATGGAAGAGATGAGCATTGCTGAGTTTACCAAAATCCAGTTGAGATGAACATGGTCAAAGTAGGGCATATGTTCGAAAAAGCATAAGCTATACAGCTTTTTAACCCAACACCAAAGGTTACTGCAATATCGTTTTAAGTGGTCAGTAGAGATGTTCTTGTTTCACCTACTCTTTGGGTTTGGATTTCTTTGTAGGTCTTTCACCAAAAGAGATGCTTCAAGGTCTTCTTGTCGTCTTGCAAATTACAGCAGTTGTTGTAATTCTTATCCTAAAGATACTGAAGTTATTAGCATATATCCCACTGGCTTGTTTCTGAGAGATCATAGGAGCAATTTTGTATCTGCTAGAAATCATCATAAATCACAGGTAAATCTATTCTTCCAACAAAGCAGATTTCTATCTTGCATTTACACCCCAGTTGTATGTCTTCAAGTTACTGTGGTGGTTTAATCCACCTTTTAGCATTCAGGGGGCAGGTTCAATGAAAGTGACGGAAAACTGAATAGAGTTGTAGCAGGTGAACAATTTATTACAAGGGATTTGAATTAGAGAGATAGGGTAACCCACAGGAGACCCCAGAATTACATTGAGGGACCCCCAACATGCAAGGAAAAAAACCACACAAAAAGTGAAAAAAAAAAAAAAAGGAAACTGTTCCTTTCAGCCAGATGACTAGTTGAAAGGAACAGGGAGGAAGGGTGGGAAAGGGTGTCTCCTCTTCCCTCTCTCCGAAAGACTTTGGGCCCTCCAAACTCTCTGAAAAACACTAACAAAGGTAAAAAACCAACTCCCTCCCTCCCCTTTCCGAAGAATACTTGCTAGCAAGCTGGAAACAGCTCCCGAGTTGAGACAAATGGGTGGAATCCCGCCGTGGGGGAGCCTGCAGGCGCTGGAGACTGGGGCTGTGACCCTTCTCCTCGCAGCAGCAGCTGAAAAAGAGAGTGGGGTGGGGCCATGCCTTGACTTTTAAGCCTTCTCCGTCTCATGTGAATATCGTTGCCTTCCTCCTGGACAAGCTGGCTTCCCATCCATCCAGCCAGTCGGGCCCTGCCTCAGTTTCCAGTGTTTTCCCGATGAAGAACTCACAAGTTTCAGTCCTAGCCACCATCTTTGTTTTCATGGTGGCAGCACCTCAGAAATGCCACAGCGCCAACACGGTGCCAGGGCCAGCCCCCCATTGCTGTCCAGAAGCATCAATGGTGCTGAAATTCCCGGACAGGCTGGTCTGGGGCGAGATGCCTCTGCCCACACTCCGGGGAGGAGGTGAGGAGCCGTGCGGGGGAGGGATGCTGGGGCTTCCCTGCGGCTGTGACCCCAGGCCGCTGCTCGCCCCGGGAAGCCACTGTGCCCATGCAGGAAGGGATGGTCCCGGCCGCACACTTCACAGGGAAGGGCCCCCATGCTCCCAGAAGCGGTGGAGACAAGGGAAGGGGGCCTAGAAACCGACACTCCACTCTGGCCCCCCACTGCCGGGAGCCTGGAGAGCGCGGAGCCGCCACCTGGCCCTGGCTCCACCCTCGGGGGCACCGGGACAGGTGCAGTCCCCACTCCATCCCGGACCCCGCGGGTACAGGGAGAGCAGGCCCCCGTGCTCCCAGGGAGCCCGGGGCAATGAGCCACCGCCCGGCCCCGGCCCCGGTCCCGTCCCTGCTCTGGCCCCCCCAAACCCTGGGAGAGCAGCTGAAGCAAGGGTCCCTCCCCCTTCAACAGCCCTGAGGAAAATTGAATTTTAACTCAGGTAAGTGGGGTTACTTACATTCTTCCCCCTCCCAAAATCCAAGAACAACCCCAAGCCCAATGTCCTCTTTGACCCCCCACGGTCCCAGCCCCCTCAAACCAGTACAGTTATATAAATATTCAAGATTCTGAATCAAAGAATTATGTTCTTTTAAAATTGAGCAGTTTCTTCTTCCTTTAAAAAGGGACAGGAAATATCTCTTTTTGGGGATGTTGTTTCTATTGCCAGCCAGCAACCATCACTGAGAATACTTTAATAAAGAAATATCCAATTGTATGAAATTAGCTGGAGCCAATATAATTTAAAATTCCTTGTCATGACAAATTCTTTTAGGAAATTTAAAACCAATAAAAATTAAATATTGCACTGTGTATTGGAAAATATTGTTAAGCATAAACTCTGAATTATAATTGAAATAAATTAGAATCTGCTTCCCTTATATGTGGAGATCAATGTAAATGAACCAATCACAGCTACATTTAGTAAGTACTGAATGACAGCAAACTACAGTTCATGATTTTCTACATCTTGTTTGGAAGAATTAGCACAGCATGAAATTCTAATGTCTGACTTTCAAAAACTACTAAAATTAAACAAAATTTAACTACTAAAGTTAAACAAATAAGTATTTTTACAGCAATATTCTACTGAGAGGGGAGGAGAAAAAAAAATAAGCTTCATGTAAGTGTATCTGAAAATTCAAAATTATGTAGAGTTATTGAATAACTAAAAGCGTAGTAGAAATTTGCTTTGTTGCTGAGGATTTGGAGTCGAAGATATATTTGTTATGTAGCCTCACTTCTTGCTTCAGTCTGTATTGTCTTGCCTTGCCTTGCCTTGCCTTCCCTTTGTCCTTCCCTTCACCTTCTCTTGCCTTTGCCTTGCCTTGCCTTTGCCTTGCCTTTCTCTCCCCTTCCTCTTTTCCTAAGGTACTTTTACATAATTCAGATTGCAGCCTTGGTGGCATATTATTCTCCATTTGAAACAGCGTACTAGGAAGTCTTTACAGAGTTTTTAAGGTCAAGAAAGTTCCTGAACAACCTGTTGGTATTTCCAAGTATGCCTTTGGGAATAAACATGTAGCATTTCTAAAATTAATGACCAAAAAATAAAAGCAAACAAGCAAAAAAAACCCCAAACAACAACCAAAAAATTTAAAACCAGAGCTAGTTATTTTACAACAACAGATTGAAAAACACAACTAATTAATTATGATAATATATTGCACAATTTTTCAGGAAAAAATTATGAAGTCAAATTTATTTCAAAATCTCTTAAAAATTAGTCAATCGGTAGGATTTTAACATACATCTCAAATTATAAAATAAAACTTTTATAATGACATCCAGTCCAAAAGTGGTTTGCATTCTACATCTTTCACCTTTTTTCCAATTAATCAGTTTAAACGTAGTTTTGTTGTCAATGTTTATTTTATTCTGGAACAGAGGAAGAAGCCTGAATATATATTGTAAATCCACACAGAATCATAGAATTTTTGAGCCTGGAAGAGATTATCTTGTCTAACACTTCCGTTTAAACAGAGTCAGCTACAGCCAATAGCTTAGGGTCATGTCCAGTCAGATTTTTATTATCTTCAAGGATGGAGATTCAAAGAGCTCTCTCATTTAACTTGTTCAGTTTTCAACTACCCTTACAGTAAAAAAGGGTTTTCTTATTTTAAAAATAACTTTTTTTATGAACAAGTTTATGCACAATTGGTCCCGGTATCAATCCCTGGACTTCACCAGTGAATGGCCTCTAGCCAGGGTTACATTGCCACTAATCACAAACCTTTGAGCCTGGCAGTTCAGTCAGTTTTAGTCTGTGTACTTATGGGACCAGTACTCTATCATTGTGTTCATGAGAGTACTAGGTAAGTCAGTGTTGAAGGCCTTGCTAAAGACAAGGTAAATAATTTTCACTGTTCTCCATCATCCACTGGGTTAGTCATCTCACCATAGAAGCCTATCAGTTTGGTTTAGGAGGATTTCCCCTCCACAAGTCCCTGCTGACCATTCCCAGTAAATTCTTTGTTTTTTGTGTATTTCAGGAGTGGCCTGTGAAAAACACTGACCAGCACACCCAGCACTTGGGAGTATTTCCCACCAAGTTCCATGAACCTAATTATATCCTATTTCTTTAAATGTTCTCTAAGCAGCTCCTCCTTTTAGAGTAAGTCTTCCTTTTTCCAGACTTTCCTTCTCACCTCAGGAACCCCAGATTCCCACTGGTTGGTCTTACTGTAAGAGACTGAGGCAAAGAGGCATCAGGGACTTCTTTCATGTCCTTTGTTACCAGGAAGATGTAAAACTCCCATTTTACCACAGCTAATCAGCGTATCTTTCTAATGGTAGAACCTCTGGAAAGTATGTGAGATGAAATAGATACGTAAGAAGGAAGAAGAGTATCAGTTAAAAGAGTAATCAAACAACACTGCTGAAATCAAATGGGGTTAGAAACAGTAGAATTGCAACTACTATTTTAAATTATGCTATCTCTGGATTTCCAGTCTAAATCCCTCTTTAAATATTTCCTTCCATCATTTGCTTTTTTGCCTTTTAAGGAATTTTAAAAGCCTAAGTATATTTGGAATAATTCTGAGCTAAACTTGGGGAAAACAATAAGACCTATACAATAGAAAAAAACACATTTTCAAACACTCCTCCAAAAATTGCTGACTCTTGCAAGTAGAAATCTGCCGTAAGAACGCAGTTTTCTCAAAAAATCTTATGGTGGAAGTTATTTGGTTTGGTTTGAATGAATTACAACCATTTAAATGTTACTGAATTGTGAATGTCTCCCTCCGGAGGAGAAAAGTGCTGCAGCATTCACCCAGGTATAAACTATACAGGAAAAGTTTGCCTGTTTTAGCAGTATCAGGAAAAGAGCATGTGAAATCAGTTTGTGATTTTGTTGGGAAGCAGCACAGCAGGTGGTGATCTTTGAGAGGACAGGGAGGTAAGGCCCTGATCAAGGTCAGTGGGACAGACCTGGAGGTTGTGGTCAGGTCCAGGCAGGAACCCAGATCATAATGCAGGACCATAGTCATGGAGCAGGTGTGAAGTCAGGCCAAGGACTCAGTCTATAGCAGCATGGCTAGGACCTGTTCCAGTGATGGCTGGACAGGGCCAGTGGGACACTGATGGATGGGATGTCAGTGTTAGACACAGCCTGTGACGGTTGAGCAGTGCCACGGGAACAGGGTCCCTGTGTGTCAGAATTGGCTTAACAAGGCCTGAGGAGGGTAGGACTGAGCTTTGGGAAGGTGGAGACCAGGCATGCATGACAGCACTGGGACCAGGGGATAACAGAACTGGGAGTGTTTGCTGAGAGTGGCATCTGTAGGGGGCAGGGGATGCCCCAGGGAGGCTGGCAGATCTAGTAAATCCTGCGGATGCTTTCTGGGCTCCAAGCATTTTTTTTTTTCATTTCTGTATTTCTGAAAATTTTTCTGTATAATGTTGAAAAGCACCTTCATTAATAACTTGGATGATGGGGCAGAGTGCACATAAGCAAATTCACAGACAACAAGAAATTGGCATAATAGATCTGATGATCACCCTGCCATTCTGAGGAAACTTGGCAGGTTGGAGAAGGCATTACACAGCAGTCTGAGGAAAAGTCGTTCTTAGCATAAGAACCAGCAAGAATTTATGTTTCCATCTGAACTATTCAGATTGTTTTCTTGTTAAGAGTATTATTTTTCTTCTCTAGGCTACCACTGCATTTCACAAATCAGGAACAACCAAAACTGATGTTGCAATAAACAACATCTGAATATTATTTTATTTTCATTTAAAAGTTTATTTTAAAATTACCAGATATTTATATTAAATAAAGTGAGTCATTATATGTGGCCTAATATACTGGATGCTTTATTAGATAGTTTCTAAAACTACAAGAAAAAAATTAGTATGGCCAGGATGGACAATAAAAACACATATGAAGTGCAAGAATTATGACATAATGCATACAGTATTATTTAGGGACCAAAATATTTTGGCTTCATGCTTTATTTGGGAAAGTTAAGCTAAAGGCCAACTGGTAAGGATAGTCTGTACAAAAAGTATATTTTAAAGAGATGGTAGCAACATCTAAGCAGATCCAAAATATAGTCACATAAATGAGAAAAACAGTTGATGAGATCCACAGAGCACCATGTATAATGAACTCACCTCTGCCCAAAATCAAAAGAAAAATGTTATTTGTTTAAAATTAAGACTTTATTTCTGTGAAACAAATGTTTTGCACCACCTTAATCAAACATGCTGTAACCTATTGAAGAAAATTGCCTAAAAATATTAGAGGGATCCCAAAGCATCCAAATTAGTGATAGGTCAATTGCTTTCCTCTCTATAACCATACACTTTCTCTCTTATGTTTCCCTATGCATTGAGCTGAACTGAAGGAGTGTTGCTGGATTCACAAATTAGTCCAAATGTTTTTTTTTGCTCTAAAATACAGAAAACTACTACTAATCTTTCCTCCTTTCACACCTGCATTGCTACAGATCTCTGCAGAGAGTTGCCAATCCCTTCCAGGCACAATACCAGAAGCAAGGACAGAGTGCAATTCAAAAGATTTAAACATACACACTTATTTTTAAGCCTTTTAAACCATTGCACTTCATGCCACAAAATAATAGTTCCTTTAATTTTTGATTATTAGATTAACAACGTTTTTTAAAGAAAACTTAATTAAAAAAAATTATGACCATCTATTAGGTTAGGTTAAGTGGAACCTCCAACACTTACATATGAATTTTTAGCATCGACTTATAGGTATCAAGAAAGAATGTTTTCTTCTCCGCATAATTTTAAAATAAAATTATACGTATTTATATGTGGTTAAATGTAAAAATGTACTATATCAGCGCAGGTTTATGCCCTTGACCATAGCAGTCTCTAAGTCACTGGAAAAGAAGATTGTAAAAACTGTTGAAAACCTACTGAATCCTTGACAGAATGATCAGCAATAAAGTAAGGAGGAATTAATAGAAGAACATTCCTTAAAACAAGTGTTTAAAATTGTGTTTTGCTGCCCAGTTGGAAAAGAAGCCAAACAAAACCAAGTAGAATTAGCTTGTGAAAGCATAAGTACAAAAAACCATCAGAAAAACAACCTCTATGTGAATATCATCTCTGAACATTCAAAACCTTCCAGGGATGGTTGTTTCCTTTTTCCTTTTCTACTAGGGGAATTCTATAATAAAGGGATCAGAAATTATATGGCAGTCTATTTCTAAGTAGCGCTGATGACTGTATTTTCTTGTGGCAAGAGCTGCGGAATGAGTTTGTAATAGAAGGTGAGCTTAGCAAAAGCCTATTTCACTAATACCATTTCGCATACTCCCACCATAAACAAAAACATCTAGGAATCAAGCCAAGAGGGAGACTGAGAGAGTTCACAAAGCAGGAGTCGGGTTATGATAATGTTGGTGTTAATCAGAAATAGTAGAGGCTTAGGTATAGGTCTTTTTACCGTATCAGAAAGAAAGGATATACAAGTTGTATAGAAAGCACATCTACAATGACAAAAATCTGTCAGATTTGTGTGTGTTTAGTAGTGTCTGTGTGTGTGTTTAGTTCAATTAAGAGTTTCCTTTCTAAGGAAACTTTATTTAAAAATAAAAACATTAAAAATATGATCATCTGGGTAAGCACAACAATTCAGCTAGACAGTGGCAACAAGAGGTACTCTTTGTTAAGTCTTCTCAATCTAGGCCATTTTCTGTGGTCCGTAGTACTTGCCTCTGCCAATGTTTACAGCTGTTGCATTGTGGATATTGGAAGTTACGTCCTTACCTATCTCCTTTGGACAGATTTTCCATGAGCTTGTCTAATGTGTACTTGAATCTGATGATACTTCATCAACAACTTTATTCAAACCTAAAGAACCTAGTTAGGTGCTGTGCACTTTCTATTAACTATGGAGATGGAGAGTTACCCCCTGATGCCCAAATTGAGTGCTGGGGATATCATTGCATTAGTAGGCAGGAGGTAGACTGCAGCAGACCATGAGAAAAGAGAACACAGAAAGAAGACACGAAACAGCATGAGAAGAATCTGCAGCTCACACAGGAAGGACATGGTTTTCAAGGACTAAGGATATTTGTAGCAAATAAAAATATACACTGAATCATGTAGAATAAGGTACTATTGTGTAGTATAAGGTGCTATTGTTAGTGGAAAAGTACTAATGACTTGTTAAGGGTATAAAAGCATACTGCTTCTGTAATAAAATGTCTTTGCTGTCTTTGTTGTGCATGACAATGGTGTCCATCTCTTTTTTGCCACAATTAACTGTTTTAAACTGATTTTCTTCTGGTTGAACTGATTGAACTTTAGTTATTGTAAAATTCAGTGAGTATCACTCACCTCATCTATTTTTATGATTTTGTAAACTTTGATCATATACCGTGTCATATTTTGTCCTAGATGAAGAATTTAAAAGCTTTCAATCTCAACTCACGAGGCAGTTTTTTCATCCTCTGACCATTTTAGTTTTACCTCTGTATATTTCTAGTTGCCCTATGTCCTTCTTGAGACAGAAATAAGAACTCCATAGACTGCTGAAAATGTTGATGCAGCATGGTCTTCTATTGGGCAAAATGATACGCTCTGTCTTGTTCTCCATATCCTTCCCAGCGACGCACAATATTTTCTATGCTTTTTTCTGCTGAATGTGAAGCCATGTATTTTACATATATGTCAACATATAGGCATGACAATTAATATCCTGTGTATATTTATTTCAGATAGGTTATTGAGAAACCATTGTAAAGGCAATACTGCATATTTTGTGGAGCTGTCAGGTTCCTAGATTTGCAATCACTGTCATAGACTAAACTGGAGTACTGGAAAGCATTACTTTACAATTATATCGTGACTTTTTCTATTACATTGCACCAGTTTTTCATATCAGTGACCTTAAATCTAGTGGGATTTTTTCCTGCTGAGCTTAAGCTCTAAAAGTACTCAGTGACTCTAAGAGCTTACTGAAAAAAGGTTATATCTTACACATGTATATTTTAACTAGATGTAATGTTCTTACATTTTTTTCACTTAATTAATTAATTTCACTTGGGATGGAGTCACACCAAATGTTTTTACAACTAAGTGCTCAACCATGGTGGCATACTTCTAGCGATGATTACTACTTAGTATGGTATATCATACCTATGTATTTCGACTCCTCTGAAACGAAACCTCATTGCTAATATTATCAGTGTTGTACAATTAATGCATAAATGCTATATAACTATGACCTAATTACCTTACTTTCTTATTATCAGTTAATTACCAGCTAATTTAAAACTCTTGTCGATATCTATGTCAGGTTTCCCATCTGTACTTTGAAACTTTTTCAATTTAGCTCCTTGGGTTTCAAGATTTTTTGTCAGTTACCTGACTCAATTTTTGTTAGGAGAATTCCTCTTTGACAAGTTTCAAAGCTACTGTTAATGTTCATCAAGAATTATTTGTGCTCTCTCTTGTTCTTTATTAGCTTACGTTACCCTGTCATCAACTGATTTGTCTTCAGTATTTATCACTGTTCCTTGTACCTGTACAGAATCAGAAGGAAATTTAATGACTCCTCAGGCAATTTTTGTAATTTTTCTCTCTCAAGATGATCTAATCTATAAGCCTGAATTTAGTGACTATCTCTATGACAACAACTTGCAGATCAGCTTCTTTTCTTCTCTCCCTTGTCTAATCAAAACCCTGTTTTTTTTTTCCTCTCTCTCTTTCTCTATTTCTTGATTGGCATTGACAGTACTGACATCCAGCCTATCAATTCTCCTTCAATTTCTTGATTTTTAAATCTGGAATGTGCTCAAAAACCTGATGCTTTTGTGAGTATAATAACCTAAGATGTGGGCGTTATGGATATTTCTTTCCCAAGTAGCCATATGGCTAAAACTCTCCTCCAGACTTTTATCATATTATATTTCAGTTTTTGCAGCCCCCTTTTCTCTGGCTTTGCTTATATGAGTCAGAGTACAAGAAGTAATTTCTTAGCTTTTTTATCTTCATCCTGTAATCTATGCTTATTTCACTAGCATTATCATCCTCTTTTAACTTTTCAGCACCAAAATCTGTAATTCCAATTTTCCCTTTCCATTCTTCCATCATCTTTCATGGACTCTCACTTTCACTTGACTCATAATATCATATCCTCTCATCCCCTCTTTCTAGCATACCTCTGCTTTCTCCCAGGCCTAAATGCATCCCTTGGAAACATGTTTAGGGCAAAAAAGCATCCAATTAACCCCTCCTAACACTCATTTGTTATGAAAGCCATAAAATTGCCTGACAGCAGCTAAAACTTCTACAGCTCTACCACAATGCTAACAATATTTGTAACAACAGCATTGTTTGAAAAAAATATTCTGAAGATTGGTTTGGTAAGAAGGAGCACTTTCCTTTTCTAAAAATAAATGTATTAATTTTCTTTTGCAATAATTGTCTGTTTTAAGAAAAAAAAAAAAAGTTGAGTTCTTTTCTCTTTAGTTGACAGCTATTTATGTAAATGAGCCACTCCTGTTCCACTTGGCATATTAAGTCTCACTTCAAATTAATATAATACATTGATCTAGCTGAGGAAAAAAAAACTAAGAGCTCGAGAACACCTGAAAATTTAAGATTGTAGCCCATGTAATATGGTGCCTTGTTTGGCTTCTGCCCATTATTCAGTCCCAGGAGTGTGACGCTTTTGATACTTCTGTCTTGACTTTGAAGCATTCAGAAGGGGAACATACCATGGTTTCTGTGACTTGTTCTTGGGGAGTCCATGCCCATTGCTACAGGGAAGAATGTATTTAACTACACGACTCGGACACTATGATGTAGCACAAAGAATCAAACTGTGTTTGTAGAGCTGTGCAGTTAAAAATATGTGCAGCAAGTAAGGAATAAGAGCTGTAAAAAGAAATCCATGTAGCCTAGAGGCAAGTGGGTGAAAATGTGATGGTTCAAAATAAAATAGCCTTGCTGTATGTGCTAGTTTCTAGTCATTTGTACTTCAGCCTACAGCAAGACCCCAGAAAAAATTCATGTACTTTCAGGAATTTTTTTATCTCATGATTTAGAAATATGAGTCTTACATTACTGAAAACTAGGATATATATTCTGTCATGTATATATGCGTGTAGGGTAGGGGCAGGGATTGTTTCCATTCTGTTTCAATTGGGAATGTTTAAGAAAGAGACTAATTACTTCTTTCACTTGTATGCAAATCTTTCAAATTAAACCTTTTCCTATATCTTCTACCTGTACCATTGACAGTCACATCTGCCTGTCATTTATTCAACGAACAAGGAATGTTGGATTATGTTATGTTCTGACCTTGCAGGGCTGGGAACTTAGCTTGCCATTAGAGGTTAATGTCTCCTCTGGAAAATGGGATTGCAACATTCCTTCTAGGGAACTCTTTCTAATCTGCTAAACAACCAATTCTGAGGTTCTCACTTGTAGAAAATAGCGAATCCTTGAAGCATACTAGCAAGCTGGTCAGAAACCTTTTCCCTGAAAATTCGCTTTGGGCATCCTGTTCAAGACATTCTTTTGTTATCTTCAATCAACATGGAAATCCAGTTTGTATGTATTTTCTTGAAAACAATTAATTTATTAAAGTGGGGTTTTATTGCTTGTTTGGTTTTTGGTTGGTTTTGTTGTTGTTGTTTTGTTTTGTTTTCTTTTGTTGTTTTTTAGAGATTCTTTACTCTTATCTTATCCTGGGATTTACAAATTTGGCCCTGATATATGTGCACAGAGTTTAGAGTTACAGGTTAGAGATTATGTAAGCATTCACATCTACCATTTTTGAAGACAGATGATGGAAGAGGGAAATGTTCTATTGTGTTCACATTCCTTCTGAAGATAGTTTGAACTCTTGAAATGTTTCCATAATTCTCAGTTCACAGTTTTCTAAGACTCAAACATTCTACTTCTTGAGAGCTTTAAAAATACAAATTAATTACTAGAACAAATAGTTTTCTGAGTGATTATTCAAACAGTAATGCATAGTTCCCTTATAGCTACTCAAGCCTGGCCTTTGAAGTGCATAATGCAGATACCCACGGGTTTTATTTTGTATCTTCCTCCTCTCTCAGATTCCTAGTATGGGACAAGGCTGACACCAAGGCTGTTGTAGTAAAGATGATGTGACTTTTCTTCTGAACTGCCTAGTGAGTGCTCTGACTATTTAAAGAGCAGGGTTATTGAGTACATTGAATAGACAACAGCAGACCTCATGAAGGTCAAATCTTTTAAGGAAAAGATTTCCAGTCCACTGATTTGATTCCATATTAAGAGAATCTTCTGAGAAAATACAATTTCTAAATAATTATTCAAGCACAGAGAAACATATCTTTACTAAACTGTATGCCTGATGAATATTTATACACTATTCTTCTCTATTAACTCTCACATTTACAGAACAGTTCTGAATAAAGTATGACAGTTGATTCTGTCTTTAACTTATAATACATTGTTTCCATGAGGTAAAAAGATATATACAGATTTTATAAATAAGAAATTGTTATTTTCTTTTTGTTTCCATGCAGATACTGAGATTAGGTTCATGATGGCATGGTAATTTATCACAGGATGAAATCTTCTAAACTGTTTTGATAATATGAAATGGAAGTAATATTGAGGAAAAATGAGGAACATGACGGCTTCCTTTTTTGTTTGTTTGGTTTGGGTTTGTATTTTTTTGGTATAGTCAATCTTGTCTAAACCTAACTGCTGACAACACACACAACACCCTTTTTAGTTTTGGCCCCAAGAACAAAAGGATTAGATAGCACAGCTTCACTGTCCCTAAGCCAAGAGCTGAGGACTTTCATCTAGGTTGCAAACAACAGATGTTCATGGATGAGACCTGGAAAATTTTGTCTCTTTTCATAATGACATGTTTTATTGCTGTAATTTTGGAGGGTAGAAATCTAGTTCAACTATGTGGATGTGTTGAAAAGAACTAAAGTATATCTTTGCAAATGAAGGATTATGGTAATTTCTGACAGCTCCCTTAATGAAAAAGTAGAGGTTATCTGCAATCAAGTGGATTGCTGAGATATTCAATCCTGACTAGTTTAATGAGATAGAAAGATGAGTTTTGAAAAAGAGGAAGTTGCTCCTAACTAAAATCTTTTCTTCAGCCCCTCAGTTATTTTTGTCATATGAGAGAATCGTCCTCTGAGTAATAGTGTTTTACAAGGCTTGTGATCAATAACCAAAAGATTTCTTTTTCAAGCAATGGACATTTTTACCCTTGAAAATATGCCAAAGCTATCTGAAAGACAGTGTTTCAGAGGTATTGTAAACTTTTTTTGATAATTAGGTTGTAAAAAGTTTGCTGTCATTCCACAATAGTGTATTATTCCACAGTAGAGTCCATTCATTCTACAAAAGTAGGGTCCACATGTTGCAAGTATTGCATCTTAATTGATAACGATGCTAATCTGATGCTATAGGGTAATGAATCTGTGGCTTCTGTACTGTTCTCCAAGTGCATGCAGATATTACTTGCAAAGAATGTACAAAAATACGTATATTTCTTAAAGAACATTTTCTCTCTGAAGATATGGGATTCTACAGTTATGTGAGGGTTCTCACTTCACTTCCTTGGCTTATTTCTTTCCATGTTAGGATGGTGTCGTGGTTTTAGCCTAGATGAGCAGGAGGTGGCTAATGTTATCTGATACCGTCTCACATTGTTGCCATGAGTGTGGGGAACAGACTCTCTCTCTTGTTTCTGAGAAGGTCATTCCTTCCAGGGGAAGCAAGCATGGTGAGCGAAACGGCCATTATTGTTGTGGAATTTCTGCACAAATAATTCCTTCGTTTTGTGCATTTTTTTATTAATACTGCTTTTTGCTGTTCATTTTATTGTCTTGTTACCTGTCGTCGTTCCCAGTGGAGACAGTAATGACACGGATTCAGTAGGTTGATGTAAGAAGACTTTTAATGAGAGAAAATCAGGATTTTCGTATCTTTTAGAAACCAGCGCTTTACATTCTTATTGGTCGGTATACCTGTTTTTAACAGTCTCATTGGTTCAAAACTAAACATTAGATCATCTTTTGTTTTGGGAACTTTCACTTTTATTTTGACACCAGATAAAATTGTTTTTCATGGAAAAGCATGAGAAAAGCTCGGCTAAACATATTTTGCAGAGCACCTGTTGATAAGGGAAGTGGCTGTTGTGCGAGAGATCTAAGCTACTGTGAAAGGCTTCAAGTCACTGTGAGAACCACAGATATATTTTGAGAAAGTTTTACCATTGTTTTGGTATAGCCACATTTCGGAGTGTTTTTCACTCAGCAGATGTTCTTTGTTTATTTCTGGCTTTGCTTGTTCAGGCTGCTGTGAAAGACAGAAACCTTTCAGGCTTACTTCAAACCTCTGTTAGAGAGACAGAGTTACTTAGGTCAGCTTTTAGAATTCTTAGAACAGGCCTTGAAGCCTTAGGCTTTCAAAATTTATTACTACAGTTACCCTTTCCAGTAAATTGTTATTATCTCAGCCTGTGATCTTTGCCTTTCATGCTGCCAGGTGGAGGGGGAGAAGAAGCAAATGCTGGTACAATTTTTGTGGGAATATTAAACTGGGGAATACCATTCCTAAATCACAACAGCATTAATTGGCACATAATGTGGGGCTCCAGTCTCATGTTCTACCAACTGAGCAGATTGTTGGGTTAAGAACAATTTACTGGAAACAGCAATGAGATAAGAAAATGAAGAGTAATATTGTATTAATAACAGAAGTTATAAGACAAAGAAATTATTTACATGAAAATCCTCAACAATATTGACAGTTTCACCCATCACATTTTTTCCCCCTGGAAGGAATGCTCTTCTTCTTGGAAGTGAGATCCCTTCTCCCCACCCCTGGTAATGATGTGAGGTGGCATCAAATAACATTACGGTCTTGGCCATGCCCCTCCCACTGATCTGGGATGAAAAGAGGAAAGTAGGTTATTGGCCTGTTTCCTCAAATGGCCTCTGCTTGCATTTCTTTCATCTTTAAATAAGAGCCCGGAATATAATCCATTTAATTTTCACAGCTGGCATCTTTGATTTACAATTTATTGGAAAAGAAAGAAGGACTGATGGCTCTGAATCATAGAGCAACAGAATCAGTTGGAAGGGATCCTAAAGATCATCTAGTTCCAACCCCTAGAGAAGCACTGAACTATTTCTGGATCCTAATTCCTCCTTATCTTTAATCGTAATAATTTCATTTTGAAAAAGTGATAAACTTTTCCTCCTGGAAGTGAATGTATCCAAATAACTGCTCAGGACACTCACTGTCCAAATACTCAGAACAAGTGCTTCTTACTAATCATAGAAAATTTAATACAGAATTAACTTAGTTTTGTGTAAACCAAGGAAATTCTTGCAGCTGTTTTTTCAGACAAAGGAAATTAAATATACACAGTAAAATTTCTGTGCAATCAGAACAGGAGAATCTAGTCATTAAAGATACATTTTTATTAATATAATAATTGAGGCATTATCATGAAAGCGTATCCCTGTTGCACAGAACTGTAGTATATAATATTTGTAAATATATTTTTCCATCAAAGTTGCTTCTTTCAGAATATTATTTTGGAATGCCTCAGAGTTGCCATCATACATCTTACATTTATTAGTGATGTGTTTATGCAGCGAGCATGTACTCGGGTGTTTTTGCCAAGTCTCATATTTATGTCACTGGTTTTCTGGTTTTGAGCTTTGGAAAACTGCTGTGAAAAAGAACCTATACATTTTACTTTATCTTTCTTAGCAAACACTGCGAAATAATTCTACACGTTCCCCTTTCCAAAACACTAACACAAGAACTCCAGCTGATTGTGTACATTGTTACAGTGATTGAGTTTGCTCCACAGCATGACTGAAAGTATTTGCTGAAGTTGTCCAGCAACAAACTGCACTGGAAGATTTAAATTTTCCAAACTCTCTGTGTAATATTGTCATAGTGACTTGCAAACAGAGGCCTTTCTTCACCAAATTGAAATGAAATTCACTGAAACAATATAGGAAACATTCAAGATGCTGTCTTTAGTCACAAATACATGATGATCGTATGGTTTGATACGATAATAATTGACAGGAATTTTAAAATATCCTACCAATGGTGACTCAATTTTAATTTAAAATAAGACCTCTTACTTCTGTTAAACAAATGTCAAAATTGAGTAATGCATGAACTACAGCACTCAAATTAGGGCTAGTTTTATAGGTCCTTTCCCAACACAGATCCATAAAAGATGCCAGGTAAAAAGAACATAAAATCAATAACATTTCTTGCATAGGTTTTCTTTTTGAATAATAAGATGCTGAATGAATGACAAGTTCACCAATTACATCAGGAAAGCAGGAAACTAAACACATGGTTATTTTGATCCTTAAAATATAGCATCTTTTAAATTTGAGGGTTTAAGTCTCAGAACCTGACACAGAACAATGTCAAAAATTTATTACTAAGCTAAAAGATAAGACAGTGTTCTGAGTTCATACATGGGGATCTAGTGAGCAGACGCTGCTAATTAGCTGCTGCAGAGAATCAGGGACCACTGCTGACTCCACAGCTGGGACTGTTTTCTTACTTTACAGTAAGAATATATAATGCATGTGTGCTTGGTCCCCCCAATGTTTTCTTCTCTTTAAGTAACATTTAACTGTAGATACATATGGCCAGACTACAGTATAAGAAAAATAGTGCAAACAAAAAGACACTTTTCAAAAATTGGAATAATGATGGTGTGTCTATTTAAATTCTTACAATTGAGGATGACTGAAAAGTGTTAATTATTGTAATAATTTCACTATTAAAAAGGCAAAAATATGTTACGTTTCCATTCCCAACCAATAATCTAAAAAATACATTTGAGTTCTAGATGTCATGATCAGAATGATCATAGCAGAAACACATAATTTAATAGATTTATAAAAATGAAGATGTACTTGGAGAAATTGGGGGGAAAGGCAGGAAGGAGGAAAAACCTGTTAAAAGAGGGAAAAACAAAAGAAAGTAGTAGAATTCTAGAAGTAGAATTACATACAGAGATTTCTTTGCATAAAGTATACTTACAGTGAGCAGCAGGAAAGTAAAAAGCATGGAACTAAAAAAATTAACTCATAAAAGAGCTATGGAAAATCCAGTGGAAGAGACAAAAAAATGTTAGATTTCTTAATATTGTTTTGTTTCACAAGTGAGAGAATAGAAGAAGTAGATGTGTAAAACATTTATCTAAAATTAGGATTATTCGATCATAGAATAGAATATCCTACATTGGAAGATACCCACAAATATCATGGAAGTCAAATTTCCCGCCCTGCAAAGCGTAACCTCAACAGGCACATCGTGTTCCTGAGAGTATTGTCCAAAAGCTTCTTGAACAGGCTACATGCTGTCACCACTTCCCTGGGGGGCTTTTTACAGTGCTTAATCATACTCTGGATTAAGAATTTTTCCTAAAACCCAGCCCAAACCTCCCCTGACACAGCTCCACACTGTTCCTTCAGGTCCTTTTCACTGGTCACCACAGAAAAGAGATTGGTGCCTGCCTCTCCTCTTCCTCTCATGAGGAAGTTGTAACTGCAATGAGGTCTCCCCTCAGCCTCCACCATGCTGACCAGGCCAAGTGACCTCAGTCACTCCTTGTATGGCTTCCCCTCAAGGCCCCTTCACCATCTTCATAGCTCCCCTTTGGATGCTCTCTATTAGCTTAATATTTTTCTTATATTGAGGTGTCCAAAACCAAGCTAATATTAAAGGTGAGGCCACACCAGTGCAGAGCAGAGAAGGACAGCCCCCTCCCATGACTGGCAGGTGATGCTTTGCCTGATGCCCCCCAGGACATAGTTGGCCTTCCTGGCTGCCAGGGCACTGCTGACTCATATTCAACTTGCCATTGACCAGGACCCTCAAGTTCCTTTCCACAGCACTTTTCTTCAACCTTCTGTTTCCCAGTCTGTCTGTACATCCAGAGTTGCCTCATTGCAGACGCAGAATCCAGCACTTTTCCTTGTTCAACCTCATATGGTTGGTGATTATCCAGTCTTCTAGTTTGATGAGGTCTCTCTGCCTTTGAGGGAGGTAACAGTTCCTCCCAGTTCAGTACTACCAGCAAACATACTTTGCAGACCTTTTTGTCCTGCATCTAAATTGGTTATTAAGAAACTGAGGAACATTGGGCCTAAGATGGAGACCTGTAGAACTCCACTAGTGACTGGACCAATACAGTCAGTGAAATGGTTAATGGGTATGAAAATAAAATATTTTTACAACATTAAAACCTAAGTAATAAAATTTTTACTACTGCAAAACTCTTCTCAAACCTCTGAATTATATAGTAGTAGACTTTGATCAGTGTTTGAAATTTCTGATACACTGCCTTCTTCTGAAGAGGGCTTAAGAGATGACTATAGACAAGTCTGGCAAAATCCTTTCACAAGGAGCAGTAGAAATCACTGCTGGTACAGAGCTTGACATTTTGCTGATCCTGAAATATCAGGAAATGAAAGTATAGATTGCTAGTTCCCATTTATTTGCCTTTGTTTTTGTTTTGTGAAATGTCTGCATATATATATCCATTTTGAAAACTGAAAATATATTAACTGCTTGAACAAAAGTCTCCTTTCATCATGTCATCCGGAAATACTGGTTTTATTAAATGTGCTGTGATATAAACAAGGATTTCAGGCGAAGCTAAAGTTGCAGGCGTCTTGTGCTGTGTTATTTCCTACTCTCCTTTGGATTAAGTAACTTTTAAAATACTTCTTATATTTTAATTTTGTATCTAAAGATTCTGCTCCAGAATTGGTTTCTGTTCAACAAGATAATGAAGCTTTCTTGGAGAGATTAATCCAATTCTGAATACTTTGCTATTCAGAAAATATGCCAGTTACCATGTGTTCCAGATTTAATGTTCCTGTGTTTTCAGTTTTCAGATTTTTCCAGTAAATCCCAAGTATTCTCCTAATTTGATTGAAATGACTGTTTGCGGCTAGATGGCACACTTTCATATCCCAGAAGATGGAAGTTATTTTTTTTTCTTTCAGTTTAATGACTTCCATGTCCAAAGATACTGATGTATGCACTTTTCTGGCCACATGTGTCTGAGAGATATAATGTGCTTTGGAAAAACTGCCTTCTCGACACTTTTATGGACAGCAAATAAAGTACATTTACCCGTCAAACATTGTTGCAAATAACTCAGTTTTGTATTAGGGAAGTTTATCATGTCACTTATAATTCTGAGAAAACACTAAGTTTTTCATATAGTTTCACAGATGTTCCATGTAGTTTCATGTTTTACTGAAAATACTATTTTTGGGTTAACTGTCAAACTAGTAAACCTTTTGTTTTCACAATCTGGATCTTCTGATGAAATGAAATACAAAAAAATGATACAATAAAACGATCTCATTGATAAGCAATCTATATCTTCTTAGACTCCTCAAAGATATCACCTTATGTGGTGAACATCTGATGTACACAGGAGGAGAATCACATTTAACTGCCAGAAATATCTTTTTTGCTTCTCACAGAGTTATTTAAAAGAGTTTTGTACTAGGACAAGAAGGCACAGATACTTCTCAAAATACTTCAGACCATTTTTTGGTCTGTTGTACTCCTGTGCTTTATCCCAAGGCTTAGCAAAGGTTGGTTTACACACACTTTGAAAATCCTAACAATGGGTTTGTATCCTGCCATGAAAAAGAGACTTTATGTTCAGTGAATGGCCTAGAAACACAGGCTCCCAGGATACAGATGAAGTTTACAGGGCAAGAACCTGCACTCAGGTCTGTGCCCTGGACCAGAATTCTGCACTGTGCACTCCTATCTCCTTTGCAACTCAGAACGGATGTTAATAACATGTGATGAATGTAGTAGGCTGTGAGCACTCACATAGTCTAATGTGTTGATACTGTAAATCTCTGAATGTTTTTGTGTAGAATTCACAGAACAGAAGGATTACTCAAAATCTGACTTGAAATGTTTGAAAGGAAAAATTAGCTTTCTGGTCCCAAGTCCTTCTTCACTTGCAGTAGACTGTCCTGTAAGGTAGCACAATGCAGGTGCCTGGAGTGCACACTTTCAGCAAGTTGACTTCTGCAAAGTTAAACATGATATGTGAAAGGATGGAACTCAATTTATTAGATTACACCTGTTGAGATGTCTGCTTACAGCAGTTGCCAAGAAGGTGGATTTCCTGTGATATTTATTCCTGTGACTTCTGCCAGGGATTAAATGAGACACGTTAGTTCCTTCTAAATTACACGCTGAAGTAAGCCAACCACTATAATTCTATTATGAACTGATGTAAGTACAGATTACTTTCTATAAATCTGATTCTCTGGTTTCCTGTGTTCAAATCTGTTGGGTCTGGGATAAATATCTGTGCTACTCTAAATACAATATTTTCATAGATACACTTAAATCAAGGCAGAATATATTCAGAATATTTAGAAAAATGGAATCCAATTCAAGCAATTTGTCTTCATGCTGACAGATTTATTTTGTATCTTGGACTACAGGAACTCTGATAATGCCACTACATGTTTTCACTCACAGTACACAGGACAGTGTGTTCTCAGTCCTGAGTCATAGTCTGTATGGTTGAACTGAAGCTATTTGTCACTAGCAGTTGAGATATCTTCTCTTTGCTTTTCTTTGAATATCTTCATTGCCAGGTAAAGAAAAATTCTACATTTTATCTAGGGGAAACTTGCACAGTGTCTTTTATCATATCTTTCTCTTTCACTCTTCTCTCCTGGGTGATTTGACTATCCTTAAAATCAGGTATTTTGAGGCAAGTTAGAGGAACTCTCTGTCCTAAATGCTTACTTACTAACCATTTGGCAATGACTTCATATAATATTAAGGAACTAGTCATAGCATGCTTTCTTGGTTATTTTTTCCCTCCAATCCAGTTACATTCTTTTCAAAAACAGTATTTTCATCCAAGACAGTATTTTTCACTACAAAAAATCATTCATGGGAGATCTGATGTTTTATGGAAAGCTATACCAGATGCTTTCTAATAGTGTTGCAGTTTACATAATTTCATCAGCCTATTGGTTGGGATAACATTTTTACTTTGTAATAGTTTGTTAGTTTTATCCAATCCATCAAACAAACATTTATATTCTACAGTGTGCTGCTTGCAACATCTCAGTCATGTAACTGAAATATATCATCCAAGTAATGAAAACAGGTGCTGGATGTGATTCATAACCCTGATAAATCTTGTTTTAAACATTGCAGAGCTATAATATTTCACATTGTTGTAGCACTTTCTATTCTGCGGTCTCTGAAAGCTTAAATTTCCCATTCAGGAAGGCAGAAAACACAAATTAAATGAAGAAAGAGAGGTTAAATTTCCTTTAAAGTAGTTTTAAAGTAGTTTCTTTCTAGTTTGGAGAAGGATGACTACCTTTTTTGCATGTGTATCAAAAAGAAAAAAAAAAAAGCAAAACCCAAAACAAAAACCACCAACAAAAAAAAAGACACTGGATGATAGTCTAACTAGCATTTTTATAATTTGAAATATATAGTTTCACTAGTCTTGGTGGTAATAGAGTCTAGGTCATTTTGCAGCATGGGAAAGTACCCTTTCCTGCAAAACATTGCTCAACTTGAAAAGTGTCTAGAAAGCAATCTTTTAATAATCTTTCATAAGAAAACAAAATCTGGTTTAGGTTTACAGCTTTTTTTCTGCTTTTTGTTAATAAATGGAAAGATGTCAATCATCTTTGGAAGTTTAGAAAAATTTTCTTGAATTTCATTCTGTTTCAAATAAATTTATCTCTTTCCACTGCCTCCACAAGATTTGATTCTGGGTGGCTGAGTGTACAAAGCCTCTTTATCCTAAAACTACTCTCTTAATTTTTTTCCCTGTCCTCTCTGGAAACAAAAGTTAACAAAATTAGACAAAAGCAAGTAGTCTACTATCAAATGTCTACTCTAAGGTCTTCATTCCTCTGCAGAATATTTATTGTAACTAAGATTAATTTGCCACCTTGGGTCTTTCTTTACTAAGATGTAAAGTTGTTTCATAGCTCATCAGAGATGATTATAATGAATTGAGCTCCTTCTGTTCCCATGCTCCATCAGAGCATCATCTATTTCAGCAACAGGTGCCCAAGCACTTTTTTAGAGTAGCGGAACTTCATGGCTAAAAGCCAATGGTATATTGAAGTATTTGAAAATACAAACAAACAAACAAATAAGGGAGGGAGGGAGAGAGAGAGAGAGGAAAGAAAGAAAGAAAGAAAGAAAGAAAGAAAGAAAGAAAGAAAGAAAGAAAGAAAGAAAGAAAGAAAGAAAGAAAGAAAGAAAGAAAGAAAGAAAGAAAGAAAGAAAGAAAGAAAGAAAGAAAGAAAGAAAGAAAGAAAGAAAGAAAGAAAGGGTATTTCAGAGACATTGTTGAAAAGATACGGAAATCCAGTCCCATGACCTATCTCTGCAATTCTGTTTATTGATGTTAATTTATTATTCAACTAGAAGACATATGGAACGCTAGTACCACACCATATTTTCGCCTCTTTTTAACAACCCTGAATCTCAAAGACAGCATATCACACAAGAAGAAAGGACCAACATACTCCATATCATTGAAGTCTCCTCTCTGTGTAATGGACCTGGTATTTATTGCAGTGTTGAAGCTTACCCAGCTCTTATGCAATAATCATCAGCATCAAGCCAAAAAGTATCAGACTTGGAAAGATTAAAATTTTACCAGCCTGGCCAATATGTGCTTATGATTCTGGGAGGCTAAGATAGCCTAACTGATAGCTCTAACTGTTCATTATAACTTCAATTATTCACTAATTCTACCAGACTATCTGCTAAGTAATTATTAGTGTCCTCCCAAAGATTCTCAAGCTTGGATTGCACATTGAGCTGAGTTTAAATACTTCCTCGGAAAAATTCATCTATTCAATAAACTCCACTTATTGGAACACTGGCTGTAACATGTTTTAAGAAAAATAACAATGAAAGACAGATTATACAACCTGCTGACACATAAACCCCTTATTTTCTTCTTCTTCTAAATTCCATACTTCTCAGGCTCAAGAATAAATAACCACTGATTTTCATTGGACATCATCTCTCCCCTAACAGACTCCTGCTGTTTGGCTTTTTCATACTCAGGAATTGAGCAGGACTTTTCTGTTTTCTACTTCAAAATAGAAACAGAGAAACAAGTGCTTCATTTACAGTCAGATAGATTCCTTAAAGACAAAAAAATGAGCATTCTCTTGGAAGGACAGCTGCTTTTTTCTGTCCATCTGTGATTCAAACTCACTACTGATACTTAGGAGGATGCAAAAAAAGTTCACATTTTTTATTTAGTATCTATGGCAGTCAGCTTCAGTTTCTGATAAAAAAGGAGGGCAGAGAGATTGATGATATTTGCTGTACAGCTATTTTTTTTTCTGTTTCATTTCAAGTGACTGGATTTTATTAATGACATATCTATGGCTCTAATTTGTTGATTCTTGTATAATATTTTGTATTATATTTCTTACACTAGGGGAGGAAAAAACAAATTAAATCTAAATATGGATTAAAATAACCATTTTAATGATACAGGAAGTTGCAAAACCTAAAATCATAGGGTAAACTTAAGCTATCTAAAGTTTCAAAACATAAATTCCCACCATTGAGGCATAAAGGAAACAAGTTGTATTTGATTGGAAATTTTCTGTCAATTTCTACCCTGTACCGAGAGCTTGCATTCTTCCTCTTTTTTTTTTTTTTTTTTTTTTCTTTCCCTATTTAGTGGGGAAGGAGAGAAAATGTGTCTGGTAGGAAAGCATGAAGAATTTAATTCTTATGATAATAAAGTGTTCATTTTCTCCCAGTTGTCAGTCTGCCTACCTGACTAATTGGTGTGACACTAAATAGGTCTTAAGACAAATGGATTGTGAACTTACTTCAAGGACACTAATATTGTAAGTGGGAAAGGGGACAGAATCTGCTTTTGATTTCTGGTACTAAAGGAAGAGTTCAAGAAAACAACAAATAAACTCTTGGTTGAATTCTCTTTTTTTTTTTGTTCATTAGTTGACTCTAATAATATTTATATTCTAGAGTTACTTCTATAGCGAGAGCTATAATGGAAAATGTAAATCACAGAATAATTTTCTTTGGAAAAGACCTTCAAGATCATGAACTCCAACTTTTGAGCAATCACCACTCTGTCAACTAGATCATAGCATTAAATGCCATGTCTAGTTCTTCCTTGAACACCACTAGAGATGGTGACTCCACCATCACTACCCTGGGCAGTCCATTCCAATGTTTAGTAAACCTTCCCATGAAGAAATTCCTCCCAGTCTCTAACATGAACTTGCCCTGGCACAGCTTGAGGCTATGTCTCCTCTTGTCACTAGCTGTTTGGGAGGAGAGGTTGACCCCCACCTTTCTACAACTTTCTTTCAGGTAGTTGTAGAGAGAGATGAGATCTCCCCTCAGCCTCCTTTTATCCAGACTGAAAACTCCAGCTCCATCAGTCTCTCCTTAGTATGGCTTATTGTGCCCTTCAGCAGCTTCATTGCCCTTCTCTGGATTTGCTCCAGCACCTCAATGTCCTTCCTCAACTGAGGGGCCCCAGAACAGAACACAAGATTTAAGGTGCGGCTCACCAGTGTTGAGTACAGGAGGACACTGACTGACCTGGCTCTGCTAGCCATGTTATTTTTGGTATAACCCAGGATGTTCTTCACCACTTTGGTCACCTGGGCACACTGCTGGCTAATGTTTAGCTGTCTGTCAACCAGCATCCCCACGTCCTTTCCAGCCACACTTCATTCAGCCTGTAACTGTACCTGGTGTTGTTGTGACTGAAGTATAGGGTCCAGTACTTTGCCTTGTTGAACCCTACATTATTGGCCTCAGCACATCGATCCAGCCTGTCCAGATCCCTCTTCACAGCCTTCTCTCTTTCCAGCAGATAAACACTTCCATCCACCTTATTGTTGTCCACAAACTCACTGAAGATACACTTGATCACCTCATCCAGATCATCAATAAAGACATTAAACCGGACAGGGCCAAATACTGAGTCACAGTGAACATTGTTAGTGACCAGCCACCAACTAGACGCAGCAACATTCACCAGCACTCTCTGGGGCCAGTCCTTCAGCCAGTTTTTTACCAAGCAAAGAGTACCTGTCCAAGCTGTAGGCTTTTCCAGAAGAATGCTGTGAGAGACAGTATCAAAGTCTTTGCTGAAGTCCAGGTAACTACATTCACAGTTTTTCCCTCGTCCACTAGCTGGGTCAACATGTCAAAGGAGACCAGTTTGGTCAGTCACTGTATCCAGAGATTAGTGAAGGGAGAAAAATCTGAATTTCCTTGGCCCTTGCAATTGCTCAGTCACTTAACATTTGAAGTTTTGAAGTTTTTTACACCAATTTAGATTTCATCTAGAGATGAAATAGTAAAGATCAGAAGACTTACTATAAATATGCTCATTTGTGCCTCTTTGATAATTTCTATTTTTTTTCTGCACTTGAAAAATAATACATCACTAGTGTGCCTGAAAAACCCAATAAGACCCATTTAATTTAATTTAGCTTTGTCAATTTGTGACTTCAACACTCTTGTCAGCATTTGAATTAAGAAACAATCAAAGAAACAAGAAAGGAAGAGCTACATAGGAAACTTCTTAAAACTCAGCTCAATTTTGTGAATTGCTTGAAGCTGTTGATTAAAGTTTCCATAAATATTTTATAGCACTGACCTTCTGCTTCAGAAGTCACTTAAAGTCGAGGCGCTGGAAGCAAATACAATCCTAAACTTGTATAATCTGATAAAAAGGATGATCAAGCCAACAGTTTAGCCAGTTTACAGTTAACTTGGCCTTCCTTAATCTACTACAGAGACCATATCTTCTTTCTCTGTGAAGTTCAAGGGAGTTTTTTTCTTGCTTTGACAGACAGTGGAATCTATATTCCCATTCTTAAATTTTCATAACATTATGCCTTCTTTTAAATTCATACATGATTTCAAGTTTTACAGAAATTGATGGGCTTTTAACTTGCATTTTTGATTTTAGGACCCAAACATTTAGTGTTTTCTTAATAATTTGCTACTGCGCAAAGCAAGCAACCCAAGTACAAAGACAGATTTCTTTAAAAAACATTGTATTTATATGCTCGATCCTGTTGGTATGGGAACCAAAATTTGACCCTGGGTCTCAAGTTCCGTCAGATGAAACTTCCTTTCTCCGGATTTATAGGAGAGGTGTGCTTAGATACTGCTCTGTTCCAGCAGGGCACCCCCTACTCAAGGCGCAAGTCCTTTTACTCTTGTGCAGGTTGCATAAGCGAATAATGCATCTATGCAATTTCAATCAGTAGAGTGGAAAACAGAGACTTGCAAATTTTTCCTTTTTTAAGATTTTTGACATTCACATCTGTTTTCTGTGACAGAAAGGATGTAATTATTGTGGGGGTTTATTGAAGAAGTCAGGAAAAAAGGCATTCGCATTTCCATGATCCTCTCCAACAATTATTTATTCTGAAGTGTTGAAATTTTTATCAAGCTTCGGCTTTTTATATGAAGATGCCTTTTGAAGTTGGTAGGTCTGTTTTTACAGTGGAGCAGTTTATTATGGCTGAAATGCTTTTTGCCTGTCATAGATTCTGAGTCCTTGCACTCACCAAGCTAAGGATTAAATTAGGAGTATAATCTGTATAATAAACAGAGATAAATGTAAAATATTATTTCTTTGATTTGACATTACCTTTAACAGAACTTCATACATGTACAGATATAAAGAAAAGAACGTCAAATTAAGGTACAAAAAAGTCAGTGCTAAATTAACTGCCATGGTTTTCGCATGTATCATTTGAAGTGAGATGACTCAGCTTTGTTTTTCTGCAGCAATGCCAAAGTGCTGCCAAATCAAGCATCAGAAGTCTTGCTAATTCAGATTCTGGGTTTTTTTCATTAAAAAAAAACCCAGGCACAATAAACTGTTAGAGAGTTTTAAGTTTTTATATTTACTATTGCTTCTAGTTAGTACTTATTAAAATATATCCACTATCATAGCTGTGTTTTAACCCATCGACTAGTCCCTGTTTCTGTTGCAATTAGACACTAGAGGAAGGATTAGAGACAGGATTTTGCACTCCTAGCAAGCAATTCTGATTTGTGAGGTCAAACTCACACAAACTGAACACCTATTTAACTGATGTTTACAAATTGGCAACTGGTATTTCCAAAATTTCAAGAGAGCCCAAAAACCCCTCAGTCCCTCGGGCTCTTGAAAACTGTCCTGTAGACATATGAATAGGCTTTGTCACAAAAAAAGCTGTGTAGTGAAACCATTGAAACAGAAAAGAGGATCAGCTCCAGCACTGAGAGAGGTCTAAGGCTGTGTGAGAACAAAGAAGGGACATAGCCTTCTATTGCTGTGGGTATGCTGGCCCAGGATGTGTGTTGTACATGCAGGCAGGACTTGACCACCTAGGCACCTGATATAGATTATACCTTCTGGAGTGAGGCATTTGAGCATCCTTAAGAATAGGCATTTAGATTCCTAACTTTTGTAAATATAGTGTTTTGAGAGCCCACACACTCATATTTGGACGGCACCTGGCGAATAGTCTGTACGAAAATTAGTGGAAATAAATGTTTACAATTTTCTTAGTCTCTTTTCCCTTAGCTTCAGTGGTAGAAATTTCTGAAATCTGAAATATAAAATGTGCAGATTTAGCAAATGATCAAAAATTGTTTTGGATCAACACATCATCAACAGGGTAAAACCAACTTGCTGTAACATGGCCTAACACAACTTATATTCCCTATTAGTGGGTGAACAGTGCAGCATCTGGTAAATTATTCTTTTAAAGGCCTGCTTATTTTTAAATTAATACAAGAGGAAGCAATCCTTTAGAAATTATTTTATTCTTAAAGTATTAAAATAAGAAATGGAACTGTATGAAACTAAAAACATACTCTGTATTTTTGTCAGCTATCAAATAATTTGGTTACTATTTCAACACCCTGATAAGTTCAAAAGTTGAGATGAATAGTGTATAAAATGGGAAGAAAGTGTCAACCAGTATTCTTAAGTATTTTGTTGACACTCTTAACACTAAGTGATAGGAACCATATAAGGACTCAAACAAACAGGCAATACTCATTTGCTTTCATTTAAGAAGAGACTAGCTTCCATTTTACACATCTACTTGCCCTTAGCAGAAATGGTTACTTGAGGGGGAAAAGCAATTGCTCAGTTTTGTGGCAAGAAGGGATACTTGAAACTTTCCAATATCCTGGTATGTAATTCTTTGGAAGATGTCCAAAGTACTCGTGTTTTATTTCAGCTGGCCTGTAACATATTCCTTCCACAGTCAAGGCCTGAAAGGGTTTACTCAGTAAGTGTATAAAGTTTTTGTTCATAAGATATAAAGCCACATTATTTTTTTTTTTTAGCTCTTATGACAGCATTGCTGCATCCCAAAATTATTTGGTTAGCTAGGCTTTTTTCCTTTTCACTTCATTCTAATTTTAATTCTAATGGAATTTTAAATACTTAGGGAGAAAAATAAAACTTGAGGTCATATGTGTCCATATTATAATATTTTGCAGTTTTTTTGATACATTAACTTCAGTTGCTAAGAGGTAACACATCAAGAAAAAAATTTAAGACTGACTATACATATAAATTCTAATATAAAAAAATAATTCATACAGATTCAAAGACTATGCTATCATCTTTAACAGCTCTGTTGAATAAAAGTACACACTTCGGATCAAAATTATTGGCTATGAATGTATTAAATCAAATATTGAATAGTATACAGAGCAGTGTTTTGACAATGACAAGTACATCATTGCCATATTCTTAAGGTCATCAAATTGCAAAAACTCATAAAGCAACTCATAAGCAAAAGCTCATAAGCTGTTCTGTGCATTTTGTCTGTGAACTTCCAGAAAAGTCCTTCTAAAATGCACAGCGGTTTCTGGAAGAAGAAAGTGCCCCTAAAATGCACAGTGGTTTCTGGTCTCCCTTCCACAGTTCATATACCTTGGAGTTGATGTTACAAAGGGTACTCGGATAAGAAGACATCAAGGATTGCTTTGGAATCTGTTCTGAGGAAAAGTTACCTTAACATTCATAGAGGTGAAGTGCCATTACAATATTAAAATATGTCATCCATTGGCTGTCATGCACAAATCAAGTTTCAGCTCTGCTATTAGGTTTTCAAAAGTTCTTCAAGAACTGTTGTTGCAATTTGTCTGATTTCCTAATGCTCTTGTTAATTAGACACTCCACTGTTGGATATAACTGGAAATTTCTTACATGATACCCATGTCTGAGAACACTTGAATCTGCATCTTGGTGGAGAATTCCTTAATCAAGGATGTCAGTGTCAGTCATCCTCAAGCTTTCTTTCATTTCAAGCCACAAAATCTCTCATGGGTAAAACATGTGGGCAAAACAGAAAACAGGCCAAACCTTATGCCCTAAGGATACGGGTGAAATGTACTGAATGAGGAATCCCTGATGCATTCCATATGCAGTATTTTCAGCACTTTTCAGTCAGTCTGGTACAAGCATATACTAGGTTTTGCACATCCATGCACATGGCAAAAATCCTCTGTAATAGACTGGTAGAGATAGAAAACCCAGGGTTTTCCCTAGACAGGTATTCTCTCATAGATATGAGCCAAAAATCAGAGAAAATATTCTGCTTCTGGTAGCTTGCTCCCATCTGCCATCTCACTTCAGACTTCATGAACACTTTCCCACCATAATTATTCTTGTGTGTTATTCATGATTGCATGAATGCTAAATATTGCCAGGTAGGTTTTACCTGCAGTCCAGTAGGGATATTCATATACTGCCACTCTCTTACAAGCAAGCATTAATAGCAAGTAGTAAATAATCCTGTTTACCTCACTTTTTTTTATCAGGACTTCAGCTCTTACACCATTCCATTAACATTGTAGCCCTATTCTTCAATGAGAGATCTATAAGTCATGGTGGTGCGTTATCAAATCTTGTTGATGTTTTAGGCAAATCCTGCAATGTTACCGAAAGTCACAACAGTCACCAGAAGTGTTACATCACTTGGTGGAGGAACTGACTTGCAGTCTCTAGGAGAGAAAGCAGTTGCTGCTGAGCTACTGCTGCTGCCCAAGGAATTTTCCAACTGCAGTTTGTACCTGTCCACCCAGGTATGGCATAAAAAATTGTATGTACCACTGTGCAGGTGGACCCTGCATACCACTGCTCTTTTAAACTTGTGAAAATCACATTGTGCATTCAAGTCTTCTCTGCTAAAATTGTTTGAACACTTAGAATAATTATATTTGTTATGTAGAGAGAAAATCTAGGACTGAGAATCACACATGAGTTATGATAAAAACCTTTTTTTGCAGAGAAGCCTTCACCACTCATTTCTGATCTTAGAAATACTATTCTTAACTAGCCAGGACTTGGGCACATGCCTCATTTTTTCACATAGTCTGCTGCCCTAGCCATGAAGTTATACACAAATGATTTAAGCAAGTATATTTAAGACATACACAGAATTTAAAGACAGGAAAACTAAGACAATTGAGTTACCACGTATTAAAGATTATTTTGCCAATGTGTTACATATAGGGTATGTACATTGAGTAGAATGATGTGTATTGTAAAAAGACAGAATACACACTGGAATTACTAGTGGTTCTCAATCTTTCTGAAGATACTGTGGTTTCCAACAAGTGCAAGAACATATATTTGTCCCTAAGAAAATGTACTTATCTTTTCAGAAATATTCTTATTGTCTGCCCACTGAAAAATTTTTGACAGGTAAAGCTGGTATCTGTGATTTTTTAGATTCTTTATGAAAAGATAAGATTTATTTAGTAAGGACATGGTGTTGCAGGTTAAAAAGCTGGCTTAGCTGACCTCAGAGATAAAGCGCCAGCAGTCAGGGAGTGTGCTTGCAACCTAGATGAGAAGATCTGAAGATCTGTATTGGATCTTCATTCTCTGTTTCTGAAAAGAGCAGCTCAAAGGTTGAAGGTATGCCCTGGAGTGTTCTGAGGAAAGATAACTCAGGGCACTTAGGCACTTCGGGCCTTGAGGCAGAAGAGGATGATGCAGGGTCTGCGAAAGCTGAGAAGGTGAAGGAAAAAAACCTGTTTTATTCTCTAATAACATAGTTTTGGTAAAAAAGTACTGACTTTTCTGGAGCTACAAATTCTAGGTCTGTGTATTGCTTTAAAGTATGACTACGTAGCAAATAAAATCACCCATTTTTACCCGTAACTAATGTTCTCCATTGATTACCATACTCCTTTTGGAAAAGTAGCATTGCCTGTTCTATCTATACCATACAAAATGATACCCATTTCAGCTAAGGATTTGAGAACATAGCTGCTGCAAACTTCTTTAAAACCCAAGAAGACCTCATATCCAAGACCTGCCCCAGAAGGAGACTGGGATTAGGTATCCTCAGGCAGAAAGGCAGTTCTAATGACAGAGGCTTCTCATACTTCTGTCTGAATTAACACGGGATAAGCACATTGCATGTATGCCTTTCTTGTAAAGATGTTCAGATTTTGAATTCATATTTGAGATAAGTGGAGCCAGGACCAAATGACTGAATTTATAGCAGGAAGTAGAGATGAAGACAAGGTACCTGCCAGTTTAGGAAGAGAACTGTTGAGGATCAACCTCACAAATGCCTACCTGTCCCTAAATATAGAATAGAGACTTTGAATGCTGAACCTAAACCAGACATTTCACAGCAGAGTAAGAAGCCTTCTCTTATTTTTCTAGCCATGTTGAGATTAAACTGTTTTTTCATACCTAGTTTTGATTTTTCACTTCATATTTCAACAAGCTTTTATTTAGACAAAACCTTGCTTTAATGTCTAGAACCTTGATTTCAAACAATTACATCAGCAAATACTGTGCTTATCTAAAAAAAACCCAGATATCTCGAATCTAAGTATTTAAATTTTAAACATCTTAAAAAACGTAATACTGAAAGCATTATTAGGTATTTACAGTAATACTTAACTGTGCCATGACATAAATGTCAGTTAATTAAATCTTTTTGATTCTTGAATTAACAAGGCAAGGCATAGCATATCAACCTCCTTAGAGCACAATATTTTAAGCAGTACTGTGTAAAATATTTATTGTAGTTGAATTCAACTTCAACAAACTGTATATATTCCTTGTAAACACATACTACCAGCACTGTATTTCAATAAACAAGGAATATATCCTCTTGTCACAAAACAGTGGGTTTCAACAACTTCAGCTTTCCTAAATCACACTTACAATGATTGAAGTCATCTAATTTGTTACAAAAAAGCAGTGGAAAATTAATTTAAGAACATAGTGAATTTCACATATGTTTGCAATCAAAACTGTTGTTTTAAATTACTTATTTAGAACAGTTTGTCATACTTACTGGAAACTAGCATAATACCAGTGTTGCTACCACAAAAGTCAGGAAGGGATTGAAAAGACTGGGAGTGGAAGGAAGAGAGCAAGTGTTTTAAAATTCCCAGTTTAACAGTTCTAGAAAAAAAATCAGTCCTCCTTTGTGTGAAAACACATACATATTTTCTTTAGGGGAGAACTGAAAATTTAGTTTTTTCATGGTATTTTATCCCCAGGAAACTGTAATTACTAAAATTGAGTTGAGCTGTGCTACATATATCACAGTGGCACCAAAGAAAACATATAGCCACTACTATGCCTTTGCCTTCATGGTATTTTTTACCTAGAGCTTTAGTTATCAACAGTGATTCTCAGAAGTCCTTCCAAAACATTATGGAAGGAAGGTTGGTGAAAACATCATGACATAACCATCAGTAGTAATGACCAGCAGTTTTTGGAGTTCAAATAAAGGCCATTTACTGCGACTCCTTTTCATGACCCTAGGGCAGGTTTCTCCTTTCAGATATGTTCGAATCCAAGCTTTAACCTGAAGGCTCTTGGCACTCACGTTCCTCACTAGCCAGTAACTCACCTTGTGAGGAACTTCAAAGGCTTGCCAGACAAAATTTTATGTCACCACAAACTCACTAACTTTTTTTCAAATGCATTGTCTCACGTGTTCCAGTTTCAGAGCCTGTTTGCTCTTCCACATAAAATAATACATAAACCCAGGATTTTCACCACCTTTCAGGCTGTAAATTATATGTGGAAATTTCTTTTCATTTACTGCACTACACTTTTTTAAGATATTTTCAGAATGAAGTTCTATTTGAGTTCTTCTAAGGCAAAAATATCCAATGCTAATTAAATTTAACATTTTTCAATGTTAAAAAAATCATTATAGGAGATTTACATGGCAAATCACTAAATATGGTACTCAACACCTGTACCAAAATTAATTTAAGTATTGGTTAGATAGAAATATTCAGCAATATAATTTTAGAGCGTCTCTATGAGTTGAGAGCTGTAGTGGGTTAGGAAAGCAGTTTTGCCTTTTAGGTTGGGGGAAGGGGGTTGGCTGTGAAACTGGTTTTTTGTTTTGTTTTGTTTTCTTGAGAAGGCAAGCAATTCGAGGATGGCAAGGCCCCCACACACGGTGCTGTGTGTGTGGGGCCAGGCTCGTGCCCCATGCCTGGCGCTATGTGGAGGCAGGCGCGTTCCCACAGCAAGGAGTTTTCACCAGGCCGTGCAGAGTAGCCTGGCCCGGTGAGGAGTGGCAGGGCCCCATCTGAGGGCGCTGTGCAGAGCCAGGCTTATTCCTGCAGCGCAGGGTTCTTGTCCCGTGCCGTGCAGGATGGCCCACAACAGCCCTGCGCGGCTGAGTCAGGGCAGCCGATCTTGGCTCTGGGCAGCGGTGCTGGCCACTCTCACACAGGTGAGCCTGTTCTTGGGGGTAGGAGTGCGGAGCCCTGGCTTTGTGCGCCCACTGCTCCTCGACCACCCCAAACTCCTGCCGCCGGCATCCCCTCCAGGAGCGGGGGTGGCCCCGCTGGGTCACCGTGGAGTCAGTGCCACCGCCCCCGCCTGCTTTTCCTGCGGCCCACTGCCTGCTACAGGCAGGAGGTGGCGGTGGGTGTGGCGTGACCCTTCCTGGGCATGAGGTGGCCCCGCTGGGTGTGCATGGAGCCGCTGGCCACCCATGGAAGGCACTGCCGGCCCCCACACTGCTGGGGAGGAGCGCAGTGGTGGTTTCTCTCTTGGTGGGCATGGCAGCTGCTGTCTCTGCACTGGTGGCTGGTGCCCTGCAGTGCTGGCAGGCGGGGGCAGAGATAGCCAATCTCATGGTGGCCCCCATGGCCCTTCTTGTGGCGGCTGGGGTGGGTGGTGCCTGAGGTGGCCGCTCCGGCTGGCCCCATGGGTGGCAGACGCTGGCCCACGATACCCCTGCCAGGGTGTTCCCCTAGCACTGGCTGGGCAGTGATGGTGGCCCCGATCCTCTCAGCAAGGGCCTGCATGGGCAATTTGGCGGGAAACACCATCTTGGCTGCACAGTGAGGTCTCGTCGAAGGGGTGGTGCCCCCGTGCCGCTGTCCAATGGGAAGGCAGCACGCCCGGGAACGCTGCCCCGAGATCACGCGAGATTGATAGCCCATAAAAGCCACAAACGCGGAAGTTTGGCCCCTTTTCCCGGCCTTGTCAGCGTCGAGANTTTTTCCTTCCTTCTGAGCAAAGAGAAGCACGGCTCCCTTTCTCCTGGTTCTCCAACCACATGGCATCATCACAGCTCACTTTCCTTCATCTCCCTCGACATAGACAGCAGGGCGGCAGCATCAGAGCCCAGGCAATGCCATCGGAGAACCATATGACAACAGGAGTTGTGGTATCTTCCCCCTTTGGGCTCCTCCCAGGGTTCCTCTCACTGTCTTTCTTTTTCAGAGACTCCTAGACCAGGGATCAGGACCATCCACAGGGCAGTCTTCCTTCCTTCCCTTGCTCCTTAGCTCACCAGACAGCTTGGAAGAGCAGTTTGTTTTCCTGGGTTTTTTCCCTTTTTGTGAAAATGTTATCGAATCGATTGTGTGTAATCTGGTTGTGCTCTAGTGAGGTTCCATAGTTTATAGAGCTCCTAGATAAATAAACTGTTTTGCTGTTGTTTCTCTATAAAGTCTCTCGTCGTTGTTGCACCCCTAGCGTCCAAACCAGGACAAGACCGCAGGAACAGGACTGTATGTATATTGGGTAAAAGATAAGGTCCCTTTAGTCCAGTAACCCATGTCTGGAACTAAAGTACCACAGAAACAAATGACAATAACATAAAAGTAGACCACATTCTAGGGAAATGAAGACAGAGTCTTTTTGTGATCTGATTTCATAGAAATCAAATCTTTTTGCTAATAGTTTGGACACACATGTTTAGACCACACTGATTCCCTGTTTAAAGCAAGGTTGTGCAGACTGTGGGTCAGACTTTCAGGCAATATAAATCAAGCATGTTAACTATAAATATAATCATTGGGCCTTTTCTGAAAGTAGAACTAGCTTGTTTTCCACTCTCTGTATGTTTCCTACTAATTAAGTGGTTACCATTAGCCAGGTTACCGGACTTTATCAGGCTTGGCTTTTCAAACAACCAGCCTATATTTGAATGAAAAAATTCAGTCTGATCTGGACTCTCTTCCTTGCAACATCATATCTTGTTAAAACAAAAAAAACAAACAAGAACAATAACAAAAACAACACCAAAACTAAAAAAATGAAACATATAACAGCCTTTTGTTGTCATCTGAGTGATCCAGATTTTTCCTGATGCTTGCTAAAAAGATTAGAAAGTATTTAATTGTTTGAAGGAAAACAGGTATTCAAGTACATGAAAATGTTGCTCCTGTATTACTTTTCATGCATTTCCACTGTGTTGTTTTTTCAAATATTATAATCCAAACCTCCCTTTTCTGAATCATTAGCTAATAATGGACTGGCAGCAATTATCAAGTAAGCAAATGGCATGCACTTGACTCTGGATAATTCTGGTAGCAGTAGTTCTTACCTTGGGAAAAGCAGAGTTGTGAGTTTTGCCAGTACAGCCGCAGAGAATAGCAAATTATCCAAAAAAAATTCAAAGCTGAGGTAAACAAGAACAGCCATTTGTTTGAATGACTGATGGACGAGATGTTTGGCTACCCAGTGAAAACATGTCTTCTTTAAAATACCTGGCAACACTTCTCAGAGAAAAAAAAAATAGATAAAATGTACATATCAACACGCATCATTGTGCAACTGACATTTAGAAGACAGGTCATAGGTCCTGAGAGATTACAAGAAATGATGTAACCAACTCCAGGTAAATTGACTGTAGAAATTTACAAGGAGATTGTTTCATTAAAAATACTGTTTAAAATAATTTTAAAAAAATCATAATGGAAAATCACTATGCCCAAATTAGTAACAGATTACATTAGCATATTGGAAAGATCACAGATTTAAAATCATAATTATCTGAACTTAGGACTGAAATACAGGTATGTTTTTCTGTCATATGGAAATCCACCCCTGGGTATTGGGTCTGTAATGTTATGGGTCCAGTTCAGTGATGCATGGACAGAACTAGCGTTTTCTCACGTCTTCACTTGGAGAAAAATCAGTACCTCAAGGGACTATTTGGCACTCACACAATCCAGTCCTGTGTTCATCAGTGAGTAATGGATCTTTCCCATTTATATTTCTGGCTTCTTTCTCTTTGTTTGTACCACAGCTTTTAACATAATTTGAATCTGGGGAGCAAAGGATGAAGTGGCAGAGAGTCATTGTCTCTTGATAGATAATTCATCAATCTAAAATGAAAGCCTTGAATGTGTGAATGTTCACCTTTGCTTTAAGATATGTGACAGAGAAAAAAAATAGTTTTTTAACTACAGTAGCTAGAGTGAGCTTTGAGATAAAAGCTCTATAAATCCACTGTAGCTCTTCAAGTTAAAGAATTTAATTTTTTTACCTTTGTATTTTTGCTACTGTACTCTTGTACTTTTCCATGTTTGAGTTACTCATTTAATCTGGCATTTCTCTTACTCAGACTATTCTTATGGAGGTGCTTTAGGAAAGAATCCAGACAGCGTTTTTCTTCTATGCTCCAGATGTTTGCAATAATGTACTACTGCAGTGAATGCCAGCAGTAAACGGATATTCCTCCACAGGAAATAGTTTGCATCTAACACTAACCAATAGCTCCTTAGTGGAAAAGAACCCCACCAATTTGTTAGGTGACAGTTAACCAGTAAACAAAAGAGTAATCTTGGTAAAATTTGATTAAGTCTATAACTTCCAATAACTGAGTTTGAAAAACAAGTACAAAAAAGGGCTATTATAAACAATTGCTTTAGTATTAGTGCAGAAACATATTCAGCCAACATTGTCTTTTCAGTTTTACTAAATTGTTTACCACCATAGTTTTACATTTTGAAGAGGAATCAAAACTTTTATTCTTTCCTTGGAATTATACAGAATGCATTCAACAGAGAAAAAGATATTTTTCATCTCCCATTATTCCTGCACTTTTAAAAGCATTTTAATAGACGTTTGCAAGAGAATTGCAATAATCATGGTATAATTGTCTTTTTCATTCCCTGACCCATTTCCTACTTTATTTCCTATAATATTCTACTGATTTGCATAAAGCAGTGGGCATTCAACTGAGTACTTACTATGAGAGCAAATACATTTTTGCATCTTTCAAGGTTGCGCATGCATATAACTCTGTTTTCTCATTCTCCCTCAATAAAGTAATAATTTTTTTCCCCTTGCCTATCCAGGGGACCTTCGTTGAGTCAAAACATTCCAGAGAGGATTATTTACACATTGTTGGAAATCATTGTACGATATGGGTGGACAAAGTTCACATAATTTTGACAAAGCTCATAATATCATGTCACCCCTATGTACTCGTATTCTGACTGAATATAGTTTTATTGTCCTGTCTTACTAAATCCACAGGTAGTGCTCCGTTGACTTTTACTCTGAAGACAGTATTTTTGTTGAACTAAAACAAGTCACAGATGTAACTAATACTCATATTTTTGGTGAGATGTTTCATTTCTTTTTCTAGGTACTGAGGAACTAGCTTGGAGAAAACGAGTAGTTTAAATTCTTTCTCTTGTACACTTTTCAGAGCTTTTGGTGTTTTTTGAGAAATATCACTAGTTAAAATCTACAGGGAAAAAAGCCCACTGTAATTTAGTGCCTGGGGAATATCTCAGATTCAAAATGGGTTCATATACTATTGTTTGCAGGCCACCAAGAAGTCTGATAGAACACAAGTGGTTCAAAGGGGATTTACTCTCAACATCTTATCTTTCTGCATTTATTTCCTCATGAAGCTGTAGTAAATCTTGTAAATTGGCATTCCAATTCACAGACATGATACGGATTATTCTCCGAACTGTGTTAACAAATGTGACACTCCATCCTGAGCAGACTGAAGGAATCGAACGTAAGTGATCCATGGGATACAATTTATTAAAATTTAATAAAGAAATCCTTGCATAAATATTTTTAAGTTAAGACAAAATAACTATTATTTTTTTCCACAATGTCAGTCAGGAAAAGATTTGCAGATAAGAAAAGTAATTTTTATTTTCATCCTCATTATAAACATACAAATAGCATGGAATGAAAATAGATTTGGATTCCATAAAACTTTGCTTTACTTTCACTCTAAATGACTTTAAGGTATGTATTCAGTTTCTTAAAAGCCTGGATCCATGATTAGATTTCTGCCCTACAAATAACTAATCCTATACTAGGTTTGCCAACATGTAAATCCTTACAAGAAATATGTGGGGATTGTGCATTTGACTGAAAGCGTGATACGACTAGTTTCATGCTATACATATGGTATGCAGGATTTCAAATCAATATCATGAACAAAAGGGGAGGAGAAGTAGGACAAGAAGTTAGTTCAAAGGGTGATTTTGCCTTAATTATGACTTCTACTGTGTTTTCTAGCTACAGTTTGGAAATGAGCCAACTTAAATCAGAAGTACATAGGGTTTTTTTGTGAGATCTTGAGGGGTCTTAAGGGAATAACTTGTTGTTTTCAAAGAAGTTGAATAATAAAACCTCCAGAAAGTGGTGGGGAGTGTGCTGTTTGTTTGTTTGTGTGTTTGTTGTTTGCTTTGTTTGTTTTTATTTTTCCTTTAACTGAAAAATCTTTCAGCCTCTATCCAAATGAACAATTCTACAGTTTGGAATGTAAGCAGCCAATGTGACTTTCTTATCATAGCCTTTAAGATTTATTTAAAAAATAAAAAAAGGACATGATATTTAGTTAAGTATGGAAGCATTTTGAAGCTCTTTTTGAGCTCTTTTAGGATGGAAAATACAAAAGATGACAACCAATGTTAAACAAGTACCTGGACTGCAATTTAGTGGCATTGTACTGTATATTAACTTCCTGTTTTAATTTAACTTAGGATAAATCTTGAAGATTTTAATGAATATTTTAATTAGCATGTGTCCAGTATGCAAGCTTGTGGCAATTGATCTGAGCTTTCTTACATAATTTCATATGGCAAGCAAAAGACAGGTTTACTGTTTCAATCCCTCCCTAAATTGTATGTGAACTACTTCCTCTAACAAATTTTAAAGAAGGACAGAAAATAAATTAAGGTTTTATTTTATCGTTCACCAAATTAGTAGTTTGTTTTGGGTACCTTTCTGATTGTAAAGTCTTTGAGTTTGTTTGGAAAGTCTGACAGCATTTAAAATAAATCAGAACATTCAGATTAAAAACGTTTTGTTTGATCTAAAAGACTGCAATTTTTGCCTTTGGTAAATAGCACAAACTCTGAACAAATTACCTTCCTCTGGCAAGAGCAAATTATTTTTTAATTAATCTATTTGAAACACAATCTGAAATAAATTGAGATGTAGTTCTACGTATATAATTTGTAAAGTGGTCATTTGGTTTTTATTCTCGAACAAAAATAATTATGAAGGTTTTACGGTACTAAACAGCCCCTCCCAAGCAGGCAAGCATCTGGGACTTATTTGTATCAATTTGCATTTTTTTTAATAAGAGATAGGTGAGTAAATTTAAAAGTAATTACATGTCTGATATTACTGGTCTGGCTGACTTTCATGAAAAGTTATGTCTGTGATTCATGTACATTTTCTGTTACTCGTGATTTCCTGCATAGTTTCTAACTGTCTCTGTGACTTCATACATAACATAAAACCAAATAAAAGCATTATAAAATCACTGCCTTATTTGTATGCAGTTTATTCTATTTGTAACACTTGGCTGAGACATAGGACTTCTTTTTTCCAAAAGAAAAAGTGCCATCTACTGAATCACCAAAACAAAACTTTGCAGCATCTTCAGAGACATTCCTGAGAGATGTCCTTCCCAATTACTGATCGGACCAAACCTCACTCAGCTAGTAAACTTTAACGAGCTCACAGCTGGCCCTGGTATGGTTAAGTGTCACAGTGTTTCACAAAGTATTCACTTAATGTCTGTTTTGGTTTGATTTGGGTTCTTTTTTCTGGGTTAAATGTTTCTGGATTTCAAGTGTTAGTGGAAAATCAGTGAACTTTGAATATCTTAAGCTTTTACTTTCAAAAAAACTTTTTTCCTCAAGATTTCTGGGGAGAGTCCTTGTGCATCCTCTGCATCTCCTGAATGGCCTACAGAGGTCAGGCTTCCAGTAAGGAGTTACTCCTATTTTCCCTGATTAGCCAATTTGGGTTTGGTGGAGGTATTGACAGAAAGACTATAAAAAGAATAAACTGATAGCACACTGATAAATAACATTTTATGCAGAAGTAAAAAGAAATAAAATAACTAGTAGATAACTTTGGAATGGATAACTACCCATTGGTTAACTGACAGAGTTTGGCAAGGCATAGATTGTTTTTTAAAGGCGTAAAATAGCTTTAAAGACCAATAGTACAATGAACTTTACTCAGGACTTGTAAGTGTTCTCAGCTTTTTTCAGGGCTAAGTAATAGACACTTGAATGAATAAAAAATGTCAGCCGCTATATAATCCTGCACAGTTCTTAGAAGAATGTCACTACAGAATTGGAGGGATTGGTAAAGTGGACATGATTTATATCTTCAAAGGTTTAGGAAGTCTCCAAACTTGACCACAGGATTAGGGAAATGGGATAACCACAGGATTATGGGTAAAGTCTTATAATGACTTAAAACGAACTGATGAGATAGAACAGGAAACAATTCTCGTTTCTTAAAGCAAATATATTTAGCAATGAGTGAGAGATTGCAACACTTTATACTGAGAAAATATATAAAATGTAAGCAATTTTGTAGCAAAATATGTGTAAGGATGAATACTTAATTAGACCGGACAAAATTTACAGGGTCTGTAGCAAATCTGGTAGCAATTTTGTGACATTGTTGATTATTCCTACAGTAACATTGTAGAAACCATCCCTTATCTGTGTAAGCCATGTTATGTATAGGTATGTATGGCATAGTGTTGTATTGTAACCTTCTGCCAGAAAATAGGCTTTTTTCTCTAATTGTAAACTAGATGTGTGCAGGTTTCTGCATAGACAATTTCACTGATAGCTTTTCATAAATATTTTATTTTTTCTGTTCATGCCGTGCTCTTGAGGAATAACATTCAAACATATTTTAAAACATATCCAGCAACTTGTAGGTTGCTTTCTTCCTAATTTAGTGATAACTGCAGCTCGGAAATTCTGAGTGTATTACTTAGCTAGCTTCAAAAATCATACAATGTTTTTTCTCATAGAGAAACAGTTCAGTAAAAATAACAAAAATGAATGATTTTAGAAGTCAGTGTTGGAAGAACTTTTACTTCAGTGAGTTGGAAATCTTCCATTTGACTTCAGTAAAATCAAGATGAAAGATATGGACTCTTCTTGATCATGGCCTCGCTGAAATTGTTCGAAAACAATTGTCTTTAATGCATCTGGGGAAGAAAAATATACTATATGCTCACTAACAAACTATTGCTGCCAAACAGCACAGAGTTTATAGAGGCAAAATGTGGAAAGATAATTTAGTTATTCCTAGACAGTAACAAGTGCTGTCAGGCCATCTCTATTCATATCCCAGTCCCACAACTTTGCAAGAGATGAATCCTCACCAGGTGAAATTTGACCACCTGCAGACACAACGCTCTAGTCAAAGTACCTTTTCTGTCCTGCTTTAGCTAGGTTAAAACGTCCCAGGCTGCCAAAACTCTCAGAAACACAGCATCAAAGTCAGCTGCAGCCTTGCAGGGCAATTCTTAAAGCAGGGCCTAGCTGCATGCCGCCCTCTTGCTGTTCTTAGCTAGTGGGAGGTAGACATACCTAAACCAATTCCTTTTATTTTTGTTTCCCAGTAAGATGAAAACCCACCAGAGGTGAGTGATATCCTGCAATCTTTAATTTTGCACCACAGATCAAGCTCTGAAAAGCACTAGGGAAATTGTGTGTTCTAAAGCCTCACTGGCGTGTACTGAGAAAGAGTGCAATAGCACATTCATGAAAGACATTATGGTTCATGCGCGGTTTTATTTCTATTTGATGAGATACACAGCTTCCTGACTAGAATAGGGTCTACTGATTCCTCTGTTTTTGCAGGGCAATAGAGACGGGCAGAGACATGCTTTTTACCAGATCGGCAGCGTTTACACAACACGAGCCTTCCTATATAGATTCCTTACAGCAGCGAAGTCCAAACCGAGCAGCGCACACCCTAGATAAGAAAAAGCAGTCACTTCACAGTACAGGGGTATGACCAGAAACAGGCTCTGTTGCCATCTCTTTCAACGGGAATTGTGCAGTGACCCAGGCACGAAAAGTGTTTACTTTTCTACTTTTTAAGGGACTGTTTAGTTGGGTTACATTTTTTTCCGGCAGAGCTGATGCGACCCGTTCCCGCTTACAAGGACCGCCGGGGGCGGGGAGGGGGTTCCTGGGTGCTACAGCACCGTATGCACTCCCGGAGATACAGCACAGCCTCCTCGCTTCCATGGCCCTTGGGGCGAACAGGAGGCGGGATAGCAGCCCTTCCGGAGAAGCCGTCCTGCCACCCCCGCTTCACAGGATCGCGAGCGGTGGGCGCTCCTCCCAGGGCCCCTCTCCCTGCCCGTGGCCGGGGCCGGCGCGGGAGGCGGCGCGGGCGGGGCGAGGCGCAG
>VXBA01003812.1:300957-369765 GCA_013399895.1 Serilophus lunatus
GCGGCAGAGGCTGCGGCAGCTCCAGGAGCCGGAGAGACGAGGCCGGGCGGCCGGCGGCCGCCGCGCTCGCCTGACCTGCGTGCCCCGCTGGCCGCGCCGTGCTGCCCCGAAGGATGTCCGCCCAGTCCAAGGGGACCGCATCCTCCTCTTCGTCGCCGTCCGAGGGGCCGCCGGCAGCCTCCAAAGCCAAGGTGAAAGAGCAGATCAAGATCATCGTGGAGGATTTGGAATTAGTCCTAGGAGACCTGAAAGATGTCGCCAAGGAACTTAAGGAGGTGAGAAACGAAGGGCTGCGCGGGCGGACCCCACGTCTTTCCCGGATGGGGCGAACGCCCTATCGCCCGCAGGCCTGGGTCCGGCTGCCCCTGGAGCTCCACTGGCAGCCCCGAGCTCCTCTCGGCGCTTCTTCACCGCGGGTCGAGCAACTGGTGTCCCAGCCGTGCCCCGTGGTGGGTGGCTGAGCCTCGCTGCGGCGCCCGGCGGTCCGGAGCGGGACGGCGGGCTTGTCTGGAGCCCCGTGTCCCGGGTGCCGGTCGTGCTTCCCTCGACTGCGAGGCGGCTGTGCCCGGGAACTCCCCACCTCGGCGCACCCCTCAGAGTTTTAATTTTCCCGAGTGGCTGGGGATGTCTTTCTTACGAGGTCCCTGCTGGGCTAGGAGGGTGTTCGGGGGAGGTGCAAGACTCGCAGCCCTTCCTGGTTCCGGGCTGCGCCGGGCCGGCATCCCGAGGTAGGAATGAAGAACGACCCCAATCCCGCCCCGGCGGGTTTAACTTTTTGGTTGCACCGTGCAGCCCCACGCTCACCCCTCGCAGGGAGTAGCCCGGCTCTTATCTCCCCGCCGTGGCCGACTCCGTGGCCCCGGACCCCGCGCCCCCGCCGCCCTTTGCGGAGGGTCCGTGCCCGGTGCGGCAGCACCGGTTTGGCCAAGTCTGCTTCTGCCTCTGCATCCTCCTCACCGGGAACTGAGCGCCCTGTTTATTTTATCTATCTGGCAAGATTGCCTTTGCAATCCCTTTTGCCGGTGGCGAGTGTCATCTCTCCTAGGTTAATCTGCAGGCAGAGTGCGATTACCGCTGGCATGCTCATAAGCAGGGAAATGCAGTAGCTGAAGGAGAGAATTTGGCTGTCCTTTTTGAGATTTCCACGTTCTCTTGGTTTTGCTACACAACTGATCGACAGATGGTTGGATTATGCACCGAAATTCAAGTCCAGAATCTCCGTGCATTGCATTTTAATCCTGTATTTGACATTTATAACAGGTTGTATTTTTCTGCTATCAAATATTAGTTTTCTATTTTAACAACATTGTCAACAAGTTTCATTCAACAGTCTTTTGCCATCTGAGGCACTCTGAAATTCACCCAGTTCTTTGTATAATGTTGAAAGATGTATAAACACATGACTTGCTAATCACAGCTGTTAGGCTCCTCTCTCACTCACAATTCTAGATTTCTCCTTGTTTTTTTTAATATATCTATAATTTCTGTTTTCCTTAACATGCTGCTGCCTATGCTTTGTAATTTTTTGAGATATTTTGAAGTGGAAATTTGTTTGTAGAGCAGCTCTGTCAGCCTTTTTTAAGACTGATGGTGCAAACTGGCTTCTGTTGCTGCAGAAGCACGTTTTCAGGACATGGAGAGGATGTAACATGTTTTGTCCCATGAATGTAAATCGTTTCCTGCATATGATCATTCCTAGCTTTCTTCTAGTGAGCAAAGAGGATCACTGTAAGTGGAGATCGTATATCATCATTTACTGTGGCATGTTTTATCTAAGCAAACTTGTCTGTTCTGGTTGACTGCATCTGTTAAAGAGAACTGGATTTATCTCTGCTTAATGGGGAAATTTGTAGAGAAATGGAGCTGTAATTCTCTTAAGTACTGTGTACCTGTTGAAGGATGGAAGGATTGCCAAAAGCATCTGTTTTGGAAAAATAAAAGTGTTTTTATAAAAAGAGTAGTTAAATCTTTTCTGTAGCTACATATGAGGTTTTGAGTAGTGCTTTTCACCAAATATGTCTTACAAAGATGATAGCTGTGATAGTCAAACAAACGAGAGTTGCTTACGCATACATCTTCTTGCTCGCTGTATTGTCATTATGTGTTAAATACCTTTTTATGACAATTTTTTTGGAAAATCTGCAGAAGTTTGCCATCTGAGTAGCTTTAGTTGTCTGCCTCTGTAATATGGACTAAATCTGTACAAAACTACTTTGACATACCTGGAATGTGTATTTTTTTATGTGAAAAGGAGTTAATTATTGATCGGTATCTTTTGTAGGTTCTTAGAAAGCATTGACAGGTCATTCATTAAAGCTTATAGGAAATTAGTCTGTACTCAGTTGTGGTGTATTGCACACAGAAATATACCTGTGCTTCATTTAGGTTTGTTGCTGTAGGATCAGTTAAATAGGTGATTAACTAGGATCAGTTAAATAAGTGATTAACTAGAGAATGTAAATTCATACTTTCCATTTTCACTGTAAATGGTGTTATTCTAGAAATATTATTACCACTTTTCTTCCTCCTCTCAGTTCTCCTCCAGCTCCAGTGTTTGCTGCAGTCTACCTGTTGTGCTACAACCTTTTCTTTTTCTTTTTTTTTTAAAAAAAAAGGTTATCAGTATAGTATTCTGAATACAGCATTTCATTCTTTTTATTACTATTTAAGAAGTCTTCAATTCTGGTACAGTGGTAGGATGTGAAGGGTTTTCTTGCTTAGTGATATAGAAAATAATGGTGTTACAGTAATATTTATTTGTGATATACATAATTTATAAATCAATGGTTTTTTTAATTTTACGCCTACATATTTGCTACTCTTAATATAGCACTTTAGGTATTGTGAGAGATGGGATGTGCTCTAGCATCCTTCAGTCTTCTGTAAGAAATATTGTGGAAGATTTTATGGTCAACAAACTGTCAAGTTGAAATACTGTTTCATTCCTTCAAAGTGAACTGTTCTATAACAGTAAGGAGCGTGACTAGAGGACTTCTTTGTCTTTTTACATTTATCTTGTTATAGTTTACTTACATTAATGAATTTGCATCTGTCATTTTTCTTAAGCTTTTTCTAACTGGTTCTTTAACATTTTTTTAATTTGTTTTTAAAGAGGAGAAAGGGAGGAGGGGGTAGAAGATGGGATGTTAAATCCAGGTGCACAAACTGTGAAGTTTATAAATATGTACAAGAAGCATGTGACTAAATCATGTGGATTAAAAGTAGTATGTTTTAAGAGTTACTGTGTCTTGGAAGTGCAACATCTGTCTGTTTCTTACAACCTCTTCCCTCCCCCTCCCTGCCATATTTATTGGTCTGGTCTGGCTTAGGCTAAGGTAGCCACAGAAGATTAAGGACACAGAAGGAGGGTGACATGGTAAAATGGAGCAGTGCTGAGTCCAGAGTCTGAGCTGGTATATAGGAAGTCTTCTCTAGGGTGCAGTTAATTTAGGAGAGGCTTAGTCCGTTTCTTACCCTTGCTGAAAAGAAACATTGTGAGGATGTGTGGCAACTAAAGGATATGATTTTGTGTTCAAAGGAAATAATGGAGTTGAAAGGATCAAGCGGCTGTTATTTCGTGAATATTCCAAATTCAAATCAAAGAGGTGCCAGGTGATTGAGTAACAAGTTCTATTCCTTTAGTCCAGACTATTTCAAAGTGATGTTGGTGAAGCCCTAAACTTTAGTTCTTCTCCAGAGGACCCTTTTCACTGGAGTTTGTCTAGAAAGATGATGATTATTAAGCCTTGTTTTGGAGCTGATAATACTCATCTGTCTAGTGCCTAAATAATGTAGTACTGGAAACCAGAAGATGTGTGCTAATTAAACTATTTTGATTGTAAAATGCATGATGTAACCCCAATTCTGTGATGACTTCAGAAGGGATTGTAGGAGATGTGCCTGTGCACCTGCATGCAGCAGAGCTCAGAGATTTATATCATCTTAATACTGAGAATGTAATTTTTAATGCTTCCCTGCTTTCACATTTTATGATAACATTGCACATTTCTGTAGTCTTGCACTTGTTTTCATTAAGGAAATACTTAACTAAATAATTTGATAAATATTTTTTGTAGTAATAAAAATTCATCATGCAGAACAAATTCCTGGAAGTAATGTGTGAGACATTTGCATAGCTTTTAATTGGCTAAATACACTTCAACCTTTTATCGAAAGGAAGCAGCTGTTTAGCTATTGCCAATGTTTAGAATAATCCAAAATGGAGGTTCAGGAGAAACAGAAGCCCTCATAGGCATTGCATATGCATCAGTAAATTTCCAGTCTTTGGAATCTACCTCCTCTGCTTTAAATCCTGTGAAAATGTCTTGCTGACAGAACGAATGCATAATTCTCTGTCATCTAGCTGATGTGTTTATTTTCCATAAAGATGTGATCTATAAAATTTGAGCATGACTTAACAAATAATATTTTCTACATGATGAAACTAGCAGATACCAATCCCCCGCCCTCAAAACACCATGACAGAGTTTGTTAGGGGATAGACAACCTGATTGCATAACAAGGCCAGTCATCATTCTGTTGAGTGGAGGATGGTCAAGTGTACTGCGGTCCTTATTTCTGAATCAGGCCTGCAGAAGTGTATACAACTTCAACAACAGTGTTTTCCATTGAAGTTTTGTTTTTGTGTTCTGTTAATTGTCCACATTGTAGGAAGGTACTTCTGGTTCTTCCCTCTTAATCCAGAAACTAAGAGGGTTCAGTTTGTATCCACCAAGAGGATTGGAGCAGCAAGAATCAGTCATGTATCAGTATCTCTGATGTGCAGGCAGCAATACAAACACTAATATGAAAGATGTCTTGGGTTCATATTGCTGCATGATCCTGAGGTTGGCAGTTATTACAGCACAGTTATAGGATATAATATATAAGGGTAGGTAGAAGAATTTTAATCCATTTCTTCTCCTTCTGATTCTTGCCTCTTCTTCTTTTTGGGTTTTCTCCAAGTGTCAAGGACCTTCGTCCCTTTTTGCTGTGGAGTGACCGTTGAAGAAATTTTTGAGCATACTTGTTCCTACCATTAGAAAAATACAGTTGCCCTACTTACGTCTGGATTGTAGATGTAGGCCTTCTTCACAGTGTTCCTTCTGAAGTCTTGCTTCAGTGGATACATTGCCTGCATATGCAGAACCTGGTCAGTGAGAAATGAGAAGGACTGAAGCTTTTATGTAATTTTTATTGCTGTGGCTGGGATTGGAATCCAGGTTAGCCACCAAGACCAAGATGTATAAGTAAAGGCATTTGCCATTCCAAAACTTGCTAATCTCTCCAGCAGCAGCCTTTTTTTTTTTTCTCTGATTTCATACTACGTTCTGTAATGCCAAGTGCAATCCTGAACTGTACCTGGATGTTTGAGTGCAGAGTATGATTCATTCTGTAGGAGAAGCACTGCACAGCAAACTTTATTGTGGTCTGCCCAAGAGTCCAAAGAGGGCCATAAATAGTCATTGAAGATAACTGAATTATAATTTTTCTTTCCATTTATTTCTTGTGACCTCTGAAGCATTTATGCAGTTATAGACAATAGAATGAGCAATGTAATAAGTAAAAACTCTTTCACTGGTAGTGTCAATAAAGCTAATGGAGCTAAAAGGTAACTGTGAACCTTAAAAAACCCCACAGATATTAAGGTTGTCAGGAACATTTATATGCAAATACACGACAAAGCGATGTAGCATCTCATTTGTAACCAAAGCTACCAAGAGTTAGTAATTGTATCATGTAACCCCATGAAAAGGATAACTAGTGTACAAACAGAGAATTGCTTGTTAACAGGCTTGACAGAGGGAAGCACACTGTCAATTTGTGCTAGCTATTTTGTTTTTATGAAAACCCATGTCAGCTACTTCATTCCTTGTATGTAATGCTAGGCTCCTGATAGTAATGTATTGTGCAACCAGAAGCTAAATAGAGCATATATTAATTCTGTTTTCAAATAAAAACAGAACCACAGTGCACATATGTATCTTTTTTGCAAAATTTAAATTTCACACAGCCTATGCAGTACTGACCATGATACAGAAAACAAAAATAACGAGACACAAAGTTTATTCTGTTGCAGATTTTTTCCACTGACTTTGGAAGGAACAAAACTTGAGTGATGTAATTTAGTTTTGGGTTGCATAATTTTTATTAAAACTTAAGAATTTAGAGGAATTGGTTGCTGCCACACGTATATATGAATGTATAATGCAACACCAGTGACTTGGTTGAACGCCATCATTGAAGTTTTTAATATTTTTGACAGTTGCCTCTGGAAATTATACAAAGCTTCTGTTCCCATTATTCACTCTGGACAAAGTACTGGAATACCCTTCCCACTTCCAGTCAAAACCTTCCCACCAAATTGCTGCTTACATGGTGTGCACTTTTGTTGTACACCATTAATTAATACTTCTCTTGGGGTAGCTGTAGGAGGGATGCATATGTTGTCCCTGAGTTTAAAGAGTGCTTGTCCACACTTCTTCTTTCTCAAAACCTATTCTCTTGCAATCACCATTTCTTTAGAGCTACAAAATATTGGTTGCTCATAGTCTTCTCTGTATATTATACTCATTCTTTAAAAGTCTGATATACTAAGTGTTCAGTAACCTCACAGGATAGCTGATATATTTGCTGTTCAGGTGCCCTCCTCTTTTTTTTACTCTTCAGTAGAAGTTATTGCTGTGAGGCAGAGAGAGAGTAAAAGGGTCTCTTTTGCATGTGGACTGCTGTCTTTTCTACATCTCCTGTGGCTGACAGCCATGCACATTAACTCCGGTTTAGTTGCTTTCGCAAAAACTGTAGTATGGTCGTATGTCTTTAAAGGTTAAAAAAACTCATCTGTTGTTTCATAGAGCATGTGCCACATTGCATTATGATGAATAAGAGCATTGATGTTGAATCGTTTCCAGATTTCATTGTAGATTATTTCTCAGTACTTTAAAAAACCTGTAATAAAGACACTTTTCATTTTTTCTCGTTATTTTTTTTTAAATAAATAAATCTTAGTCATTTCAGTCCTTGAAATGACCCATGATGATATTGTCTGTTTACAGTTCTTTGAGTGAAGAGCTTCAAAAGAGAAGCAAAGTATGACATCCTTACTTGCACTGTAATCTTTTGCCTTTTAAGTAGTAGAAGAAGACAATTTCATTCTAATTTTTTTGGAAAATAGTGTGAGAAGTTTATTATGTATTTAAAATGAGATCAGCTGCAGGGGTCTCCAGGACTTTGATGAGTTACTAAAAACTAGATTGAGCTTTTCATTCAACTGCAGAAAATGAGATAAGTGTTTAAAATATTGGTATCTAATAACATTTCATACTTTACTGGAAATGTCACTGTTAGGCAGGCTATGTGGCCTGAAAGATGCAGATTCTAAAAACTAACAAACTGAAAACATTAAGAAATTAAGCTTTCTTCTCCTTTATAATTTATTAGTTTATAGCCTTGTACCCGTGTTCTTTCTTTATAAAATTGTACGTGAAGATACGAAAAATCAAAATTGGTATGTTTTTTCTTTACTGCAGTGTAATAAAACAAAATGTAATTCTTTCTTTGTATGCTTTGAGAATTTCAGCTAAATTAACTACTAGTTCAGGAGTTATTGGGCAAATAATCAGAGCAGATATATTTAATATAGAATCACAGACTGTTTGAAGTTCAAAAGAATCCCTGGAAATTGTCCGACCCATTCAAGAGTCAACTAGAGCAGGTTGCTTAGGATCACCATCTTGAATGTCTTCAAGAGTGGTGACTCTAAAACCTTTTTGGACTACCTCTTTCAGTGTTCAATCACTCTTAGGGTAAAAATGTTTTGTCTTGCGTTTACGTAGCATTTCCTTTATTTCTAACTGTGCCCACTGCTGTCTCATTTACTCCTTTTAAACAAGTCTATAACAGATGCTCCGACCACTTAGTCATCTTCCAATCCCTTTTCTGGACTAACTCCAGTTTTTCATATCTGTCTTGTACTGGGGAGCCCGGACCTGCGCACAGTTTTGCAGATTCATGTTCAAAAAATCAGGTAAAAATGGTATGTCACAAACATTAGATTCTCTAAATAAATATTTCTTTATCTGAAGGTTTTAAATTAGCTGAAAAAAACATTCTTTTTCATTAAAGTTGCTAATGGTTAGTGGTAAAGTAGTAAATGGTAAAAGTAGTAAATGGTTATGAACTTCTCACTGCCTATGATATGAAAGTAGATTTTGATAACTTTCAGGCAGAACAGTAAAAAATGGATTTGCAATATAGCTCCCTATATGTATGTAACAGATGCATGCACTGAGAGTTTGAGCTGGTGTTTGTGCGTACAGCCCCTGGAGCCTGTATGTGACATTAGGCAGTGATGATGGGAAGAGAGGGCTGTAGACTTTTCTGCTTTTACAGGAAAGCTGCTCTTCTCCTAAATCCCTTCCTGAAATTATGAAATATCCTTTCCCCCACCTCCAAATGAAATTGTCCAGGCAACTCGATCATTCAAATTAACTTTGTGAACTATTCAGATTAATTTTGCTTCTCTACTCAATTTTCACTTTTATTTCTCATTTGCTAATCTCACACTAATCTCTCCATTTTTCGAAGGCTCTTTGTTTTATTTTCCTAGCCCTTTTCCTCTTTTCCCTCATAATAGTTTCTAGTGCTTTTGTGACTTTGACAGCTACTAGCAGCAAGGTAGACAAGCATCCTCTTGGTTCTTAAGATATGAGAGTACTTGTCTCCCGGTTCTCGAATGTTGACTCGTGAAAATCAACGTTATAGTTTCAAATTTAGTCTTAAAAATTTCAGGTGACTGACATTTATCTCAGAACATAAGTTGTTCTCTTTCTGCATTTTCCACATGGTGGACATTCTTGTGTGTAGGCTCCGGAAGCAGTGTTAGTATTTTATTTTAGCTCAATTTCTAACCTAGTATAGATAGCACCTGAAAGCAGTGTTGTTTGATTTCAGTTATCTGGTTGTTATTACAAGCAAAAGCCGTCCATAATAGAATAAGTTAATATTGTTTTCTACAATTTCCTTCATTTTTTCTCAAAACACTTCAGAGCTGTTCTCCTAAATAAATGATTTTCAATTGCCAGCTAGAGTGTACTTATTCTATACATGTTTTTTCTGATGATTGCAGAGACCGTTTGAATGGGGTAAGTTCATGACAGCAGGTGGTCTCTGCTGATGCTATGGAGGTTTATCTGTGATGCCTACAGATACAGTTTAGTCTTATTTAAATTTTGTTGCTCATAGGTAATCTTGTGGCATGTTTTAAGGCTCAGTAAAGCTGTGGCATTTAGATAAAGAAATATCCTTTGTATGAACGCAGTGTTTAGTAACTTCAGTTAATTATTTTGATTAGATATCTTAAATCTTAGCAAGTAGAACCTTTGCTGGTGTGGTACAGCTTGGACTTTGGTAGAGCTGTGCCATCTTGTATAACTATCCTGTTGTCCATGAATAGTGCCAGTCATCCTGGAGATTTGTTGTGTGTGTTTGTGTGTGAAGTTGGCGTCTTGGATTTGCATATCTAGTTTCAGGGGAAAATAGTACCCCAGTGCTTGTATAGACAATAAAGTGTATGAATTGCAATGATGAGGCTCTAATTTTTTCATTTAAGAATTGTCGTCTGAGTTGATTAAAGCTAGACATACATAGAAATTTTGCATTTAATATCCGGTAACTGATAGAAATGTCCTTTAAAAATCTCTAAAAATATGTTCTAAATTTTAAAAATCCTTAAAAGTAAGTTTATACCTTCTGTTCAATAAGAATCTCTTCTGAGTTTTATTGCAAGATTGTAAGTAAGATGGGTAGCATACTGGTAGAAAAAATTGATTGTGTATTTTAAGCTCCTTTCAGGTAGTTGTAGAGAGGGATAAGGTCCCTCTTGAGCCTAATTTTCTCCAAGCAGGGGAGCATCTCCATTTTTCAGCAACTTCTATGAACAAGTAGGTGGTTTAGTGGATGAGGGAAAGGCTATGCATGTTGTTTACTCAGACTAGTAAAACCTTTGACACTGTCATCCACAGCACCCTCTAAAGAAACTGGCTTCTCCAGGAATGCCGTGTTCTCTTTAGTGGATAAAAAACTGTCTGATGGCCAGGCCTAGAGAGCGGTGGTGAATTGAGTTACTGGTGACTGGTCATGTAGTGTTCCTCAGGGCTCAGTGTTGGCGCCAGTCCTATTTAGTATATTCACTGATGTCCTGCACGAGGGCATTGAGTGCTCACTCGATCAATTTTCAGATGACACCAAGTTGTTGATCTTCTGTACGGTAGGAAGACTGCAGATGGGCCAAGACCAATTGTTCAACAAGGTGAAATGCCAAATCCTGCTCTTGGGTGAACAGCCCCATGCAGCACTACAGGCTGAGGGAAGTGTGGCTGGAAAGTTGTGGGACGGGAAAGAACTTGGGAATTGGGGTCGACAGAGAGCTGAACATGAGCCAGCAGTGTGTCCAGATGGCCAAGAAAGCAAATGGTGTCCTGGCCTGTATCAGGAATAGTGTGGCCAGCAGGGCCAGGGAAGTTACTGTCTCCTTGTACTTGGCATTGGTGAGGCCACACCTTGAAGCCTGTGTTCCGTTTTGGAACTCTCACTTCAAAAAAAGACAGATGCTCAGGTAAGTCCAGAGAAGGGCAATGAAGCTGGGGAAGGGTCTAGAGCACAAGTCCTGTAAAGAGCAGCTGGGGTATCTGGACTTGTTTAGATTGGAGAAAAGGAGGTTCAGGGGTGACCTTATCACTCTATACAACCACCTGAAAGGAGGTTGTAGTGAGGTGGGTGTCAGTCTCTTCTCGCAGGTAACAAGTAACAAGACAAGCATTGCACCAGGCAAAGTTCAGCTTAAATATTAGGAAAAAATTCTTCATGACATGGTTGTAAAGCATTCGAACAGACAACCCGGTGAAGTGATGGAAAGTGTTCAAAACCCATGCGTCCTTCCACTTGAGGACATGGTTTAATTGTGAACATGGCAGGGGTGCTAGTTTGTCAGTTGGAATTGGTGATCTTAAAAGTATTTTCCAACCTTAATGATTCTGTGGAATCTCTCCTTACTTAGTATCAGTTGCAAAGTCTAATTCAGATTGTTAATTATCTCTTTAACAATATATTCTTCTTTATTGTGCAGTCTTTATTTTCATGAAGTCACAGTGGACTTTTTAGTTTTGTCTGCTCTTTGAAGTTAGTTCTGGAAGTGAAGGGCTATGCTACTTCTGATTGATGTTGTACTTTTACTTGAATAAATTTAAATTCTTCTCTATATTTGGATTCATGAGTGTCTCAGTTAACCTAGTTAGTGAGTCCCTTATATTCTGTCAAAGTATAATTTTTTTAAACTCAATATCTCTTTATGTTTGGATTTTTAAAATTATTTATTTTTTACATCTTACGGTGTTAATCTACTGTCGTTATATGCCAGGATAATTTCTACGAATGCTCTTTCTATGAAATAGTTGGCAAGTATATAATTTTTACAGAAGCAGTGAATAGTTGTGGAGGATATATCTGCTTTCACCATCAGATACTTACATATTGCCATTAGCAATGACAGTGTTGCAGGTATTACAGGACGTATTTGGAGATGGGAAGTGCCAGTACTAGTGAACGAGTACTAGGCAGTAAAGTAGATGTGGCAGGTTTAGTTGTTCTGATAAGTTCAAAGATTAATTGTTATTGTTTTATGAAACAATGATTACAACACTAATGTTAAATTATTGCTACAATAATTTGTATTACAGACGTTGAGCCTGCAAAGAGATGAGCTGAAAAAGGCAAGAAAAATGTGAAGGAAACTGATATTGATCTTCAGAATCTGAGTAATGTCTGTGTGGTCTGGCAAGCAAATCTGAAATGTCAGGAATATAACTTTGGAAAGATTTTCACTGACATTTATTCTCGCTGTTCTTTGTCCTTGCAATTTTTATTTTTTTTCCCCACCTCCTGTAAAAGCTTCCTCTAAATTGCATTAAATTGCCATTCTTATTTTCATGAAGGAATATGTCCACCTTGACTTTTCCACAGTAGTAGTCACCTATTGTTATTTATAGGCTTATGCATTTTAGTGTTTTGTTTTTTGAGTATTCGAGCATCATATTATTCTTGTGTTGTGCATGAGTAAGGAAACATATTGTGGTCCAGCATTTTCTCTGGCTCTTTTCTCAGACCATGATTATTTTCAAAAAGCATATATCAAAATATTGTTTTGTTTTCTCTCTTACTACATCTTTAACAAATGCTATTTACATGTCTTAAATTCTGTCCTTGTTCTAACAGTTCTGATTAACTGTCATGAGGTGTCCTGGCCTGCTTTGTCTTCTCTAAGCAGGGCAGTGAACTCTCTCAAGGTTTCCTGTCTTCCTTGGGGGTTAGGTTTCATCTATTGTGAAACCATGGCACAGGAGTCTTCTCTCTAATAATTTTTAATTTCCCACTCCCCTCTTTCCAGTCAGCAGACTACTGGTAAGGTTTTTCAGGCTCTGGGAAATGTTATATCAACATGTCCAATTCAAAGTAAGAGTAATAGGAGCTGAAGACAGCAATCTAAGTGATGTTCTTTTATGAGGGAGTCACATTAAATATTTGTCTTTGCATGTTGCTACAAACCTACTATCAGTGAAGTAAGATAATGTCTGAAAGACCAATTTGCTAAAGCATGCTGTATATTCATGTCAAAGGACCACTGTCCAAAATGGCTAGATACATTTAAAAAGGCATAAAATGCCGTTCTGAAGACTTAGCTTTGTTATTTTAATTTTGCTTTGCAGACAAACATAATATTGCAGGAAGTATAACACATCACCAGATTGCCATTATAAAACGCCATCTTCTGTTGTTTGATTAAGGTTAGATAGTTCAGATAGAATTTTTCAATGCTGAGTTCATCATGCTGGTATTATTTTTTAAGAAACCTCTCTTTTAGACTAAGTAGCTGATCCCACAGCATGGGAAAATGACGTGGTTTTGATCATGCTTGTCATCTTCATGCTTGAAAGCTTCCCTCTCCCAGCCCTCTCCCCACATCCTTTCCGTACTCTAGCAAAGAAGTCTAGAGCATGGTTCTTTTGATCATGGCAGCCTGTCTGACATTACTAGGGAATGTAAATGGTCTCTCTGAGCTGCTATAACAAGTCTGATTCTTTTTCTTCTCCTCCCCTGAGCAAGCCATGCCACTGTGCTGAGCTAACTTGATGGAGAGATGCATACCTTGAAAGAAAGGAGAAGGTTGAGCACAAACTGGGGTTAAGATGCTGTAGTGCACCTAAATTGGATGGACAATTTATCTTTGCTTAAGTAAAAGTTATCAGAAACTAATATAAGACTGTGTCCAGAGATGTGTGTGTTAGAGGGCTCTAGGAAAAACATGTCAGGTTTGAGAGTTTTGAGCAGAATCCATGTACTGAAGTCCCTTCTCTTCAGAGTGCTGAATGACAAGGCTCCCAGGATCCTGGACTCTCTCCCACCTTCATCTCTAAGTGGATGAAACCCACTAGTAAAAAGTACATCAGTCTTTCAGACCCTTCATATCATGAGTGTCAATTCTCTTGTTTCTTTGTGTACCAGAGGTCTTACAATGATCTACCTGTCTCAACTACCAGCATGGGGCCAAATGGTGGAGTTGACCTCTTCCTCTGTTCTGGCTATTCTGGTCTCATAAATGTTTAATGAATTCATTTTCATAATACATTTTTGAGATGAGAGGGTATTACCTCCAGTTTACAGATGCACAAGTGGAGGGTGCCAAATGTGAAACAGTAAAAACCTCATTTTTCAATGTATTAAGGACTTTATGGATCTTCTTACTTCAGCTGAAATAGCTGTATCTTTGATAAATCAGATATGACTATTTCAGGTCAGAAAATAAGAAATACACATCTGAAAGGCAGGTACAATTTCGATGGCAGTGATTTCCTGGGGTATCACCAAGCTGTGTGACACAGGCAGGGGTAGGATGAGTGTATTTTTGAAATTAATTTATTGAATTGGCTACTGGATCTTCCCCCTGCCACCCTCTGGGACTTTTTAAGCCTCTGTTGTTTTTGCATCTTCCAGCACAATAATCCAGGGCTCTCTTAAGGAAGATGTTGGTCTAGTCTCAGGCCAGCTTGACCTTTTCTGTTCAGTCAGGTGTGTCTTATGTTGAAAGTATTGTGCAGTCTAGGTCTGGATTACAAATGTATGTGCCAGGGGCTCCAACTAAAAATTCTAGTTCCGGCCTATTTACCCTAATTTTTGCCCTAATTTTTAGGCCTTAGACTTCAGTAGAAAGGACTCTTAAGGCATGTAAAGTTTGCATTGATTTAAGTGATCTGGGAGTACTGAAACAAATACGTTGAAACCAAAATCTGGAAACAAATCTCTGACTGAAATTAGGCCGCTGATAATGGTAGTTTCTGAGATGGTTTATGCAAAACATCTAGCTAACAAAACAGCTACCTGAAATTAGTTAACTGAATGATGAAGAAGAGTAATAGGTTGGTTTTTAACTGTTTTCAGCTTGAAGTGCTGTTGAAATCAGTATCTGTTAAAGGAGAAGATACCACCAAGAAGTTGACTGTATTTTGGGGAAGAGATTTCAGCCTTCAGTTTTGAACAGTGTAGTGGAAGGCTCTCCCGTGAATGGCAGAGGGTTGGAACTAGACAACCTTTGAAGTCTGTTCCATTCCAAACCATTCTATCATTTAGTGATTCTATTTGCATTATTCTGTGTTCTCAGAAATTCTTTTGCAGAAGGATCTTGTAGTGCTCATGTAATCCTCACTGGTCAAGTATAAGCAACTAGCTATTTTAAGGGTGTATCAGTGTCTGAGGAGTCTAGGCTGGGAAGATATTTTTACTTATGATTGAATAAGGTAACTCTAGACATTAATTTTAAATTATCTGAATTGCATAGTGTTATTAAATTAACACTTTGTACTACTGTTATATTAGTTTTCCTCCTACAGTCTAAATTTTATAAATCCTCTTGTTTAAATTCCAGTCCTGTTTTATGTTATTGCTTAATCATGATCTGAATTATTTTCATTAAAAATTGGTCATGCTTTGAGGAAATGTCAATTGTTTTGCCATGTTAATTTGATCAATAATCATCTTTAATCATACTGTGACACTGAAAGAGTATCTTTTATTCCCTAGTTACAGATGATCTTGGACACTTTCAGAAGAAAGTTAAAAAAAAAATTGCTATTTACGTGCACTTCATTATGACATGTACTGTAAAAACAGACTGGTTACACTTTTTTACTGGAATTTTCATTTAGCAAAGCCATCAAGGAACTAGGTAGATGCTTTTTAAAACTGTAAATTGAAATCCATTAAAAACCCAAGCATATTGTAAAAAGGAAATTCTTTCTATAGATGAACTATGTAAGACACTCTGTTTTCATGGCACATTTAGCTTTCTTGTAGTGTACTTTTTATGTAGTAAAAGGACGCTAAAAATGAAGATACGAATCTTTTCCTTTTTTTTTTTTTTTTTTTTATCCCTGGTAGTCCCTTATTTCTTTCATGGGGTATCGTCAACATTTTATTTCTTTTTTTAAAGGCAATACAGCTTCTAGCATAATAGACCATTAGGGAAGACACTGTTTACCTGCAGCTCAAAAATGTTTTTCAGTCCTGAGTTGTGTTGCACCATAAACCAGAAGTCAGTGATGTATTTCATTTCACATATGTTGCAAGGCTCTTCACAGCTTGTTTTTTTTTTTTGAAATTTTTGTTATATTTAGAGGTGACAAATTGCTAGGTTACATATAGCTAAAATTATGCCTAAGTCAGCAGTTGAAAATGAAAAACAGATTATAGTGTTATTTTTGTTTATAAAAATCATTATATAGCTTCTGTGCTTTTAGGTTAGGGTTTTTAAGCAAAACAGAGTTTAGCACAGTTTTGGTATTTGTGTACTGCTGGCTGTTCTTTATGTACACATATGCACAAGCACACAAGTATTCTCTGTCTTAACTGTTTGTTTTCTTTTAAATGTGGTTTCTTTTAGACCTTTTAGTTACCTCTCTAGATGAGATGTGACAGTGTTGAAGGTGTGATATGTTCACATCACTTTTTTTAACTGTCTTGCTCAGCTGTTGATGTCCTTCCATTCCATGTGCATCTGTTCAGCTGCTAGCAAGACGATCTTTGCAGTTGCATTAGTTGAATGAGAATTAGATTTAAATTCAGTGGGAAGTGGGGGTTGTTGCTTCAGCAAACATCCAAAACAAACCCTGGCTCTGGCTTTAAACTTAGGCTTCAGTTATTTCTTTCCTTGAAAACCATTTTAATATCTGAATGCGATTTTAAATCTGAAATTGAATTTATTAATTTTTCCTTGGTTGACCTAGTTGTGTGTTTTATGACAGGTATAGTGCACCTGGGAATACCTCCTGACAAACGATTTTGTAAGTGAAAATCTTTGTAACATCATAGCCTAAACTCAGCTCCACATCTATGCACTTGGTTTGACTGTATTTCGTGACCTCACCAGGGTGTTGTAAAAATAACTGCACTAAAGATTGTTAAATGCCTATATATTACAGTAATAGGAGCCTTGTAAGTGCCTAAGATAGATAGATAGATAGCATTAGTGCATTAGAGGGTTCCTTGAGAATGCTAACCAGATTAAGTGCCAGTTTTCTCCTATGTAGTACTGTTGATTGCCAATTTTTGGCAATTGCACAGGCACTAATTACTTTTTAATAGAAGCAATGGAAGAAAATTTTCCACTAAGCTTTTATGGATAATTATTGCAATTTTTTTTCCTTCCAGGAGCTTGGAAGTTTGCTCTTAACAGCATCCATCATCCGTCTGACTTCCAGATAAATGGTAGCATTACAGCACATGCAAGATCTGTAGCTTTATACCATCTCTCTTTGCTTTATAAATGATATTATTTAGAACCTATTCCTTCAGTGAACAGAGAATTTGTACAAATAACGCATTAACACATTGTCTTGTTCAAACACATTGTGTTTCTACACAGCGCGTTACATAACAGCCACATCCATAGGGACCGTCCAGTGTACTCAGATTTCTGAAGCGAAGCCTCACAACCATGCTGAATAAAAACACAGAAGTGCTAGGATTTAATACACTAAATTTGCTGGTGTCTTTTTCCTTTCTACAGCTCACTCTCTCATTATGCATTCATGTTGGGCTCAAAATAAAAAGAAGAAATTGCTGCATTAATGGTCTCAGAAATAGAACTTTCTTGTAAGATGATAAACATTAAAGTATGTCAGAAGTTGAGTGTGTCAAAAGGTCATCACATCTGGACTGAAAGAGTATTGTCATTATCTTACGTCACCCTTGTGTCAAGGGTTTGATACAGTTCATTGGGATTTTGATGTAGCACTCATCTTTCATAATTCTCCATAAACCGATATGTTGTCCATTTTCTGTGGTAATGAATTAGTCTAAGCATTTGTGGTTTATTCCCCATGGGTAAAATATTGGGTCTTCAGCTGTAGGAGACTTCTTGAAGGACAAGACCTACAAATTTAAAAGGAAGTCAGAGTTTGTGTTAGTCAAATTCTGGTAGCTTAATAGAAAGTCAATAAGATAATACGTATATGTAAAACCAAACGTTTTTGTGGTCCATGGGCAGGTAAAGACAGTGCCCCCCCAAGCCATGCCATCCGTGGTGGTTTGTTTATGCAGGATTCACTCAGGTGTGTAAATTTTATTCTTACCAAAGTAATTATCTAACCAGAAAGATTAGGGTGGAGCCAGTGTTCATATTTCAAGTATTACTCGTATGCATTTTGTTCTTAATGTTGTTATATGCAGTAATTCCAAGCTATACACCTTAAATTATAAATTGCATCATAATATGAAATCATGATCACAAAGTAGGAAACCTATGGTTTAATTTAAAAAACACTTTAGATCTTAGCAATAGCTAAATCTGGTTGAAGCAATGTTTTCTTAGAGACCCATTAAAACTTACTGTTTGTGTGTATATAAGGATGATGTGTTTGTAATGTAGTGTTTACTCATTCTCTTCTCTAGAGCCTGTTGATTTGCATTGATTGCTCCTTGCTGCTGCTTCCTTCCTTTCTTTCTGCTTATAATTACAAAAAACCCAAAACAAAAAACCCTCAAACCAGTTCTACCGAAGTCACCTTTCCCTTCCAAACCGTCTCTTTCCACTGTCCTTGCAACTGATTGAATAGTCAGCGTTACAAACCTTGCTTACAATACTCCATAGGACATTCATTTGCACATTTCAAGAGTTTTGAAACTGCAATTCCATATGATTTTGATCAAGATGAAAAATAACGTTATTATCCTGAAACTTAAAACTGCAAGTTACAAAGTTTGTTGCACTTTCTGAACTCTTCATCAGAATGACAATTCAGTTTGTATTGAAGTACTTTATTAGTTTTGCAAGTTAGCAATTGATATAGGCAGAGTCAAAGAATAGATGAGAGGGAACAGGAGCAGCACAGAGAAAAGACTTCTAGGGAAAGGAGAACACTGTCAACAGTTGCAATAGAGGGAAGATGACTGAACTATCTGTATGAAGTTACCATCAGCATTGTATGTAACTAAGTGTAACTGTATAATTCCCTCATCTCCTAGTCGTAAAAACAATTACATGATGCGAATAACCTGTGCAGGACTGTTGGGAGGGTGATTAAGAAGTTCCATTTTCCAAGCTCAACCAGACATGGAACATGGAGCAGGAAAGCACCAACGCCTATCAAAACAGAGAGATGCAAGAAATCTGTGCAACATGGAGGACAAGGAATGACACTTCTTACGAATCACTTTACATTTTATAGCAGCTTAATCCAGAACTCTCAGTCACATCTGGATGTTGGGCTAAATGACTAGCACAGGGACAAAGAATGGTGTTGTCATCCGCAGCTGTCTTCTCATAGCTAATAATTCCTTGATAGAATATTGCAGAATACTGATAAACGTAGAAGTTTATTAATCAGAACACCATCCTGATTGTGTGATTATTGTCCACAGTTGGATGTAGTCCAAGGTGCTCCTTTCAGTTCTGGGCACTCAGTTCATGGACCTCATTAGTTGTTAGAGGTATCCTCCTATACATTATCTGAACTGCTGGTGCCACTATTCTGCCATATCTCTTGCAGTGTGTGTGTGTGTGCGTGGAAGAGGGGTACAATATGAAATTTTCTGTATTTCTTATTTAAATGTTTAATTATAAAATGTCTTATTTAGATGTTGGTTTGGCTTTAGTATACAAATGATTTTATGATGATTAGTTGGAAGAATTCCCTTCTACTGTAAGAAATTTTGGATGTGCAGAAGGATCTTACTTCTGTACCATGACCATTACTGTTTCAGACATGAGTTTGTCATTAATTTGAAGCTAAATTTGAATGCAGTTCATTCTTAATTCCATTGAAGATATAAAAAAGCTTATGGTTCTTAGCAGGAATGATTTCTTATAGCAGTAAGATGCAGTTTGTCTGTAGTAAGCCTATAGGTAAAATTAAAGTGAGGACTCTGGATAGTTTCAGTCATAGACACAGTTTCCTAATTCTGTGTCTGCTTTGATTAGAACCTACCAGCAAAGGAAAGTCTAAACAGTTGATGCTAAGTCTGAGGAAATTCTGACAGCAGTCATAGAGTTGTCTGGGTTTCTTTTAATACAGACTACATTCTCCTTTTATTTATTAGTGTAAATCTATTAGGTATAAATCTGTTCTATATTTTTAAAAATTATAATTTCAAGTAATTTTGGGAGAAAGGAATTAAAAATGTAAGGGTTTTTTTGCAGTCAGAAGTCACCTTTGATGTTTCAAAATCTCAATTTTCTGGTTTTTATGATAACCAAAAGTTTTGCAAAAAGGTAGTTACTTGTGGACTGTTCTTTAAAAGGCTCTTAATTAGATTTAGTCGTCCTAATTTTATCTCATTAGATGTGGAATAAGTTTGTCTCCAGTGACCATTTATCTGCCTGGATGATTTAGTTTGTATTCTTACTCTTTTTGGGCCTTGTTTGAGATAAGAGAATTGCAATGACTTTAGACATTTCTGAATTTTTTAATGATAGTTCAATTTAAAAAAAATACTAAAATTACTTTAGTTCGTGCTTTGTAAAATATTTTCCCTTTGAAAAAAACAACGTTTTGTTCTATAAATTTAAAATGCTAAGAATGCTATTAAAATGATTTTGTTATTTTACTCTTTCATTGTTCTGTTGATGGCAAAAGGAAGAAAACAAAGTTTGAGTTGTCCTTGGGTGGCTGCCAGCTGCTCTATCACTCCCCCTCCTCACCAGGAAAGAGGATACAATAAGATGAAAAAACCCATGAGTCAGGATGAGGACAGGGTGATCACCCAGCAATTACCATCAGAGTCTTGGGGAAATTAATGTAATTCATTTCCAATTAAAAATAGAGTGGGATGATTAGAAACAAAGACAAAACCTAAACCACCTTTTGCTTACCTCTCCCTTCTTCCCAAGCCCAACTTCTCTCTATACTGTTCTACATCCTGCTCCCAAGTGGTGCAGGGGGATGAGTAATGGGAATCGCACTCAATTCCTAATGCATGGTCTCTTCTCCTGCTTCCTCATGGTCTTTCCGTGCTCCAGCTTGAGTCCTCACCATGGGATGCAGTCCTTTAGAAACAGACTGCTTCAGCATCGGTCCCCCATGTGCCACATCAAATCCTTTGTGCCAGGAGCCTGCTGTGGCATGGGCTTGCTACAGGCTGCAGCTTCCTTCAGGAAAGTTACGAGTTGGACTTGATGATCCTTGAGGATCCCTTGGAACTTGGAATATTCTGTGATAGGACAAGGGGGTAATGGTTTTAAACTAAAAGAAGTTTGATTTAGATTAGTTATAAGAAAGAAGTCTTTTACAATGAGGATGGTTAAACACTGGAGTGGGTTTTTCTGAGAGGTGCTGGATGCTCCATCCCTGGAAACATTCAAGGTAATATTGGATGAGGCTCTGAGCAACCTGATGTAGTCAAAGATATATCTGATCATTGCAGGGGAGTTGAACTAGCTGACCTTAAGGATTTCTTTCAACCCGAACAATTGATGATTTTACGATCTTGGTTACTGGGCTCAGCTGTGCCCTCTGGTGGATCCACTGGAGCTGGCTGGAGCAGCTGTGCTGGCACGGAGCAGCCCTGATCCGTTCTCACAGAGGCCACCCTGCAGCTCATCTGCCTGCACCTGGGCACCTGCTCCCAACACAAGGAGTAAATGTAGTGTACAAAAGAATGCAGTGTATCTTTGATTAATAAGTGAAGTTTTTTAAGAGAAAACTCAGATGCTGAAGGCAGGATTTGGTGCAGGTTGTTGTCATAATTCAGAAAACATGAAACTGTTCTAAACTACAAGTTCCACTGATGACTGGAATAGGTAAGACTGTTTTTTTTAATATAAGGATTCCCTCTTTGATGTGCCAAAAAACCCCAAACAGAATTGGAATCATATCTTATCAATGAGATGCCTGTTTGCATTATTATAGTATTTGTTTTTAATCCCATTCAAAGCAATATGGAGGCTCTGGGAACTTTTCTTTTTCTTACTGTCTAATGGAAAGTCTGCTAGGCGAGTAGCTGAGTAGTGCAAATTTGACATGTGCTCAGCCTGCTCGACTGATACCTGTCTGATTTCTTTTTGGTATGATTCAAGGTTTTTCCCTCTATTCCCTTCAATGGTATTAGTGTTGTAGAAAATGGGATATTTTTTCCATAATTATTTTCTTCCTTGCAGTTTGGTGGTTTCTTGATTAAATGTTAGCAATGCTTTTTAATTCACAGTGAGTTGGACATATTAAGTGTATACCAGTTTCAAGTCCCAGGAAGCATTTGTTTTTAGGTTGCCATAGGTAAGGAGCAAGTTTTGGGCTAATGCTTTGTTGCAGCTTCAGAGGGACATTCCAAGTTTCCTTGCAGAAGCAATTTGCACTTCTTACACTCTGTAAGAGCGCTGTCAATGCATTGAGATGACATTGATATTGGGAGCTAAGGGACTTTCTTAGGATTTGAAGCTTATTCTGACTTGCTAAAATGTAATCTAGTCTCAAGAGATTAGTATAAAGCTACTATTTTAATAGGTCTGTTATTAATAATCTGTTGAAGTAATCCTCCTGAGCAGTATTATATTCAGGGTTTTTATAGGAAAAACACTGATACTTGAAAGGAAAGAGAAGCAAATCAGTCATGTAACACTTGCAAGAAAGTGATTTTAAAATTATTTTTGTGACCCAGAGTGAATTTGGGTGATAATTGACTGATTTTAGAGTCCTCTAACATGAGCATTGTAAGGGACAAGTATCTGGCGCAGTAGAGGTAAGGAGAACCTACAGCCAAAAGCAAAGTCGAAGGAGTGCAATGCATAAATTTCAGAAATAGACAAGAAATGGCAATTATAAACCTTTATGTATGACTCCTTGGGTCCCCTCAATTGAGAAGTATTTCATGTTGAACAACTATACCATTTTTAAATAATTGAATGCATTTATCTTGTGAGCAAGTGGATGCTGCTGTATGTCCTTGTGAGAAGCAGATCTGAAGTACTGAATTATTGCAGGCCCTGAGCAGGATAAAGACAGTAAAACAAAATGGACTTGGCCTTTTTAAGTTCTAGAGGTGAAGTATTTCAAGAGGAAAAGGCAAAATTGAAGACAGCAGCTGAGAGGGTCTGTACACATCTGTCTAGTTTTGCTTAAGGGACAACCAGAGATTACCACTAGCCTGTTTGTGGACTCAGAACCCTGCAGGGTAATTATCAAAGGACTGTTAGTCAAGAGTCTGTTAAAGATGAAGTCTGGAAGCAGATCACTGCATCTACCAGGAGGAAGGTTCCTCCTTCTTCTCAAAATTTGACAGGTAGGACCAGTACAAGTATGAGGCTCTGGCACTAGAAGACTAGTGATGAGGTGAGAAAAGGTCCTTCTGGAGTAGCAGAGCCCCATAAAACAACACCACCTGTGCTTTGCATCAGGCCCTCCTCTTAACAGGTAGTTGTAGTAGGAGTTTCCCTTCTAAGGAGAATGGAGGGCTCCATATGTAGATCGGACCCAGATCACAGGGAAGACTGCTGTTTCTGAGGGACTCTGGTATGGGACTTTGCTGGGAAACTCTCCAGTCTAGTAAGGCCTTCTGATTACTATCTGCTGTTGGTTGTTCAAACTGGCAGCCGTGAAATAACGGAAGTCAGAGGACAATCAAAAGAGACTTCAGGGCCCTGGGATGATTGGTAGAAGGATCAGGAGCACTGGTAGCAGTATCCTTGAGCCTTCTAGTAACGAGGAATAATATTGTTAAGAATAGGCAGATCCATTGGAATGGATAGCTCTGAGTTTGGTGTAATTGGAAAAATCTTGGGGTTTTTGACCCTACTCAACACCTGGTCTACTGACACCTAATGGAATGCACCTATCTCAAGGAGGAAAAAGAATTCTAATGCAGGAGCTAGCAGGGCTTGTAGGTAGAGCTTTAAGCTAGCTTAGAAGGGGGAAAGGGTCAAAACCAGGCTCATCAGTGATGAGTGATGGGATGGTGTGCTAAAACTTGGAAAGAGGACCACTAATGGGATTCCCTCACTCTGCTTTGAGAGGTGTTACTGCAATGCACCACGCCTGAAATGTGTGTACATCAATGCACTAAACATGAGGAACAAACAAGAGGAGCTCAAGGCTTTCACCTAGTTGCAGAGATTTGACTTCATTGACGTAAGTGAAACCTGGTGGGATGAGACCTGTGACTGGAGTGGCCTGTTGAATAATTACAGGCTCTTCAAAAGGGACAGGTAGGGCAGAAGAGCCAGAGGGGTGGCACTGGTTGTAATAGAAAGGTTGGACTGTGTGAAGCTCATAGTTGGCAATGGCACAGTTGAGGGCCTCTGGGTAAGAACCAAGGGGCAAACAGATAATGCGGATTCATTGTGGGAGTCTACTACAGACCTCCCAGCCAAAACGATGTCACTGACAAAGTACTTTTTGAGGAACTAAGGGACACTTCAAGTCTACTGTCTTTATTCTTATGGGGGACTTCAACTTGTCAGAAATTAACTGAGAACATCACACAGGTGACACAACCTGGGCCAGAAGATGCTTAAAAAGCCTTGATAACAACTTTATGGAACAGGTCCTAAGGGAGCCAAACTCCAAAACTTCCTCTTCTGGATCTGCTGCTTGTCAGAGTGGATCTTGGGAGTATATGTCACCAATCTATGAGTGGAGATTGGTGTCCTTCATGGCCACAGTGACCATGAAGTGGTCAGCAAAACCTCAACTTGGCACATAAGGATAGCAAACTAGCTGCTCGGGGAATTAGGAAATGAGGCCCCATGGGAAAATGTTTTTGTGGGTGCTGGAGTCCATCACTGATGGTCACTTTTAAGCTTCATCTTCTAAGGACACAGTAACAGGCAACTCCCAAATATTGGAAGTAAAGCAGACAAGGCAGAAGGCCACCATGGCTGAAAAAAGGCATAAAAGGAAGGTGTATGCCCAGTGGAGGCAAGGTCAGGTGACACAAGAAGAATACAGAGATGCTGCTTACTACTGTAGGAAGAAAATTCATGCAGCCAAAGCTCGCCTGGAGTTGAAGCTGACAGAAATGTAGGGGACAATAAAAAGAGTTTTTTCAAATACATTAATGACAGTAGGCAATGTAGGAATATCATTGGCCATTACAAGATAAGGATAGTCACCCCACAAACAGTCAGAGAAAAGGCAGAGGCCTGGTGGGGTTCATCCCAGAATCCTAAAAGAGCTGGCTGATGTCATTGCAAGGATCTTTTGATGATTTTTGAGCAGTCTTGGGAATCCAGAGAGGTCCCAACTGTCTGAAAGCTGGTGAACATTTTCCTGATTTTTAAGAAGGGAGAGAAAGAGGGACCCTGGAAACTCTAGGCCTGTTAGTATTGCTTTGGCGCCTGGTAACGTTATGGAGAAGATTAATTTGGGAAGTATTGAACAATCCCTGAAAGATGATTAAGTCATTGGTCACAGCCAGGAGAGGAAAGTCCTTCTCATAAAACCTGATTATGACAAGGTAACCCACCTAGCTACTCAAGGGAAGTCAGTAGATGGAATCTTTCTGGATTTCAGTAAAGCTTTCAATGCTGCCTCTCACAGGATCCTTCTGGACAAACTATCCAGCACACAGCTGGATAAACACATTATGTGGTGCATGAGCAATTGGCTCATGTGTCGAGCACAGGGGGTAATAATGAATGGAATGCCATCAGATTGGTGACCTGTCACTAGTGGGGTTCTCCATCTTAAGCCCTGTGCTCTTCAGTGTCTTCCTCAATGACTTGGACGCAGGACTAGAAGGGATACTAACCGGGTTTGCAGATGATACAAAACTTGGAGGAGCTGTTGATTCCCACTTGGAGGTGGAAATGCCTGCAGAGAGACCTCGACCAGAGGACTGGGCAATTGCCATCTACAAAAAGTTCAACAAGGGTAACAGCTGGATTCTGCATCTGAGGTGGGACAACTCCAGATGTACATACAGACCGGGAAATGAGATGCTGGAGAGCAGTGCCATGGAAAGGAACCTGAGGATCCTGGTTCATGACAAGTTGAGTATGAGTCAGCAGTGCCCTGGCAGCCAGGAGGGCCAACTGTGTCTTGGGGGGCATCAGGCAAAGCATCTGCATCTGGTCGAGCAAGGTGATTGTCCCGCTCTGCTCTGCACTGGTGCAACCTCACTTTGAGTTCTGTGTGCAGTTTTGCGTGCTACAGTATAAGAAAGACATAAAGCTAGTAAGAGAGGCAACAAACGTGGTGAAGGGCCTCGAGGGGAAGACATAGGAGGAGCAGGTCACTTGTGCTGTTCAGCCTGGAGGAGAGGAGACGGGAAACCTCATTGCAGTCTACAACTTCCTCATAAGGGGAGGAGGAGGGGTAGATCTCTTCTCTGTGATGGCCAGGGAAATTGTGTCAGGGGAGCTTTAGGCTGGATGTTAGAAAAAAGGTTTTACACCCAGAGAGTGGCTGGTTGGTGGAAGAGGCTCCTCAGGGAAGTTACCACAGCACCAAGCCTGACAAAGTTCAAGAGGCATTTGGACAATACTCTCAGGCACATAGCATGACCTTGAGGTTGGACTCAGTAAACCTTGTGAGTGCCTTCCAACTCAGCATATTTTGTGATTCTGTGGAAATACCTGAGGCAAGAATGTGGAATAGACTTAAAAGTTGGATAATGGAGGGTGGTGAAGGGAAGGAAATCTATGAGTAGCTTCCATAAGTACTTTGTGATCCAAAATGATTTATGTTACTTTATATTTTATATTATCAGGACCATATTGCACCAGATACTGTAGAAGACTATTTTCATTTTTTTTGTGGTGTAAGAATAAGACAAAAACCAGTGGGTGAGTACTAATTGGAAGCTTAGGAAAAGAGTATTAATCAATATGATTAGTTCAGCTATAGCTTTCTGCATATTTTGTAGGAGAATGTAGAAGAAAGATAATAGTTTTTTGCCGATATATCCAACCTACCTATATCTGTGGGATATCACTGGAGAAAGGTCATAAATTCTCATTTAAAAATTTATCTTTGTGGATTAGCCATGAATTTCACTGTTACTGCTGCTCCTGCTACAAGGATGAGTGAGAGCACACAGTGGAAGATGGGGAAGGGAAAACAAAGCAGATAATGTTTGAAAGGGTGTTCAGCAGAGAGTAACCTCCTTCAAAAAGACTTTTTAGGTTAGCCGTCTTCGCAGCAATATTGGAGATATTTCTGGCCCAGGAAAGTTTATCTTCCTCAAGGTGCGGGAAAAGGATGTTGCAATAGGCTGTACAGTTGCTCGTGACTAATCTCTCCCTCAGCAGCCGTTGATGTTTTTCATAATATTTTTACCATCAGATCGTAACAATATTTTTTGGTCTGTAATGATTATTCAAACTGTTCAGCAGGGTGTATGAATAAGAGTGCCCACAGAATACACAAACATTACAGCTCATGTAATAACTACCTTCTTGCACAGCTGCCTTTTCTCTGTCAGTAATCACCCTGTCTTGAGGAATGGAAGCCTGTATTTGTTCATAGCTCTAGAACCTGTCTCTCAGAACAAGTAGTTGCAGCAAGAACTGGATGCTAGAAGGGATGCTGCTGACTGACCTGCTCCCAGTTAATTATTGCCTTCTCTAGTGAAGCTAGAATTTGTAGTGGACAAGTGACATCATTGACTCTTTCTTTTTACCCCACTATTTATCTACCACAAGACCATGAACCACAGAAGCTTGCTATAAGTACTTTCTTCTCTCTTAAAGCTGATCTGGCCCTATTTTTGCAAAACAATGTCGTCACCAAACATTCCAATTCCTTTTTAGTATTGTTGCGCTGTCAGATTCCCCAAGTTTATAAGCCTCCATTGCAGTACTATGTTTTGTGATTCCTGTTTGTCTAGTTTTCTTAAAATCTCTAATCCCTGATCACAGTGTCAAATGTCATTCTGGGTATCACTTTCATTGTGGGAGAATGCCAAGGATTTCAAGATCTCCAGCTGTCATCATTGCAGTAGTGCCTTTGCTGCAAAAATCTAAAGGATGTAAAGAGCTAGAAGTAAATATATTCAAATGCGTTGTTCAAGCCCCCTGTTTTCTAAGCTATTAATGTGAACTTTGGAGGCTTTTTGAATTTTAATAGTTGATTTGGTGGCTATTTTCAGCTTCTTATTCCAGCGTAAAAATAGCCCATGTGTTACTGAACGTTTGCAGTGGTCTTATCAGTTCATCTTCTGGTGTAGTGCCACATCTAAGATATTTGGTCACCAATCTCAGAAGCCCCCTTGCCTTGCCAATAAATTATTCCAACAGGCTCTGAAGAGTTTTTCTAAATGAAAAGAAACTGGACATCTTCTGTTAGGATTGTTTCTGCCAGGAGTTTCAAAGCGGTGGCCTTTGGATGAAGTTGTCAGAGTGGACCCAATCAGATAGGGCAAGAAGAGAACATGCAGCTGTGATCATGTCACATGTCATGGGAATGAGTTCTGCATCATCTAAGGTTTCTGGAGGTGCAAGTCCCCTAAATTCTCGTTTTTTTCCTTTCTAGGTGTGTCTCAGGGTGTATCCAGTATCTGTTCTAGGAAGACTGTATTTTATTGATACTAATTTCATCAAACAGCTCTAACATACAGTTGCTGTCTTGCCTATATGAAGTATAAGGGCTGCTGTTTTTTTATCTTTGTTCTTGAAGTTTAAGAGTATCTTGAATGTTAATTGCACAGTTGATTTTTTTTTTAAATTTTCCAGATAGTGGGAGAGATATTTTAAAGTATGTGATTTACTTACATCTTCTAGCTTACTTCTGTGTATGCACACATCTCTTCCTCAAATATATTACTTTTCCCCTATGCAGATTTTTTTTGAGGCACGTCCTCATTACCCCGTGGCTTTAAAAAAACCAAAACAACACCAAAAAGACAAGACTGTAATTTTGGTTTTGGACAAGAATCAGAAATGAATTATGCTCAGCTCCAGTGAATAACCAGAATTAATGCAGAGATTAAATTGTCCATTAATGCTTCTAGACCATGCAGGCATAATTTTTCCTAAGAAACTCCTTTTAAATTCTTTACTACTGTAAGTATGGCTTTGAGGGAAAAGTGTTTTTCAGCATTTCAGTGTATTTGCTGCATGACTGATGCAGCCTGATATGACTTATCACAACATGACTTGTCGTCAGAAAAGAGCTGAGAAAACATAAGTGAGTTCCTGGAAGCTAATGATGAGAAAACAAGTGCTAAGGGCAGAGCAGGAAAATGCATGCTTTTAAGAATGGCTTCAATCTTCTCCTCTTGTTCTCTTTCCATTTAAAGAAAAAAAAGGTGAACTTGTAGAAACTTGGCAAGAAGTAGTAACCTTTTAAATAGTTTTGGATTTGGAGACTATTTTCTAGGGATCAGGTAAAGGAAAAAAAGATAGAGGACATTGGTTAGGGTTTTTTTTGAGGGGGCATCAAACTCTTAGAGTAGGAAGGCTAATAATTAGCAAAATAACTGAAGATTGTAGATTTTCAATGCTCTTGCAGTTTTAGTGATCACTTTTAACAGTTTGAAGGTTGGAAACATTTATTTTCAGGAGCCTGTCCTATCCGTTCATTAGCATTCAATTTTTTGTGGTGTTTTTTAATAATTATTTTTTAAGTTTCTGTTTTTATGGCTGTTCTTTGGCTGATAAGCTTTGAGGAAGTCAAAAACAAAGCACAAATCAGAATATGTTCTCTAAAGTCAAATAGAAATATTTAGTAATTTTATACATATTTAACAATGTGAATACACAGAGGAGTATAATTAGTTTACTGATGTACAGCTGAGCTCTTTTAGGGCAAGGTGAGAAGACAGTGATTCAAAGAATTGTTAACTGGTGTCTGTAATTAATTTAATTCTGTTTTTAGCTTCGTAAGAGTGAATTTATCTGAATGCTGGTTATACTGAAAACAATTTTTAAGTATTTTTGAAGTTGTATCAAGGCTTCAGAGGGCATAAGGAGAGAAACTTTAGTGCAGTCACAAACCTATCACATCCATTTTTCTGTTTCAAAATATAGTCTGTGCCCTAGTCCTAAGTATTCAATACAATTTTTGCCTGCTTTCTGCTATTAGTGTCACAAACAAAGGTGGAAACTAAGGTAGAATTCTAGTAGTACAAGGGACCACCAGTGGAAGACTGATATGTAACAGCATAACTTTAAAGTGAGTGCTGTATTATTTTAGCAATCTACTTTCAGTTTGTGATAGGAGGGCACACACAAGGAGTCCAACTCTTCCAGGACGAAATAAGCAAACTGCTGGAAAGGAGGCCTAAAGAGATACAATGTAAATTCAATAACCAACACTTTTATCTGTTTCACGTATTTTGCAGATCATTCAGTGTGAATACTTAAAGTTTCTTTTCCTTCCAAGAGGCAGTGGGCACAGGGAACAAATGAGGAGGGATTTTGGTCCAGATAATCTCTAGAAGTCCCTTCCAGACTTGAATATGTCATTCTGTGCTTACATTAGCTTTTGTTGCTGCTGGATCCTGAGAAATTTGAATATTTGAAATATTCTCTATTTATGTACATGTGTATGTATTTATTTATTTATTGGCTAGAACTTTATTATGTGTCAATGACCAGCATTTTCTAATTATGTATTTTACTGCAAATCTAGAATCATATAATATTTCTTAGTTGCTGTTCAATTACAGAGGAAGAACACAAGGAAACTTGGTTTTTTTTTTACCAAAAGAGTCTATATTAGAAATATTTCTCATTTAAATTTCCTTTGTGTGCTGGAATTTAAATATGTCATTTACTAGTTAAAGGAATTAAAAGAAATTTGTTTAATACTGTTTTGTGATCCTTTCTCAATTAATTCAAAGTGACTTAATATACTAAAAAGTAAATCAGGAAAAATTTAAGAGTCACCTCTTTCACAGGATGCTTGTTCTGTGAGTGTGTCTTTTGTTACTGAAATCTGCCAACTGTCTACTATTTTTAAGAACTTCTAGTGTATCATTGGCTAATAGTTGCATTGTAACTTTTAACAGATCCAGAGTTATTAAGGATAAATCTCAAACTGATATTACATTGTGAAAGTGTTGAATGTCAGCTCTAGGAATCTTATCAAACTGTATAAATAAAACAGAGGGCATTTGGACTTGTCAATCTTCCATAAATGTCATGGAAAAGGTATAAGGTGTTGCTGAAATTGCCTTGGGAAGATGAAACAAATTGTGTTCTGACGTAATGTAGGTTAATTTTTTCTTTGAGTCTCCCAGTGTGGCTGTATCAGAGCATAAAAAAAAATCCTACTCTTTTTTTGTATTTCCAGTATTGCTGTAGGGATTTATTGGTGGGGTTTTTTTTGACTGGTTGTTTTGTTTTGTTTTGTTGGGGTTTTTTGCAGCTGGAAGATATTTTCATTTTTGGCTGTGTTGCTGCTTGTTTTGTATCTGGCGGCTCAGAAAGTTCAGGCAGTCACTCTTCACCCTTATGAACATGTTCCTTCCTGAGCTCTCGGTGACTTCTCAGCATGGTTGTAACCAGTTTAATTTGGTTCTATGAAATAAGCATCAGCAACATGTCAAGCCAGCGAGTCTTGAAGTAATACCACTAAGAAACTATTAAAAAACATAAACCTTTAAAAATATGTCACCTGAAAATATTTTTTCAAATATTTTGAAGTGTGATTATTCTTTTTTAGATTTTATTTTGTCTGAGTGCAGACTCTATGTGTGGAAAATATTTTGTTCTGTTTTGTGTTTTTTCCCCAAAAGGTTTCATCTAGCTTGAGGCAGGCATAGAAAAAAAGAGAGGGGAAATGGAAGAACATGACTGAAATACAAACACAACTTTGAAAGCAGCTGTAGTAGTTTTACTTGTTCAGGTGTTTTTGCAGAGTTAAGCTTCTCTTTCTACACTTCATGTGATTATCACATGAGTGGCATCTCTTTTTTCTTCAATTACTGTTCCTCCCATTTTCCTCGAAGTAATGAAGAACCATTTGTTCAGGAAATACTTTTCAGCTTGCTGGAGTGGCTTTATAATTTTTATGTTGTAATTATTTACATTTATTATTAAGACATTATAAAGAAGTAGTATTTGAAACCTTGGTTTAGGAGCCATTGTCAAGTATATAATTTATTTTCAGACGGTGTAAACACTCATAGAAGTTATCACTCATTTAGACAACCATTTTAGGCTCATCACTTCCTTATTTCATCATGTCGGCATATCAGTTATGCAATTTGGAATAAGTAAGATCTCTTGGAAGAGATTATTTAAGCAATTTATTTGCTGCAACTTTTTTTTTTTTTTAATATGACTGATAGTGCTGGGTAGCTATGATTCTATGATATTTTTGGTGAATCCCCTCCTGCTATGTTCAAGTGGTCAAGTCCTATCAGTTGCACGTTCCTGTAACAAGATTTTGGGAGCATATTGGTGATCACTGAGTTCCTTTTTCCTATTAAAATGTCAGTATTTTTTTCTGTCCTAAATTTCACTTTAATATATTAAAATATTGAAGTCTGAACTACTCCAGTAATCTACTTCTCCAGTACTCAAAAAGAGGCTAATTTATTGTGACAATTAAAAACATCTTGGGGAAGAGATCCTTATGAAGCTAGCTTTAGCACTCCAGGAGCAAGACGTCCAAACTGGCAGTGACCAGGGTGAGTAACTAGGCCTATAGAAACAGAGTGTTTTCTGAGAGGAGGATTACAAAGGATCAGTTTGGAATACTTGGCGTAATCCACAACTGTCTTTCAGAGGGCATTGTATATGAGTCCTGGCTGTGTTTTACTGCACTCCTTGTGGGACTTGTTGAGGTAGGCAGTTGTTCAGTGTACTTCTTTTGCAACCCATGTGTGTTGTCTAAGCCTAACTGAGGAACAGAATGATCTGATGTTCATAAAAACAGTGTTAAAGTGTGGGTTTTTTCCCCAGGAATTCAGTTATTTATCCATAGAGTTGGTCCACTTTTAGAGGCAGTGGTGTTGGGTCAGAGTGGTGTTCCTGAGGCTGTCCTCTGCTTCTTATCTGCCTGACTTAGCAGTGCCCTTCAGCAGCCCTAGTGGAGTTTATTCATCTGGAAAGACATACCCCATCTGTAGGGAGTTGCATAGTGGGTTTTCTCTGAAATTTCTGTCTTGCGAGCCAAGGGGCAGACAGACATGGCACAAAATATGTCCGGATAGCTTTTTAGCTCTTCTGAATTGTGTCCAGTATTCTCAATGCAACTGGAAGCATGATTGTTTTGCATCTTCCTAGGGTAAGTGGTTTTGGCAGAAATACTTCAGACATTACGAAACATGCACATAAGTAGGTTCTGCTTAGCTTTTACTTTGCTCCCTGGGCCATCCAGAGTACTTTTGAGAGAGTTTATCAACGTTGCTGCTCTTCACAAAGCAAGGCTGCTCTTCACAAAGCATTTGCCTAGAAGTCCTAGTTTTCTGCTCAGGAAGGAATAGTGCACTGTGTTATCATTCATGGAGTGCTAGTTTACCTGGTGTGGTTTGTTGGGGTTTTTTTTGTTTTTTTTTTTTCAGATTTTTTTCGATGAATGAAGTAGAATGATACAATTTGTAATCTTTGTCATTAATTCCTTAATTTACATGTTCCAGAGTACATGTGTGCAGGATAGTGGTGAAGGAAAATGCATATATTTCTTTCAGAAGTACGACTGGAGATAGGTTAGCAGATACAAACAGAAGGATTTCTGTCTGTTCTACTGTGTGGTTTACTATTTAATCTCTTTTCAAAATGTTGCAGATGTTCAGTGCTTGATTTAGAAGGTTAGAGATGAAAAGGATGGCAGACATAATTAAAAAGGATTTATTTTCTGAACACAGTTTTTATTTCTTCATTCTTTCCCTTGACCTTATGTCAGGGATGCTGAATACCTTCAGTTTCCTGTTAAATAAAATGCATGCATCTTCCAGATGCTCAGTATTTTTCAACCTTAGCTAGTATGATTTTTCTTCCTCTGCTTTAAATCATATAAGATGGTGGTTGAGATAGAAATGTTAATAGGAATTTTGGAGAAGAAATTACTTGTTCTTAGGTTAGTAAGTATTTTAGGGTTAGAGTCCTGGTCTGTTTGATCAAAAATACTGAGGGGGGAAAAAGATGTTTTAATACCTGAATGCCTGGAGACTGGCTTGGATTTGAGGGTTTGCTTTGTTTTGGTTGGTTGGTTGGTTGGTTTGTTTTAATTTGAGGTGAGTTTCAGTACATTGGCTTTACATCATTTTCATCTTATTTAGTAAAACTCGTTTGTTCTTAAAATGAACAAAATAAACTTGTTCATCTCACTTCAGAGAATCACCTTTATGTTAATTAGACTTCAGATGGCATAAAACTATGGAACCTACATAAAGTAATCTTTAACTCATTCCCTTTTCTATTATCCTTTTTGACCATGAGAAATAAAAATACTTATTTGCCTTAAGCTTTTAAGTTTGCAAAACTTCACCTGTACAGTGAACACCTAAACTGTTCCAGTATGAGTCATTATAATCTAAAATTCACAGATACTTCAGAACTGTTCTGAAGTTCATACAGTCTGTGAACAAGTCCTTATTTTTGAAGATTTCATGCTAGAGGGAAGAACTGAGGGACTCCATTGGTCCCAAATGCTATTTGTGGGCTTGGGCGATGGGAGCAGCTTAATGCAGGGATGAATTTCCCACTTGCCTGTTGGCTGCATGTTGAAGAGTTTACAAGAATTGTCTTATAAGAGGAGTTTCATAAATGGGAAAGGTGTTTTTAATCTCTAACTGCGGTGGCTTAGTCTCAGGTGACCATAAGGCAGGTGCTCACCAAGAAGCTCTGACTTCCCCTGGAGTTATTTTAACAATATTATCACACAGACACTATCCAGACTGCTGATGGGCTCGGTTTTGGTCAGTGACAAGTCTGTCTTGAAGTTAGCTGAAACTGTCTGTTTCCAACATGGGGGCAATTGCTGGTGTCTCCTCACAGAAGCCACCTTTGCAGCCACCCTGTTACCAAAACCATGCATGTAAACCCAATACACTTAGAAAATGCATCACAAAAGAAAAGAAGTTTCCTTTTTGGTAGCAGGTTAGTTGTAATAGAGCATCCTTTACATTTTGTGCCTTATTTTAAAAATTTATTGTAAAAGACTGTTTGATTAACAGTGCCCCGCAATTTCAATTTTCTGTCTTGTAAATAAAAAAAAAAGAGGTGTAATTTGATAGTTTCTAATTATTAGGCAAGCAGGACACTGACCGGCCAACTTGGGTGTTTATTGGATCGATATTTGTAACAGTTTCAAAACTGGGTAATTACATAGAGAAAAAGTCTTGTGCAGATTAGTAAACTATCAGCATATGCGTTAATGCAATTTTAAACCCATGACAATAGATGTGAATTCTAATACAGAAGAAGTAGCTCCTCTCCATAATTTTTCTGTGAAGTGAATCTGCTATATGCTAGTACATAATCGTCCGGGTATGCCTAAGAATTGTCAGTGTACTCCCATAGGGAGGACAGTTGTCTTGTTTAGCAGAACTAATGAAAATTTTGTGACAAACCCATTTTTCTCTTGTCATGCTAATATTTCTGGCTGTTTTCAGATTTCAGTTGGATCTTGCAACAACAAGCTGGCTTGATGTATAGCAAACCTAGAGCTATCTTAAACAGTCAAAAGCCAGTGCAAGTGTAGGTGGAAAAGGTTATAGTAAATTTTTAAGAGGGGAAATGGAAGGAATAAAACGTTGTGGGAGAAAAGAGGGAAACTGTTTTGTTGATTTATAGCACTGTGTATTCTAGAGGATACTGCAGAGTCTTTCATGAAAACTATTTTTGTGGGAAACCGTGGGACTTGTCTTTGTTGACAGTGTCATTTATTCTGCACCAACTGCTGCAAGCAGTGTAGTATTTCCCCTTCCATTTTTCTCCATTTCAAGAGAAGTCAGGAGGAAAGAGGTTGAAATTTGAACTCCAGATTGTTAAAAGGTATTTTTAGTGAGTGACAGGGCTTACTTTGGGGGTATTTTTTTGTAATCTACGTATCCTTATTAGAAAGTAGCATTTCCGGTTGAAGCTCAATTCTGCTTTGCTTCTTCATGCAGCATTTTTTTCTCCTGCCTTTAAAACAGATCGAGAATTCAAAACTGTGCCTTTAAAAAAAAAAAAAAGAAAAAAAAGAAATGAGATCTGTAAATAGGCATGGTACTATTTCTTTCTTCTGGAAAAGGAAGTGGTTTGGTTATCTAAAAGGGCAAACCAAAATGTCATTTTGGTACATCACCATTAGGGAGGTGATCCTGCCCCTCTACTCAGCCCTGGAGAAACCGCATCTGCAGTGCTGTATCCAGTTCTGTGCTTCTCGGTACAAGAGAGACAGGAAGCTCCTGGAGCAGGTCCAGTGGAGGGTGACGAAGATGTTTAGGGATCTGGAGCATCTCTCCTGTGAATGAAGGCTGAGGCACCGGCATCTGTTCTAACTTGAGAAGAGATGACTGAGAGAGGACTGCAATAAGCATCTGAAGTGTGAATGTCAAGAGAATGAGTCCAGGCTGTTAGTGGTGATGAGAGCTGTCAGGCAGAAACTAATGCACATGAACTTCCACCTGAATATGAGGAAGAACTTCTTTGCTGTGGGATGATCACACACTGGAACAGATTGCCCAAAGGGGTTGTGAAGTCTTCCTCACCAGAGGAATTAAAAAACTGTCTGGACACAATCCCGTCCCACATGCTTAGGGATAGCTCTGCTAGAGCAGGGAGGTTGGACAAGATGACTCACTGTGGTCCTTTCCAACCTTACCCATCCATGATTTGCGAAATATTTTCAATTCTCAGAAATTGTTTGACACCCACAATACAGATGCAATTTCGCAAATAGATTCCAGTACTTATTACCCTTCTTGGTCAGCAGATGTATTTGTGAATTAATTTCATTACTATTTCTTACTTTTTATGTCTTGGCATGTTATATTTTTTAGGAAAAAAACCCCTCTAAACAAATCCAGTATTTGTGTGAAAAAATGAAGTATCAAGCCTTTTTGCTGAAGTATTCCATTCCTTTTGTTTTTTATAGGGAGAGACAGTGGGAAGCTTGGCAAACAAACATAACTTAATTTGCTTTCAGAGATGTGAATGCCTCTTGAAGTGAAAAGACCCACTCTGTTGCAAATCTAAAATTAGATTATGTATAATATATTCAAAGCTGACAAAACAGAATTGCTCCATGATGAGTGTCAGTTTGTTGATATGAAAATTATTTTAGCGTCCTTTTTATGTGGGCTTTTTGATTCAAGTTTAAGCTCGTGCTGAATACCTCAGACCTCGTAGTCCTGTTCTCTGATGAATTTATATATTTTTTATCTTAAAAAGGAAGGTAGGTGAGGATATTACTGGAAAACCTGATCCACATTCCAGTAGTTGCAAATTGCTGGATTCTTGACACAGCTTCCAGAGCCTTAATCCATGAGGATTTTCAAACTCTGCAGTGAAAGAAAGAAATCAGAGAGAGAGAGCAGAGCTTTCTGCCTAAAGCACTCATTTCTGGAATGATCTGCTCCTTGTCAAACCACATGGAAAATTTTTACTTGTATTTTATTTTTATCTTGCCTTTATTTCAGGTTGTCTCATGTGGCACTAGAGTCTTGGAAAAGCTCAGCCTCTTAGGACATGCTAACTATGATACAGGTGCCGCAGGAATAAGGTCAAACCAAGTCCAGGCCAAAGTAAGTATAGTTATGCGAGGCACATTTTAATGACTTGCTCCCAAGCCTTCTGGGAATTTTCCAAACAAGATGTAGCAGGTCTGTCAGATGGATGTCTTGGACACTGCAGATTTAAGCAAAATATTGCAGTCTTCTGCACAAGATAACCGTATCTTGCATTCTCTGTACTGCAGTGCAGCATAGTGAACTGAGACTGAAAGCACTCCTTCCACTGTGTTAAGTAGGAGTTGAGAAAATGATACGTCTGGTGAGAGTGCCCCTTAAATCATGCATGGCTATTATGGTACGATGCTTGGTCCACGCTTACGCCCTATGGCAAAAGAAAATGAAATACGAACGTGCCATGTGGGCAATTCCACACCTACCTGTACTATCTTCTTAGATATCTCTCTTCCATGGTATTTTTTCTTTCTGTTGATCTGTCTTTCTAAGAGTTTGCTGTCTCATAAAGATTCACATTTTGAGCATTATTCACTTAGTAATGACAGAAGACAAATGAAAAAATGAACAGTTACAGTATTTTGCAACTTTATTAGTTACTGTTTTTCTTCATCAGATACTAGTTTTGCTAATGACCTTAATATTTATAATCTGTTTTCCATTAACCCTTGCACCATTTGTCAAATACAGATTTAAACTAAGATATTTTGCTTTCCCCAAGATGGTTCCCTTTATGCCTTTTGCGGTATGCTGAGGCAGATATCTGAGTGGATTACCCACACCACAGCTTGAGCATGAGATTGGTTTAGGGACAGAAAGTGGGTCATGTCAGTCTAGTCTGAAAAATATAGTGAGGATTTAGATGACCTGCTTTACCCAGTGTTTTGATTGTGATTTACTAAAACAATTCTTAAAATAGATACTATTTAATTTTAACTTCTCTCTAAGTGATACTTTTGCCAGAAAAATTATCAATTTATATGAATATTAATATATCTCCCCATTTATTAAAGAAGTGAATCAGGTATCACATCTTAGATTAATATTATTAATTTAATGGTTTGTCTTCCGAATATATAAAAAGGTGGACTTTCAGTAGGAAAAAGAAGTTCCTGTCCACTTACAAATAGTGTGTTTATGTCTTGGACAGCTGTGGTGGCATACATGGAAGCACAGCAGTTATAAAATCTAGCATAGCAAATAGAACTGTAGCTTGCGGAGCAAGAAATCCTAATTTTCTCTAGTATTACAGTTCCTAGTTCTATAATTAATTACGTTTCCGTTAAATACAGATATTTAATCCGAATACAACAACGTCTGGATTGTACTGGTTACTCAAAAATAATTATAAACCAAGCTTTGGTGAACATATTATAATGCATATAGAATATATGATTAGTATAATTACTCTATATATGTGGATATGTATTGACTTAAAAATCAATTAGCACATTTTTACAAGACTTTAAAGAACACCCCAACTAGATAAATTAGAAAAAGCCTGTGTTAGTCATTGATGCATTTTGGATTTGTATAGAATCATTTGCATAAAATTTATTCTGATAAAATCTTTATCATGTATTTGACTATAGGTCATATATGTATAAGGCACTAAGTCCTGCCTGTATTTCCATAGCTTGTTAGTTTTCTTGATTTCTCAGAAAAGAACTCATGTTTTATTAGTAACAAAACATAATTTTATTTAATAGTATATTTTTATTTAATTTTAATAAGCTCATAATTTATTAGTATTTATACTAAGGCATTAAACTAAATTGGCTGTGCACTACCAAAGCACCTAAAACACACACAAGAAAATGAGACTATTTATACACCTTATGAGCTATATACCAGAGTGTGAAGTTCAAAACACTAGTGCAAAATAATTATCCAGAAGTGTATGAGAATGCATTGCATGACTATAAATCTTTGGCTTCTCAGAGTTGGATTAGTCATGGAATTTCTCTCATGTAAATTTATTCAAGCATCTTGGAAGAATGAATGAAATACTTTCTCTGTCATTGGCTTTTCACTTTAAAAAAACCCCTATCAAAACCAAAACCAAAACCCAGTTAAAAAGTTCACTGTAAACCTGTCTGGGCTTCATCCGGATATAGAGCAATGTGTGTGCCACTCCAGTGTTTTGAGAATTAAGAGTACACCAGTGCTAATTCCCTTACTTTTTCTGCTCTGCAAAGTGTAATGTAAGTTCTACTTATATTTGATAATAGAGAGTTGTGACCTTTAGAAAACTTGAGGTCAAGAAGGATAAAAACTGTTATTAAAAGTGAAAGGTTTGCTGCAAATACAGGGAGGAAGGCATACACTTTGGAAGCTGATGTTTACATAAAAACCCAAAATGTTACGGTGATATTTCTATGATAATTAATGAACATCATGCCAGAGGTAATCATAATTCAAATGGCTTGTGTGTTTCCTTTCTAACTGCTGTATTCTGTGCTTTTTAATACTTCATGATTTTCATCTAGCCAACAGCCCTTCTGAAGGTATTTTTGGTGCAGTACTTGATGAAAATGGATCAGTCTTTTTTTGTAGAATCCCCTTAAGATTTGTATGGCTTACTTCCTTTTCCACACCTCTCCAGACTTTCTATAAATTATCTCAAGACCAAGTCAATAGTATTGTAAAAGTGGTATGATTTATTTTTTTTTTTTTGAGCATGTTGCGACATACTAGATGTGATCTGAAGTGAATATTAGTAAAGCTGATTTGATGAGAGCAACGGCATAGAGTCCGGTATTTCTTGACTTTGGCCCAATGTCGTATTGCAAAATGGAGTGCAGTGCAGAAATATCTTAAGCAGTGGAAACCCTAGTTAGATATAAACCTAATTTGAATATCACCAAAGAAACCTTCAGCCTAGACAAATCTTTTTATGTAGCCAAAAAATGCATCTGATTTCTTTTTTTTTAACTTTCAGCAGTGGGATCATACCATTTTGTAAACTGGAATGGTGTTTCAGTGCCACAGTAGTAAGGCTTTATTAAGTGGGTAAAACAAAAAAGATCTGGGTGTTATGGCGTAGAGTGGAAATCCATTCTTTATAAGAGAAGTCATTGTCATGTTTGTTCTTCCTATTACTCAAGGCACAAGATGTCCAGGAAGCAGCTTCTTGCTATCACTAGAATAGGAACCACAGATACAGGACAGCTTTATTGGAGAAGGAGGTTGGGAGGTGTCTGGTGCAAGAAGCAGTCAGCAGAGGATATGACCAGACTACTTAGGGCTTCATACTGTCAGAACTGGAGATCCTTCTAAGATCCACTGGCCCATGGCAGCTTGTGCCAACACTTACGTGTCCTCCTGGGGAAAGGTTTTCTTACAGCCGGTCCTAACTTGTCGTGTCCCAGTGCTTGACAGTTGTCTATGTGGCCTATACTGGTAAATGAAAAGTATAGGTTGGCAACAATAATGAACATCCAGTATTTATATCACCAAAACCAGGCTATTATTAAATGGATGTAGTGAATTTAATGTATTCAACAAGAGTATTTTTTTCTGCATTGACGTCCACTTAAAGGCATGTATGATACTCATTAAATAATTGCAATACTTAGAGGGTTACTTTATCCTGCAATGGGAACATCACAGATTGATCTAAGCATTAACTACATCTAGCAAATAGGATTCTTAGATGTGTTAAGAGTAGGTTTGAAGCTAAAAAATGTGAAAGTGATACATTAGAAATTATTCATTTGGAACACAGTGTCCAATTTTAAACTGCTTTTCAAAGGGGAAAACCTGAAAGACTTAAGAGGATCAGTTAAGATAGAGAGCCATTGGAATGACTAGTGCTTGGCGAAATTTGCTACATATGAAAGTGAACATTACAAAGAAAAAAAAATCAGGATTTGGGTGAAACATTCATATTGTGAAGTGGCTCCTTTTTGTTGTGTTGTATAAAGAAGTGAAACTGTTATGGAGTAGAAGTACTTATCTGTATTTCTGGCCTGTGCCCCGGCGGGTCACTGTGAAGTATTTTATGGATAGATGTTTTACTTTCAGTTTTTATTTATTTGGTTTATTTTTTTTTTATTTCATCTTCCCATATGACTAGTTGCTGAAGTTTAAAACAACTAGTTTCAACTATGATCTGTGTCTAAATGGAAGACTCTGGTATTCTGAAAAGTGGAGGAGCTCTAAAGCAAGATTTTCCTCTTCTGTTTAACATTTTTAAAAACCTGTGTCTGAGAGCAAGAGTGTTAGGTAAAGTAGTACAATGTAGTACACGTAGTAGTACATGTGCAGTGCGCTGAAGAAGGTTACTGTTATAAACATTAAATCTTTTTTGTACATTTTCACAACACTGAGAGCATAACTATAGATTTTAACCCTTCTGCCAATGTTGATCTATGCGTCTTGCATCAGCCGCTTGCTAGACTTTCAAGGAATCCTCTTCTGGGTTCTTACATGTTTTTAAAACCTGTGAAGTCTGTGAAGCATCCATGGGTGCTGCCTCTCTCTGCTGCAGCCTCTGGCTGTGTGCAAGTGCCTCTGTCTCTCCGCATCAGACCCATCTGGCTGCCTCTGGCTGCAACGTCATGGGAGAGCCCAAAAGAGGCTGAGTGCAAGGTGCTCTCCTTGCAGCAAGGACCAGCCCACTGCTCAGGGAGGGAGGGAGCCTGCATTGCCTGCAAGCAGCCTCAATCATCATTCATTTGTCCTCCAGGGGGAAGATTTCCTTAAAGTGGGTCTCAGCCTTTCCTGTCATCCACCCTTCTGTCATACCCTACTCAGAAGAGCTTGGGTCTCTTACAGACCCTTGTAGGCACTGGAAGCAGCTTTTTTGCTCCCCTGATACGCCCCTGCATCAGGCTGAACCTGCGCCAGTCCTCCAGACTCAGCTCACAGGGAAATTCTTCAGCCGCAACAATGTTGGTGTCCCTCCACTGAGTTTACTGTGGTTTATCAATGTTCCCTCATGGCAGGAGACCCCAAACTGAGGGGTTTTGTAGAGGTGGAGTTGAGGCAGGGAAATTGCATCCTTTGATTTACTGCCCATTCTTTTTCTTATATATCACAAGATGTGGTTGCCTTCCCTATCTGCTGTTTCAAGCTGCATAACTGAGCCATTGCTGAGGAACAGTCTTTACTAGAGGTACACTGAAGATTTATGTTGCAACTGCTCAAAGCATTGGATTTAAACAATAGATTTTGCACGTCTTTTACCACCACAGCATTGTCTGTAGCTGCTAAGAACAGTTGTCACAGTAAAAATCACATATCCTAACCACAATCCCTTCAGTCAAGATCATTGTTTCCTTAAGAGTCTCTGAATATCATTGGAGTTTTGGGAGTACGTTATTAGGAATTTTCCCCCCACCTTGAGTTACTGAAAGTAACAACAGAAAATGAAGAAATCAGGTTTGGTAGTCTTGCATCTTTCTAGCTAATTACCATTGTGCCGGAGCTACAGCACCTGAGAAAAATTTTTTGTTTACATTCTGACTTCTGACAAGCTAATGGTTTTCTACCAGGAGCTAAACTTTCATCTAGAGTAAACTGAGTCACTGTTGATCATAGTTGTTAAGTAGGACAAAAGGGATGCCTTTTGCTGAGATCTTAGATGTTGAGAACTGCATATCACCCTTTTTATCATGAGAGTACTTATATAAAAATAAAATGCCTTTTCACTGAAGCTTTGAAAATGTGATTGGAGTAGTTATGAATTTGACTTCATACAGAATTTGTTATCTAGTCAAACAGCTAGGCTTAAACAAATAAACAAATAAAAGAACTGGAAAAAGCCTCCTAACCTGAGAAATCTGTAGTTGTTACTGGCTGGGGGCATTTTTAGGCTGATGTAAAAAACCCTCAATTTTATTTCTCATTCTAGAAAACGTCAGCTAAATAGTGTGGAAATCAGTAATTTGTGCAACTTCTATTCAGTTCTTCCCCATTGTGAGTAATCAAACTCTGCTTTATGTAGCTAGGGGTTTTGTGAGTTTTTGTTTGTTTTATTTTTTGTTTGCTTTTTTTGTTTGTGTAGTGTTTGTGGTTCTTTTGGTTTTGTTTGTTTTTAAAGCAGAAATTCCTTGTGATTTCTGCATTGGGTGCTCTGGTTTAGAGCTGGTTGATCAGAAAGATGCAATCCTACCGTTAGAGAGCTTAGTGATGAAAAAAGCATTAGAAGAAGCATATGGAGTTGCTGCAGCACAGATTTGATACTGAGCCAGACCTGCCAGTGGGCCAAACCAGCTTTTTTTAAAACTCTGTCTGGTGCCAAAAGTTGGCGAATAAAATATCTCAGTCAACTATTTTCTGTTTCATGGAATCATAGTATTATTAAGATTGGGAAATACCTCCAAGATCATCCAGTCCAACCTTTGACAGAATACCACCATGCCAACTAGACCATAGCACCAAGTGCCACATGCAGTCATTTCTTTAACACTTCCAGGATGTTGTCTCTACCAGCTACCTGGGAAGCCTGTTCCAATGCTTGAAATGTCATTTCTGTCCTTCAAAAGCAGCCAGTAAAAATGCTAAGATAGCCTTTGCTCTCTTTGTTGTTCATTTGAGGCTTTAACACTTTTTGCTTGTTGTGGTATTTCTTCTGAATATTAAGGTCTTTCTTCTGAATATTGAATACTAATGCATTTAAATTGTTGTGCTGTTCGTTCTGATGGAAACTGACTACCTCTTCTTTATTTCTAGGAGGTTAACGATACTCAATACTTATATTAGATTTTCCATGTTCAAAGTTTGTAGTCTTCAATTAAACAGGTAACAGAACACTTGGTGGAATTGGATTCACAGTGTAGCTTAAATGCAAGAGATACTGAGTATTTTCAGGACAAGAATATTGTCAAATTCTAATGTTTTCATTTTACTTTTTTTGAATAAAACTTTAGAGTCATGACTGGTTCACTCATTTTGATTTAATTTCCAGAGGTAAAATTAAAATTTTGAATAGTCTAGCATGCAGATGATCTTTGTGAATTTTGGCTGCTATAGCCACCATCTCAAATGACTGTTGTTACTTCTTTTGCTAAGATCAAAGCGGTGCATTATTCAGAATTTTACTGTAATTCACTTTAAAGTCACACAAATGTGTATTTTAATACGATTTTGTGTCTAACACAGTCACATAGCTCATCTTTGTTACCATTGCCAGATAGTGTGGAAAATGCAGTATTTAAGCATGGAGTTGTGTGACCGGTCTGCATGCCATTTGTTCAAAGGGAATGCTCAACTGAGTTAGATATCTATACACAATTTCCAGTATTTCCATGTTTCATTATCATCTTCAATTCCATTTCAGTATTTCCGTATTTTTAAAATTAATTACTGAGTTTAAACGAGGAAGTGAGGTATTCTTCTTATTTATGATACCCAAATCATTAAGATATTATTAACATACCTAAATTATTATCTGTAAATTGGAGGAGGTTACTCTTGAGTAATTTTCAGGTGATTTCCATACTTAGGACTCACCATATTGTATGTTTAAATTATTTAGCATTCATATTTATAACAGTTGTGTTCACATGGATCATTTATACTCAGTTTGGAGGGGGACAGTGATGCATAAAATGTGTTTATATCACATTACAGTATTAGCATTTGTGAAAATGTTTCATTTACAGAATACAGCATAATAGGCATTTTGAAGGTCTGATGCTTTTCCTGTGTTGTTAATCCTGATTAAAGTAACATAAGTAGGAATTGACACAAGCTGGTGTAGTACATTATTCCAGTAATCCATGGAATTAAGAGTTCCTAAGATCTTGTGCACATTGGTATGAAGGTGCTTAGTTGAACTATCATGCTAGTGGTCTACAGATAGATTTAATTTTGACAGTTTCTGCTAATTGTATCTTTTGTGTCCATGGGAGAAAAAAATTTAAAGGGTGATTGAAAAAATATCGTCTGTAACTGAAAAAAACCACAGATAAATAATCTCTAGGGTGTTTTGCAACTGTTAAATAGATGTAAGTGGTCTATTAAGAGATGTATTTTTCAAGAAATTAAGCTTTCATATTGATTAATAGCCTAACAAAAATAATTGGCAAACATGTATTATCTCAAACTATTGCAGTACCTCAGCACAACAAACTGAAGGGAGGACTGTGTGAAAGTAGATGGTTTAAATGTAAGTCGTATCATTTACTCATATAACTAGGAGATTGCTATCAAAATCTATGAAACTGATTATAAGTGCTGTTTGGAGAAAAAAAATAAATCCAAGTGCTGCCATTTGGGCTCATCAATTTGTACTTATCGTCTCTTGCCAATCCAAAAGATATTTAAAATACCAACTGCACTAAGTGATGCTGGATTATTTGAAAATGTCAGCTTTGCAGTAGCATACCTGGTGTTTTTTAAGGCAGTATTGTGACAATTTAAATCTTAAACTTGAGTTTCTTGGTCAGTTTAAAGGGAAAAAAAGCACTCAAAATCAGATAGATTGATTAAATCTCAGTTTATGGGCTTATCTTTATCACATACTTCAAGCGGAGTTTTGTGGTTCTTATAAAACAAGAAACTTCTTGACTGAGATCTGAAGAACATCTGTGACAGACAACAAAGCCTGAGAACTATTTTGTTGTAATAGACACAAAGATTTAGAGAAATTCTAGTAGGAGGTTTTGACTGAACCTCTGTAATATATATATAGTTTGGTTATGGGAAAGTAGGAAGCTCTTTAATGTAAATCATGAGTTGGAGGTAGTCATTTTACTCTGGGTGCTTGCTGATAATGACAGTCAGTTTAGCTGCTGTAGCACATGTGGACAGAGGGTGAACAGATCTTTCCAGCTTCAGAGAGGGCTGATTGGAAGTCATTATAAAGGATGTGTAAAACCATAATTCTTGGAGAGAACAAGTCCTATTAAGAGACACCTAGAGGGAAGATAGATTGTGAATGTTATTTTGTATTTAAAAGAGATACCTAGAGGGAAGATGGATTGTGAATGTTCTTTTGTGTTTATTGAGGATAAATATACGAATGACAATTTTCTTTTAAGAGATGACTAGTATTTAGGACTAATGATGAAGATGAAACCAACCAAACAAAGCCTCTGGATTTGATTTTGCAAACTTGAATTCCTCATACAATGTGTAAAATTGTTATTTTAGAATGGCTAGAGCATGAACTGCTGTTTCAAGAAATGATCAGTGTGAGAGAGAATGAGTTTTTGCACTTGTCAGTGAACAAATATAAGGAACATTTAAGGAAATGTCACCATATTGTGTCTTTGCATCTTTAACTGGTTTCCATGAGTTTAATATGGATTTTTATAACTGCTTTCTCAAGGCAATTCTGGTTTTTAGTACAAGTACAGAAGGCACTAAAGTAAAACAAATCAATTTATTTAATTCTACTAATCTATTACTCCTAAGAGACTGCAAATCAAAGGAATGGGTTTTCAAAAGAAATATTGTGGAAGTGTGGAGTAACTTTACACATTTTCTGGTTGAAAATAATTTAGAGTTTTAAAAATGATACACTGATATCACAACCAGGCCATGTGGTTACTATATTTGAAGAGCTGTACGTCATTTGGGAGGCAACTGATTCGAGTTCAGCTGCTATAACAAGGCATTCATTGCAAATAACTGAGGTTGTTTCTTCTGAGCTATAGATATATCTGTGTAGAAGTTGAATTGTTTTTTGAATAGAAATCAATATAGTGTATTTTACTAATGAATTATGAATGTTGAACTGTGGTTAGCAGTCAAAATGTCTAGTCTGATTCTTCATCTAGTTAGAAACTTAAAGATAAATACATCTTCTAATCTTGACTGAAATATACAGTGGTTTGATCTGTCTCATATAGTTTCAGAGCTGTTTCAGATCACTCTTATGAAAAAAATCATGTTGAAATTAGGGTAAATTAAAAGACATTTGTAGAACAGTGATCAAATACTCCTAAGCAATCTAAATAGAAATTGAGTGAGGATTCAATATATGAAAACTTTAATATAAAATTGGAAAAGATTATCTGGGAGAAGTCTGACAATGTGGGTAAGTTCTTATTTTTTCTGCAGTTTTCTGTCAAAATTGAGAACCGCCCTTTCTATAGCACAACAAGGTCAAGGTATTCTATACAGCAGCATTAAAAAGATCTTACAAGATTATGGGACTCTCACGCATTTCAGGTCTTTTCCCCCGTACAGGAGTGAGATATGGACAAATCCAACATGAGAGTTGCTTGCCAAACCTAGATTGATCCTGCATCCCCAGCAGAGAATCAGCTGAGCTGCAGCTTCATCACATGGTCACAGGCAGGCAGCATGGGGTTGGGAACTGAGTAAAATACAGTTCTATGAGCAGACACCAAAACAGGACACCAACAAAAACCAGTTAGAAATAGTCATGACACGGAGGAGGTGATACTAGTGTAAATCATAAGTTGGATCAGCAAGTTGGTAATACATTTTATTGATTTTTTTGTTTAGTTACAGGTTTTTTTTTTCTTGCTTGGTTTGTTTTGTTATGGTTTTCCTGGGATTTTTTATCTTTTTTTTTTTTGACATTTTTGCTATAGTATTTTATTTACTTTTGATTTTGCCCTTAGAGATGTCACTTGCATAAAAGACAACATTGCCAACAGATCAGGTAAGGTGATTCTGCTCCTCTACTCCACTGAGACCCCACATGGAGTACTGGATCCAGCTCTGGGGTCCTGAGCAGAGGAAGGCCATTGACCTTGCTGGAGAGAGTCCAGAGGAGGGCCACTAAGATGATGAGAGGGATGATGCACCTCTCTCATGAAAAAAGTGTTGAGAGAATTGAAATTGTTCAGCCTGGAAAAGACAAGGCTTCAGGGTGACCTAATTGTAGCCTTCTAGTACCTGAAGGGACCCTGCAAGAAAGATAAGAGGAACTTGTTACAAGAGAATGTAATGAGTGACAGGAAAAGGGAGAATGGTTTTAAAATGAAAGACAGTAGATTTAGATTAGGTATAGAAGAAATTCTTTACTGTGAATGTGATGAAGCACTGGAACAGATTGCCCAGAGAAATTGTGGATACCCTATCCTTGAAAGTGTTCAAGGCCAGTTCGAATGGGACTCTGAGTAACCTGGTCTAATGAAAGATGTCCCTACCTATGGCAGGTGGATTGAAACTAGATGGTCTTTGAGATCCCTTTCAACTCAAACCGTTTTGTAGTTCTGTAAGGGAATACTCAATATATACTGGTAAATCAAGTCTGTGCTGGAAATTCAGGCCATCTGCTTTGTATTTGAAATTGTACCTTTGCAACGAGTGAAACAAAAATATTTCCGTCATTTGTTTAATACTATTTCCAAAGGCCTCTCATTCTTTTCTGCCTGTTTTCTCTGAGACACTCACTTTCTCATAGAAACATTAATTTTCCTTCTAATGCAAGGTGATTGAAATGGTTACAGATGGTATAAATACTGAAGAATAAATAATAAGGGAAAAGGAGAATGTCATTGTGAAGGTATTCACTGGCCCTTCCTAGTTCTAAATAGGGAGCATCTAGGAAAAAAATGCATATGGTACGTTCATGCATCCTCTATAGATGATTCCACATTCATGCTTCTATAGATTTCCAGGTTAGATATATATGCCGGAGACGTATTTACTTTTCCTGCTACATCTGCTAATGGATATTAAAACAGCTGAAGGAAGCTCAGCTGGAAAGGGAAGTAAGCTGAAGAGAAAAGCTTCTTGCTTGAGCTGTGAGGAGTTTGTCTCTTTATTTTTAGCTCAGGAGGGAAAACTGCTGCCTGCCACTCTCTCACTTCAACTCGATTGAGTGAATTGTCTTTTATCAGTAAACTCCTAAAAAGCTATATGCATTCCAATGGTCTATATTGAATAAAATTTAAAGATGATCAATTAAAAATGTTCCATATGTCTCTCAAATTAACACCAATAGTCAATATGAGTCAAATTCTATTATACTGAAACTGAAATAATTATTTATAATTTAGATTTCTGTGTTTTGTAGCTAGAAAATGCTTACTATTTGGAAGAGGGAAGATGCTTAATATTTGATTTCTACCTTTAAAAAGAGATTAAGAATATCCATGTCATGTAAGGAGAGGAGAGATTTATGTGTACTAGTTGTGCATTCTCTGTATGTGTGATGTAATGACTCGCTTTTATTGTTCTTTGATGCTTTTGATTAACCTTTTGTTTAACTTGGTTCTGCTCAAAGAGCATTGGTATTATCTCTCATTTGGAATGAGAGATGATGGAATGAGAGATCTGGATGATGAAGGAGAAAATATGGCATCACAAACTATGGTTTGAAGAGGCAGCTTAGTTAATTTTGACAATGTATTTGGCGCTGGCCATATGTAAACTTCTTGGCTTTTCTTGAGAAAATTGAATTATCTGTTTTGTATTCGGTGGTGTGTCCATCTCAACACATTCCACTGTTTGTGACTTTTTAAAGTGAAAATTTGATGTAGTTTTTTTGTTGTGTTTCAAGATAATCTACCTATACCTGCAAGCATTGCAAGCACCTTTAAATGGCGAGACCCTCATTGACCATGGATGTTATTTGAGGTCTTGAAATGATGTACTTGTGTTCAGCTGACAGTTCCTGAAGCACAACCCTTGATCTCAGCTTCTGTCATGTCTGCTCTTTGCGCTTCTTCATTGTGTAGGTAGGAAGCTGCCACAACACAGAAGAAACAGATGTAAGTAAGTACCTTGTGTGACAATTCAGGAAATACAGGTACCTTTACCAAGGGATTGCAACAACCAGCAGATGGGACGGGGATGAAGGGTCAGGAGAAAATGCTTTTGGTGCTGTGTGTGTTTTAATCTTGGCTTCTGATCATAGGTCGGATGTCCAGTTCCTTCCTAGTGTGAGTGCTTTCTTTCATAAATGACAGAGGCATCACTTTGTTATAGAAAATGTCAGGAAGTGTATGGGAGGTGGTATCTAAAAATAACAGTGATAATTGCTTTCTGCTGGTGGGAGGATTTATTTTGGAGCACAGTGAAAAGTGGAAAGAGTGTAAAGGCTGCAGCCAAGGGAAACTGTAGCAGGCTTTAGCCTCCATTTTGTCGTTGTCTTTCAGTTATTCCAGATATTTTCAATGCTGATAGCTTATTTTCATACTTGATGTAAAGTTTCTCACAATAGATATCTGATCAGCCTCTGACAAGATGTTTCTGCCTTTATTTGATTACGACTCTCCCTCAGCCATGGAGCTCGCACTGACTCGTGTGGAAGCAGTTTGCTGTTTGGTGCTGAGCAGCATTCAGTGCAAAATCCCCAAATGGGGGGGTAGGTTCATCAGAAATGTTGGGAGGGGAGAAAGTAAGTAAAAAATTGTAGATCAGGAGATACCTGTCCTGTTCTAGTCTGCAGGATTTCAGAACAAATGGTTACGATTAATCTGCAGTACTCCAGGGCTACAAATAGACAAGATTGCAGCCATCTACCTAACCTATTGAATCTTTTATATATTAGTACCTGAAAGAATAAAACTGAAGAACGCTTGAGAATTTTGTCTCAGATGGAGATATGTGATAATAAAATATAGTTTTATATTAAGTTACGTCTGTTAATATTTAAAGATTACTAAAATGGCAAAGCATTTCTTTTTGTATTGTTACAGAAGAAGTATCTATTAGGATCCCTTTTAGTCCTTAGTTTTAGTACCTTTAAGTTGATGCAAGTCTGAAAATTTAACAGTATCAAGCTGTGTTGACCAAAACTAGATGTGTTTAAGTTCGAGATACAGCATTTTGCGGTACATATACATATGCACAAAAACATTTAAATGCATAGCTTAAGTTATAAGGTGCAAAACTGTAGATCTTTTAATTTTAAAAAAATTGATATGCGAAACTGTCATTTTCAGATCTATTTTGCTGAAGTAATTAAATAATTTAGCTTTCCAATTCTGAAATTGAAAGGGAAATTAACAGATGTTCCTTTCCCCTTTCTATGCCCAAAGGTTGGATCAAATCTTCCATTAATTTCTGAAATTATGTCTAAACAAAATTGCCAGTTGACCTGGCTCCATTATCCTTACACTTACAAAGGTTTTCTTAATAAAGTCATTTTTGCTGGACTTTAAGCAAGATTACCTTTTCTCTACTTATTTGGTGTATTGGGGGCCTTATTCTCTCCAGTTTTTCTTGCAGGGACATTTTGCAGTGACTTCAGAAAACTATTCTCAAATGTTTTGATCCATTTTTCTATTTTTCAGTGTACTTTGCTTAGCATATGCAAGACTAGTAGGAAAGAGAGTTGTAGAAATGAAAAGTGCAGCAAAAAGTATAAAGAAGATGGTGAGACAGAGGTCACAATTTTACTGGATTTAATGATTGATAATTCAGCATAAAGGATTAGTAGTTTGCGTGACATCTAGATTTACACTGATTAAAAATTGTTGGTGGTCTGATGAAACAGCCTAATGATTTTTGGTTTGATTTTTTGTGGACATGTGGCTGTATCTGAGCATTTCCTACTTTTGGAACAAGCTTGTCCCCCTTTTGGCAATTTTAAGGAAGGTAACAAATAAGATTAAATACTGAATTGGCCTCTCTGTGAGTAAGGAGTGAAGTACATAGACAGTGAAATTTCTGGGACACATCTTCTATCTGTGTCAAATTTGTATTGGGCAAAAATACAATATTATTTTAGAATCTGTCAGTCATGCACCTTTCAGAGCTCATGAAATGCAGGAGACTTTCATTTGAATGAGGTCTATTCTGACACTTATTCCACTTTTGAATTTTTTCTGCTGTGCCATATTTCTATCCTAAGATGGAATACAAAATTTTCCTTCCTTGTTGCCATGTTATTCTGCTATTAGCTTTTGATGTTCTTAAATCTTTTAACATATGTAGTATGCAGACAGCCATGTCAGAAAGATGTACCTGCAGTAGATGCTTCATTTTGACCCCTCTCAACCTGTGGTTGTTTTATTTTTTTAGTAATTTTTTTTAAAAAAAAATTTTTAGCTGGTTTATATGGCAAAATGATCGTAGCTGACTGCAGCCTATGAAAGATTCACGTCCCTTTTCATCATTACGATTCTGTGTGTTTTTCCTGTTTTGTCAATTAAGAAAGGTCACAAAACAAGAAAATACGCAAGTAAAGAATAACATTCCACCTTTAACACAGCTATTTGTGACAGTGTGTACTTTACTGATTGCATGGCAGTTAAAGCATTAAATGTTTTTTAAAAATAAACATGATTTTAGTTTTGAAGTTTGATAGCTATGCTTCTGTTCTGGAAATAATTCTTATTCTCTTTAAACTTTCAGAAGTTATAGGAATATATTTTTTTAAGGATATTAGTCTTTCCTGTCTTTGAAAATGTAGTATTCTGCTAATGTATTTACGAAGGTTGTGTATGCCACGCTAGGAAAGTTTTTTGTTTGTCAGCTGCTGACATGATGATGTACTTTTCCATCCATTCACTCCTTTTATTAATATAAAATTCTGGTTGATGCAAATAGCTAAGTAAAATTAAAGCCTTATCTGCAAAAGCTCATGCTGTCTATTTTCGTGCTCTGGATTTGGGACAGGGATGGAGAGAAATAGCAGAATGTAAAGTATTCTGCTCTGCTACCTGAAGAATTAATAAACACAATGCTTATTAATGCATTAAGAACAGAATGTTGAATATCAGGTGTGGAATCTGAAGTTCACTTTGATTTCTGGAAGGAGGAAGCCACAACACAGACCTGCTAGTATATATTAATTCTGGCATCAAACCGCTTCCTCGCCCGTGTGCACAGGAGAGTTGGACGAAGCAAAGTTTTTGTGCTCTGTGTGAGTCTACTTGATGGCAAAAATTCTTTGCTATGTCTGCTGAACTCTTCTCTGAACTGAACATAAAGTGTTTTTTGACACTGGGGAGGGGGGGGGGGGGNGCCAGCTCTGCAGCAGCTCATGGCACTTCCATGCTCAAAGGGATTCTCCTGTTCCTTTCTGTTTCAAATTAAAACAAAGCCAAATGAAGAAGGTTTTTTTACTGTTTCGTTCAATGCAGCAAACTTAACATCTTTTAATTTTAAATGCTTTCAGCTGTCCTGGTGCAATCCTATAAAACTGTGACCCTGTAAGTGTCCTACAGAACTATTTTAGTTAGTATGACTGGTTATCTATCAGCACTAGATATATCTCCACTACAGAGTGGAGAAAAATGATTCTCTGATATGGCATGGATATGTGTAAGACTTTCTTCTTATTATTTAATACTCTAGTGTCTTAAAGTATTGATGGAAGCTTGTTGCACCTAAAATGTTAATTAGGCTGTGAGGTAAATGAGGTTGTTGTTCCTGTAAATATCTGCAGATTGCCTGATGCATCTTCTCTATCATGTTGTATAAACAGAAATTAAAAAAAAAAGTACATACCATAGATAAGGAGACCTACGTAACTTTTCTAGTAGCTCTTCCACTACATTCAATCCTGTTGTTTTGTCTGACAGCATCTTCTGTGAACTATAAGTGTTTATCCTTTTGCTAGATCTCCTGTCTTTTTCAAGGTATTATAATTTCTAAAGTAAAGTTTTTTTAGGGAGGGGACTGCTTGTGAGAAATATCCTAGGAAGGCAGACCTTCATTAGTTCAGGAACTGGTGACAAGTAGCTTATAGGTATTGTTGGATCCATGGACTTCCTGTGGCTTTGAAGTTTTTTGCAATGTTAATGGAGATACTTTTGTGGATTTTTTTGAGAGGTTTGAATTTTCTTGGTTGTGAGTTATTTGGTTTTGGTTTGATTTGAGGTTTTTTTGGTGAAAATCTGCTTTGATGACTAATATATGATTAACTGTGGATCCAAAGTCCTTTCTTAGAATCTAGCTGGTTCTTATCTTGTATTTGTCCAGCTCATTATGTTCTTATCTAGAAGCAGCACATAGTTGGCTTGAATCTTATCTATTTTGGATCACATCTCAGGATTATGATTTGGATTCTAATGCTACAAAAAATCTAGATTGCCAGTGCCTGTGAATCTGAAAAGGATAGTCTCCCTTTCTCTACCTTGTTAGTAAAAATGTAGAATTGCAACAGACCTGAGCCATATATCTGAATTGTCTCATTTGATCAATCTTTCCAGCATGACAACGACCCATTTGCAGGTGCTATTTTGGTCTGTGTTCCAGTGAGTTTTGCTAGTGGTGGAATGGGATTCCTGTATGGTTGCTTGGAATCTGCAAATACCTGCAGGCTAGTTTTCTTTTGGCAGCATGCTTTATGGGACAAAATGGGTGACTGAGAAGGATTTTGTAAGGTGCTAATTGTGGCAGTATTTCTGACATGGAGAAGCCTTGGCATCTTGTACCTCTTACTTTTAGTTTCAGCCTCTGAAATTGGAGGCCTGCATTGAAGATGTCCCAGAAATATGTGGAGAAGTGCATAGGCATAACTCAAGGCCTTACAGGGTCAATATCAAGTGGGTAGTTTTAGCCTCAGTACATTGTGCAGGAAAAGGTCATGCCCAAATTCCATACCGCGATGTAGTTGCAAGACATGTGTCAGTGTCATGCAATACATGGTATTTGGATTTTTTTTTTCTTGAGATATCCTTAGTCTCCCTCTTCTTAGGTTAATGAAAAATTTATTGCTTCTTTTCCTTTATTAGTTTTGTCTCAAGGATTGGAAAAAGTAATAAACCTTAGCTGTATATGTTGCAGACTGTGTTTTTGTAACAAACTTAGAGGATGACACATGAAGAAATGCCACAAGTTATTGCATCTTTGTGTCTTTCCCATCCGTTATACCTAGTACCCTGGCGCAGAAGCAAATTAGCTTGTTTTGACATGATTTGTTCTTGACGAACCAGTGTTGACTATTACTCATCTGTCTGTTGCTTTGTCTATGTTTACAGGCAGTTGATTCGACAGTTTCTTCCAGTAGTTTTTAAGGAATTGAAGTGTTTTCAGTAGTTCCTTGTATTGCTGCTCTGTAAATTTTAGAAGGTAGGTATTCTTTTTGTCCTTTTTCTAGTCATCTTGCGTCTCAGGTTTCCAAAAAGGCTATTGCAGGTTATGCCTCAGTGGATACCTTCTTACATTCAGTGATCTGGGATTCACATAGTTCTGCTAGGAAATACAGTTGTCCGTTCTTTCATGTTCTGTGGCTTCCTATTTACTAGCAATGGTTTGTTTCTGCTAGCACACTTAGAGTTGCAGCATTACACAAGGGTAACAGAAGAAGTTACAGCAAAGTGCAGTAGACAAATGTATGCTGCTATATTATTTATTTCTAGTCAGGAAAGAGTTAAAATTCATGAGAAACAGGACACTGTGATCAGACCTTTCTCTGCAGAAATCAGTTGTGCCTTATATATTGTTGTCCACCATTTTTATCAGTAACTGCTACTTACCAAGACAGCTGTTCTGTTCTTTGTTTTGTCACTTCAGTTCATGATGAGAGTTTTTTTTGAAAGTGAAATTCCTGATGTTTTATATCAAGGATATAAAAAACTCCAACAAACTATCAAAACCCAATCCAGAATAAGAAGTTACAGACCAGGCATCAAATACCTCAGAGTCCTTACACCCTAGAGAAATCATGAATGCAACTGCATGATTACATGTATATTCAGCTGAACAAGGCTGATGTTTTGTGGCTAATCAATCTTTTAAAGTAAGGATTCAGTTGGCTGTTGACATCCTTTTTATGCGACTGTTTCACCCGCAAGCTGAGAACATAACCATAGAAGTAGACCAGAGGATTTCCAGATGGAAAATAGTTTTCTGTGCTGCTGGTATCCTTGTGTCCAAATTGATGTGTAATTCTTTAGAAGTTATTTTAGCACAAGATGGAAACTGGCACCAGCACATTTAATGACTTGCTGTCAATGGTAAGAGTGATAAGCAAGAGCTCTCGGATAACTTTTGCTGCAGTGGTTTGCAGTGTTAACCTGTGCACTGTTAGGGCCAGATCAAAACACCTACAATTAAGCTAAAGAGATTTTGGACACTGCCAGATAGTTAAGAAATCAGGCTCCAGTTTCATGCCTTTACTTTGTCTCATATTTGAACTGTTGAAATAAAATTGCTTGATAGATTTATACAAATGTAGAAATTATTTTCCAAGAAACTAGAAGAAACTATTTTTTCTAAGGTGATTGTAAAATTTTCACAATTTTAATTTCAGAAAAAGGGAAAATTCCAAATTTAATTCAGCTCTGAAATCAAAGACTTTTAGTGACAAAAACCATTGCAGATTAATTAATAAGTACTGTTTTTAATATAAAACAATAAGTAAGCCTGCTTGTTCAAAAAAAAAAAAAAAGAGTAGATTTGGCTAGGCAGAAGTTCAATTTTTATAGAGAGATTCATTTGTTACTACTTCATTTGTACTTATATGCAGTGCAATCAGCTTTTCATGTATTGAAAAACTAATGGGGATTTTTTTTTCCCCTAAAAATCATAGTTGTCCACGTAAAGATATAACATGAATGTTAAAATAATTTTAGATTAGTGATTTTACAAAGATACCTAACTGACAATCTGTGGTTGTACTGATTGCTTTCAAATCTCAATTCTATCACTGTAGGTTTCCTGGTATTGGCTTAAAAAAAAAAAAAAAAAAGTAGTCATAACTGAAAGAAGGCATGAGGAGTAATGGATGAATAAATGAATAAAGTAATGAATGAATAATTAAATGATTTAGATTTCCTTAAGTTATGGAAGGAATAATTAATTAATTAATCTTATGGGTGTTTGAAGCAAATTGTACTGCTTTTGCTAGACAAGAAGTATAGCTCTGCTGCATTAAAAAAGAAAAAAAAAAGAAAAAGAATTTGTGCAAGTAGATTCTCCTTATGAAATTACATTTACTTTTTGTGACTGTCGAGTCATTCAGGTATGTACCATCTTTAAAATGGTGGATATTTCTGAAATTCTGGAGCATGCATATTATTCTGAAGGTAGCCAAACCAGTCTTTTTCAAGTGTTATTTCTATTACAACTGTTACAATTCTTACTTGTAAAATACTATGTCTTAAAGTGATTTTGGAACAATGATCAAGCTGCTTGTTGCATGCAAATTAAATAGGTTTTTTTACGAGAGGGTTTTTGACTGTATAAAATGTCATAAAACATTAATATTTGTTAATAGTAGTTTAGATGGTAATCCAAGGTACAGCATTCCCCCTTTTTGCTGTTGAGACGGGAAACTGATGTGTTGGCTCACACATGAGAAGCACATGCATTAAGCAAATGACATAGTGAGAGGGGGATTGCAGTTACAGTGTGTCTGTATGTTGAAAAATACACTTTTTGTCCTTAGTGGAGCAAAGCTTCCAGGGCAGTGAAGCATTATATTTTCTTGTTTTTTCCTGTGACCTTTTTCTCCACAGGAAGCTGAAGCTCACTGTGGGGACAATGGCAGTGGCAGTGGTTTCTGATGTGTGAGGTCTCAGAGTGAAAAGGGAAGGTTAGGAGAGCTTGCAAATGCCCGAGGTGTGGGAGGTGCAGCAGGGACCTGAATGGTCTGGTTACTGCTTTTCTGATAGAAAGGAAAAATGTTCTAGCTGGAAATGACAGTTTGAATCACTTGGAGGCATAAACCAATCTTGAATTGATTTCTGATAAAATCTGCAAGCAGTGGGAAAACACACAGTGGAGCAAGACATCAGTCCTCTCCCACAGCTCCTCTCTGCAATGGCACCAGTTTTACAGGCCAGCAAATCTGTATGGCATCACCAAAACCTGCCACAACAGGGTAATCTAAAAATATATTAACTTGTTTCCTTAAAGTTTGAGATGTGACCAGCATCTATATTCTCCTGGTTTTATTCTGTAAATGTCTAAAAAGCTTCTTGGCTTGCACTGGCTTCTGTGAGCAGCATCACCATACCGAATGCAGAGAGCATACCAGGTGCAAAACCCACCCAAGTTTTATGTAACCAATTTATTATCCATGGAGATGATTCGCAAAGGCTGAGCTGTGTGTTACTGTGGAGACCTTATTAGCAATTTTAAGCTGGATTTGGTATTACTGCGTAAGCTGCAGTTGCAGCAGTAACTGCAAGGAAGAATACCCTGAGGGAGAGATGATGGGATTTTTCATTTTCCTTAATCTTAAGTGCAGTTTCACCAAGCTTCTTAATGAATATTTAGCTTCAATTCTCCCTGATGCTGAGGAAGAGTGTTTTGTAACAGTGTTTGTGTCCCCATGAATTCTGGAATTTCACATGAACGTGTTCTGCTTTTGGTGACAAGCTGCTGCTGGTGCCTCACCTTTGCATCTCTCTATTGTAAGATGAATTCTGCATCTACCTGTTCTGCAGCTGTGCTGATGAAGAATAGTGCATATTGCACCATCTTTTACCCCCTGCCCAGTTTCATATGCCTTCTTTCAAGACTGGCAGCTGTCATACTTATTCACGTTCATAGACATTATTCCTAGTTGCAGGAGTACGCCCAAGAACCTTTCTGAATTACAGCCTAAGATGTAATTCAAGGATGGGAAGAAGGTGACCTATTTTAACTCTCCAGAGGATACTCACAGCCTTTTCACTAATACTGTTCTTCGCTTTTTAAAGGTAAAGTTGTCTTAGATTTCTTGAAGTAGTAAACTGAACGTAAGATTGCTTGCTTTGTACAGAGGTAGATATTGTCTGCAAATTCCTGACCATCTTCTATAGGCATGCACAGATGGAAACCAGTGTTCAAAATATGCAATGGCTGCCAGATTTGTATGGTGAGGGAGAGAGACCTTACTTCAACATTACTGTTTTTCTGTGTTTCTGAACAGCTTTACATTCAGCTTTGGTGGGGTATATGTTCTGAGATAGTCTCTTGGTATTACTGTTTCCATTATCTAGTCTAATAATGATGGCAGTAGGTTGCTGGTTGCTCCTAGGAGTACTCATTTTGTAGGGTTGTGTAGACTTTGGCTGGGTGTAGCCCTTCTGAGTGAGGCCCATATTTGTTAGGGATTCCCACCATGTTCTATGTTTATAGAAGTGTAAATCTTACTACCTTTTCTAGCAAGGATTTGTTCTGTCATCTTTTAGATGTATTTTGAATAGGAAAATAGCCACAGCATGCTAGATCATCTTTTTTTTTGGCATAATCTTTTCCTTTCTGAAGAATCATGCTTACATTGTAGATTGTAACTGCAGGGTAGTTCTTAACTGGCAAAAGGCTTCTTCCTTAACTGTGTAACTGATGGATGAATAGCAAAAACCTCTTACAAAATATATCCTTAAAGATGGCATTGACAAGCTATCATTTAGTTTTGTGACTGACTGCCTCAAAATTAATTTTCAGCAAGCCCCTCTTCCCTACACAAGGCAACATTTTGGGGAGAGTTTTAATGTGATTGTCTAAGGTCAGTTGTCTACCTCAGTCTCTGCAACTGAGAACCTAAATTTGGCTAAGTTTTTTGAGCTTCCTTACCAATCCAGTTGCCAGTTTTATTTAAAGCCTAACAAGTTTATATCTTTCTATTAGAAAGAGTTCTTCCCCAGTTTAAAGATTTTGGAACCAGACATCAAGAGATTGGCTGCATGAAAACTCTGCAAAAACAGTGATCTTTGCATTAAGTCCATTCAAAATCAACACAATTGAGTCTGCAGTGCAGTGAGAGAAATAGACTTCAAGGTTTGTAGCAGGTCAGTACAATTAACATATATTCTTTTTAACAATATATAATATTAAAATTCATATAGATACTCTTCCTTCTGTCTTCCCTTTCTTTGTTGTTACATTCAGCTCCTGTCACCACAGAGTGAGTGATCCCTAAGGTGGTTGACTATAGTTTTGGGTGAGTGGTGTTGGTATAAGCAAAAGTGTATGTTTCTTTCTCGTCTTTGCCAAGGAATACATGAGGTGGTCTTGCACCACCCTTTGCACCAGGCTTATTTTTACTAGTCTGTCACTTTACATCAGAATTTGATATATGAGATAGGTTTTCTGTATGTTGGGTAGTTGGTCTTAGTTGGTCTTAGTTCCCTTTGCTGTATCTAAGAAAAATGCTTTTACTAGATCCCAGGTTTTTGATGCCTTTAACTGATGGCAAGAGAGTTGCTTATAGCCACAGGATCTCCTATTGTAATCCTCTTATTGTGTAGTGCTCATACTCCTTTGCATTTCATCCTGTTCCCCCGTTTTTGTGGCTGCTGTTGTTACAGGATGCTTTTTTTTTTTTTTTTTCCTAAGTGGGCATGACATCATTATGACAGGGTCATAAGTATTTAATTCTGTGCAGTCTAACTGCTTGTTACTACCAACTTTATAAAAATTATGGATATACCATGTGATTATTCAAAGATAATTAAAATTAATTAAAAATAGACAGTAAGAATGTAGGCTTTTACAGCTAAACCAGCAAAACCAAATCTACACAGGCCAAGACATAGTCAGACAAAGCCTTATGAGTCCTGAGGCTTTTTGAAGTCATTGTGACTGTATTACTAGCAATGATGATACTGCAGTCACAAGGCTACAGAGTGACAACACAAAGCATATGCAATGCATATTTCTTACAATGAATAATTTGTTGTATAACAGTCTTGAAGAATTGTTAGCAGTCAGGTGATCTTTTAAACGAGATTGAAAGGCAACTGAGAAGCAATTAAAGGACAGAGGTATTGTAATAAAGAGGAGGGCTCAAAAACTCTCCGTTTTCCAGCTCATAACACAACTTCAAAGGCAACAGGCAGAAGAGGTATTCATTGTCAAAGTTATATATTTATTAAACAGGAAGCATCACTCCCTACACTTCATATAAAGAGCAGATCTAAAAAGTGTTATTAATTGTATTGGTTTTTCTGTGGCCAGATTTTGGTAGCAGTGGGGGGGGGCTGAGGGAGAGGCTTCTTCGAGAAGCTGCTGGAAGTTTCCCCCATGTCCAGGCTGGGCCCGCTGCTGACCAAGTCCGGGCCAATCAGTAGTTGACAGAACGCCTCTGTGATAACATATTTAAGAAAGAAAAAAAAAAAAAAAAAGTAGTTGGAAATGAAGATGGCTGCCAGAGAGAAGCAGGGTGAGAGCTTGTGAACAACAACGCAGACACCAAGGTCAGTGCAGAAGGAGGGGGAGGAGATGCTCCTGGCGCCGGAGCTGAGATCCAGCTGCAGCCCATGGGGAAGACCATGGTGAAGCAGCTGTGCCCCTGCAGCCCATGGAGGCCCACAGGAGTGCAGAGATCCACCTGTAGCCCGGGAAGGAGCCACGCCGGAGCAGGTGGACGCTGGGGAAGGCTGTAGCCCGTGGGAGACCCAAAGTGAAGCTGGCAGGGGACTGTAGCCTGTGGGGAGAGGAGCCCACTTAGAGTAAGATTCTCCTGTTAGGATGCGTGGCTCGTGGGGCCCACGCTGGAGCAGCCTGTGCTTAAGAGACTACACCCTGTGGAATTTTCAACCATGCGGCAGCAGTCTGTGAAAGGCTGCTGCCCATGGGATGGACTCTCGCCGGAGCAGTTTGTGAGAGGAACTGTATCCTGTGAGGGATGGACCCCATGGAATGTGGCTGGAAGGACTCCTCTCCCCAAGCAGCGGCTGAGAACAGCAGCTGACCACAGCAACACCTCCCCCCCACCTCGCCTTTTTCCCTTGACCGCTGCGGGAGAATAGGTTGGATGTAAGAAGGAGGGGGACTGGGAGGTAAAAGGTGTCTTTTAGTGTCTCACTCTTAGCTCTGATCTTGTTAGTAATAAATTTGATTATTATTCCCACATAGAGTCTTGTTTTGCCTGTGACAGTGATTAAGAAAGAATCTGCTGTAGTTGTTATCATGAATAGCGAAACCTCTCGTTATATTCTCTCTCCTCTATAGCTGGGCATGGGGGAGTGAGAAGGTAGCTGTAGTGGGCCCCTGGCACTCAGCCCGGGTTAAACCACTACATTAATATTGACTCTAAAATTGCACCAAGGCAAAAGAGTAGAAAACCTAACACAGAGAGGCTGGAAATGCTCAAAGGCAGGTCACAGAGCACAGGGAGTACATCAATAGCGATCAAGCTTGCTTTAAGACAAGATTCAGGAAAAAGCCAGTAACTATGCAGACAAAACCATAGATCTGTTGATCGGTCTATGTCTGCTTGATCTTAAGTAAGAGAAAGCTAGGAGTCTTAAAGCCACAAAAACATAGGTGATGATTGTATTTACATACTATTTTGTCATGATGTTTCCAGTTTTATAATTGAAGATTAAAGTTAGAACTTCATGGGGTTTCTTTGGTTTTGCCCTTTAGTTTGCCTGAAACTGCGAGTGAGTTCAAATTTAATCATTCTGGATGCTATTCTTCAGAAAAAAATATATCCAGACTAGATGTGTTTTATGCCATGTTGAAGAGTTTAATATGTGATCAGTGTTTCTAGGATTTTGAGAAGAGTTATGTTCTGCAATATGAGCCTGTTCAGATGAAACAGAAAAAGCTTTAAAATTGTAAGAGAACTCTGAAGCAGCATACTGACATTAGCCTTACATTTTCTAATACTAAGTAGCTATATCTTTTTAATACCCTAGAGGGACTAAAAGTACTGTTGATGGTTTTATGCGGGTATTTCATTCATGGTGATTTGCAGCATCTTAATCTGCCTCATGTTTTTTGTAACTTACTTTCAGCTCCAGACTTTTCTCAAGTGTGTTAAGCCAAAATTAAATTACTAGGTCTCTAGTGAAAGTAATCTTAAGTATGTCCTGTGAAGGCTTAATTTCTCTTAATATACTTAAATTTATAAGTATTGTTATGACTCTGTGGGGAAGAAGAAACAGAGGTCATGGAATTAGAGATTAGAGGTGCTGTAAGAATGAGCAGGAAAATTCTGTTAAGCAGATGGGAATTCTTGCATGCTTCTTACGCTGAGTTTGTTTTGTGTAAAATAGCAAAACACCAGTGTTGTAAATATCGCTAAACTTCAGAGTACATAATGGTGTCACAGCAACAAAACCAGTCCTCTATAGAATACAATTTCATTTTTTTTTATATGCATGTGTACTCTCAAATTTGCAGCTTCCTCAGGCAAACTGTCTTCATGAGGCCGATTGCAAGCTCTTATGATGTTGGGTTTCTTCCTGCCTATCCTTCATAACCAAGGTTTCTACACCTGTGATGAAACTTAAATCTTCTTTCACCATCTGCAACATACAGAAGTTGGAAATTGTTTTCCTCCTATGTTGCATTCTACTTCTGCTTGTTTGGTTGTTTGTGTTTTTTTCATAAGAATTTTCTTTCTCAAATGAGTACAGCCATTTAGTGTCCTAGAGCAGATAAGGCGTAGGGTTACAATTTTCATTCTCTGAAAGCCTCCAAGTGAAACCATGTTTTCAGTAAAATAGGGCGTGTCTAGATTGGGAGAAGCTCTTATTGCAGGACAACTTTGTGTTCAATACTACATTAAACCTGTGTTTACTCTGTTGCAGTGGATCAACTTTAAAAAGGTCATAAGAAACAGTTTATCATTGTGGGCTGGGGCATAAAGCTAGAATGAGATGTGTTTCCTCTTTACAGATGAGAATCAGCTAGACAGGCAGCTCTAAAGGAGTCACATTTTAGCCAAAGTGTAAATGGGGCAGACATACTTGTACAAGACAGTTGGTACCACTTAAAAATAAAAATCACACTTGACTATTACATAATTGTTTTCTTTTCCCCCAAAATACGGATTCTTTTAAGTGGCACAGGACCTTGAATATGAATTTGAATAGTTTAGTATTGAAAACAAATTACAGTAGTGACAGTCAATAATATGGTTTTCCACAGCTGTTCAGCTGATGGAAATTCTCTTACCTCTTCTGTACCAATGGGATGAATTATGAAAGTCTTGCAGGTGATTAATCATGAGCTTCTGCAGACTGAATACCTTTGTTCTGACTTCTTAGTGCTCCTGAGACACCAGTGTTGAGTGTATTTTTTTGCTCTGACTCATGATTTTCTTCAGTAGAAGCAGGTAACAGATTGCAGCCTATTTATTTTAGAAGGATTTATTTTATTTAAAAACACTTTCTTAGAATATTAATATGGGTACAATATTGGAGAATATTTTAAAAGACAGAACTATACCGAAGGTAACATTTTGTGCATGATCAGGCAAATTAGCTTTCTGAGATGCTGACTGTAAATTTTCAGTTTATTTCAAGGAAAGCTGACATGTAATGGCTCCTTTTCTAACTACAGGTAATAAAGAAATACTGGTTCTGAAGTTAAAGACTGATAGCTCTTATAGCCTTCCTCAAGAATTCCTATGTATTCTCTTATAATTTTCTGACATTGTTAATTATCCAAACTTTAAAATAAACATGACACCTCTTGGTTATAAAGCTTTAAACACCAGATACTACCAAAAAATGTCTGTTTTAAGGCAATTCAGTAGAAATTACACAGCCCCTAAAAATTACTTAAAATACATTTTAAGACTTTGTCTTGCAGATTTAATGTGTTTATGGCATAAGCCTCTTTTCTTTGATATGTCAATATCAGTAAATTGGGAATGACAGAAAATTATAAATCAGAAGTGACAAATCCTGAAGTTGCCAAGACACTGATAAACTTCCTGCCTGAAAATCAGCATCTACCAAGGGAAGATGTCAAAGACCAAAATGGGATAATATTCTAGTTGCCATGAAAAGCCAAAGAGTTTTGGTAGGTTAATTGCATTGAAAACTCTGCATTTCACATTTTGGCTGAAAGTGAAGTTTGTCCTTTTCAGAAAATACTTAATCAGAGAACCATGTCGGCATGGGAAAACCTGACTATGGCCTCTATGAGAGGCTGTGATGAAGGAATAGAGCATGTTTCTAGTGGAAACGGTAAGGAAAGAAGTATATCTGGAAAAGTCAGAATTTAGTATCGAACCCCATTGGTAGTAATTTTGTACTACAGTATTTGTTTGAGTTGTATATGTAAAAATTTTTATTTTGAACGCATAAATTTTTGTTGCTGACCTGCTGCATTATTTTCATATTGAAATTCCCAAATTGTGTGCTGCATACCAGCATCCTGTGAAGCTGTATTAATAGAATCTGTCTGAGAACCATATGCTGTGCTTCAAACTGTCTNTAAGGATGGCTGGAGATGTTATAAAATATGTCTGACAGTCGGGAAAAATAAATTCAGACTATCTCTCAGGAGGCATGTTGAAGTGGATTTATTCAAAACTATTTTTTATTTGAACAATGAACATTAATAGGGTTTTTTAATATTTAAATATTAAATGTGTAAAAGCAAAAGTCATATAGGCAGTAGCATAGGAAGCAGAAATATATCTCTTCTATTTTTTTTTTTTAAATCAGAGAGCTCAAAAATGGAGGAGCTGACAATGACTTTCATACGTTCATACTTGAAATGTAAGTAAAATACTTTTCTACAGATGCACTTTTTTTTGTATGTGAACACTAATTTTTTAAAATTATAAATGATGAACGCTAAAGGTGTACAAATTTTCAACACTTCTTGCGTGTAACAAGCTTTAGTTTCTTGAAATAAAAGATTTATTTCTGTCCTCAAGAACTTCTTTTAAGTTCAAAAAGAACAGATGGATGTTGCCATGCTGTTAGAAATGCTTTGTCTATGACAGACAAAACTGGTTTTTTAAAATTCCAGTAATAAGTATCAAGTCAGGCAAAGACATTTTACTGTAAATCATAAAACATGAACCAGTGTATCAGCAAGGCTTTTTAAAATACTCAATATATTATTGATGTGAATCATTAATAGTTTAGTTTCTGAAAATCTCAAGGATGAACTGAACCCAGAAAATCATACTATTGTCAAAACAACAATAAAAACCAAACAAAAACCAAAACTAAAACCAAAACACAACAAAAAGCAAACAAACAACACCCAAGAAACTGTTTTGAAAAATAAAATCTAATCAAATCAGATTATTAAAAAATTGTTATCTCTGTGTTGATGTGTTATTGTTATCCAGGAATTTCTCTCTGTGAAATAGTTCTGTAACTCTAGTGCCCTTGGATTACTGTTTGCAGTTGTATCTCTGCAAAGAAAATTCATACTTTGTGCTTGAGATTATTTGTGGTGAAGGTGAACTCTATGTCCTTGCAATCTGAAGTATTTCTTACAACATCACCCAAACTGAACCTATTGAGATGCGCTCAAAGGTACTGACTATGTCCATTTAAGGATTGTTGCTTAGTTGTGCAACATTTGAATAGTGTGTCCCAAATACTGGCCAGACATGTTGTGAACAATATCTAGTAAACCCATGAAAGCTACTGAGCATCTGAAATGCTTTTTGGCTTCATAATACGCCTAAAGGTCTTCTGTTCAGTCAGCAGCAGTCTCTGAAGTCTTTGCTTCTGAATGCAATTTGAAGCCGAAGGAATTCTGCTCTTGCAATCACGTCTCTTATACCTGAGGGAGGCTAAAGCTGACTGCCTCTGTAAATCACATTGGTTCTCCTGCACTTGATGTTTGCTGTTGTTCTTCTGTTTTTCCTTGACAAATGCTACTTTGATAAATTTGGTTTGTCAGGCTTGCTTGAGGAAGAGTCTTTGTATTTATCACTCCTTTATATACATGATTTGTTTTTTTCAAAATCAACTGCTGGCGTCATTCCCAGTCTCCTCTCTAACTCTATCAAATTACTTCTCATAATATACATCAGTTTTAACTGGGTTTTAGACTTTATGCTGGGTTCCAATCATAACTAGCTATCTGAAGGGAAACTGATTTTTGAAAAGCTGTTGAAACTAGAAGTGTTTAATCATGGTGCACATCTGGGCTGCCTGTGTCTGGTTTTGGTGCCGCAATGTAAGAAAGACATTGACAAACTGGACTGAACCCGAGCGGCTTTCCAGATGATTGCCTGGAGTGTGAGGAGGGACTGGGATAACTGCACTCCTTCATCCTATGGAGGAGGCTTAATTGGTCAGAAGTCGCTTAGTGAGCATTGTCTGCTGCCTAATGAGAGGTTTGGAAGGACTCTTTCCAGACATGCATAACCAAAGAGTCAGGGACAACAGGCAAATAGCAAGGAGAGTGATTCCAATCAAATGTTAGGAGAAGAAATTTCACAACAAAGAAGATGAGACACTGGAACAGGGGCCCAGAAGGCAGGACATACGCATTTTTAAAAACTCATTCATCAGAGTGAAAAGAATCTGAGGTTGTTTTAATCAACCTCATACAAGTAGTAACTTTACGTTAAAATTTAGGTTTTTTAGAATTTATTGTTAATTGATCCTTTTAATTGAGTCATGAATATCTTTGACAAAGATGGATTGCAGTACCTATTGTGTACTAGTGACAAAAAGTACTTAACAGTTCTGTGATTCATTGGCCCTTTTTTTTTTTTTGCTAACAAATAGCCTGGGAGAGGTTTTTTTAATTCAACTGTAGAATTCAAAATGTAGAATCCATTTTCCTCCCCTGTTTTAAGAAAAAAGTTAACAAGGTTTTTTTATTAAGATAATCTAGTTGCTATAAAATGGATTATTTTCTATGGCTCTTTATTTTGAGTTAGGTTTCTTAAGATAGCCTATCAAAAAAAAAAAAGTACCATAGGAATCCAGTTCAATGCTTTCTTGTAAGGACAAAAGTAGGTTGTACTCAAGACAGTATGTCTGAAAATGTCCTTGTGTTTTTTACTAATAGGGGTTGAGGGTCATATGTTAAAATTTTGTGGTTGTATTCCAGGAATGCAAAAGTTTGCATGTTGAGGAAATAAAATAGTAAAAAATATATTGAGCAAAATATTGAGCAAATGTGATAATTTTGTGGAACAGTGTTACAAGAACACATTTGAAGGAGATGCTTTAATAGTCTTAAAATGTGAGCCTACAATTATATTCCTACAGATTTTTTCTTTTTAATTCTGAACATATACATAGCTTTTCAGTCCACAGGACTGAGGAATAATTTATAGCCTTTGTATTAATGCTTCATTTTATTAGAGGTTACATTAATGTTTCTGTGCCAAACTACAGAAGACAAATAAATAAAATTTAAAAAAGAGACATCAAGTCTCATCTCCAGTTGATGTATACAGTGTCTTGTCATTAAGCTAAATGAAATGGCATTAATGTCATAAATGATTGTTTTTTTCAGTTCATTCATCTGTTGGAAAGGAATGTTGGAGTCAGATTTGTGTCCATGAAAGTATATAAACCCCTTCTGGCACTTCTGGACTTCATTATGTCTTGATTGTCTCTTGGGTTCTGCATACTGGTCTTAAATTAAACTACTTTTTGGGGATTTTGTTGTAATGTAGATGAATCCCACAGAAAAGAAAAAAAAAAAATTTAGACATAAGGTTAGGTCCAGGAAAGATACAGTTCGAGATCAAAAACTTTCTAGGCAATCAATATAAGTCTGCAAAACCAAAAAGCTCTTTCCAATTCATCGAGGTAAGTCTTGTCACTTTTGGTTGGTTAAAGAATGATTAGGTTTTTGAATGCCTTTACATGCTGAGTTCCTCAGGACTGTGAAGATGCCTTTCAGATTAACTTCAAACACCTTTTGAACCTAAAGGTTGTGAGTCGTGGAAGAAGATGGGCTGTTCTTACAGTGATCTGGCAATTAATACATTCTCATTCAAGTTAGTAACTGACATTTTATCCAAATTTGATGCTGGTATGTACTTGCCATGCTGGTTAAAGCTTATATCAATGGCAGCCAACAGTCAATGTCTAGAAAAATGACATTTGCATAAAATTAGACAAAAGTCATCCAATTTTGTTATAAGATCTATAGGGGTTTGAAAGGGGAGGGGGTACAGGGGGGTGCTGGGGGGGTTCTTAGAGGGGTGGGGAAGGGATCCCATGTTTTTGTTATAAACCCCGGTTTTTTTCAGTTTTTTTCCCTCGCTTC
>VXBA01003812.1:369999-417417 GCA_013399895.1 Serilophus lunatus
GCGGTGCCGGTGCGGGGTTGCAGGGCAGGCCAGGCAGAGGCAGTGGGCTGCGAGCACTGGTCACGGCTCCGCAGTGGCATGCGGGGCTGCGCGGGCGTCCGCCGGTTTTCTCCGAGCCTCGCGGTGGCTGCTCTTGCACGCATGCCTTCCCCCCCGCCCGGCGTCGGTGCCACACTGCCACGAGGAAGCCGGCAAGAAGCCCTGTGGTGCCCGTGGCCCCGGGAACAGCCCCCGCGTGGCAGAAGGTGCACGGTTGCTGCCCAGGTGACTCCTGTGGCCCCGGTCGACCCCGGACACCCCTTTTGTGGGTTTCTGTGGTCGGCGGGCGCCCTGGAAAGGCGGCAGCCATCCCGCAGCTGGTAAAAGATGGCGCTGGGGAGTCATCGGCTCACAGATTTTGGCAGGAACTGCCATTTTGTTGGAGCCAGGAATCTCGGAAGGGGGAGGTGGAGCCCAGACCGTGGGCCAATCAGAAGCAGCGAAGCTGGGAAGAGGACTGCGAGTTTCACACGGGACTTGGAGAGCTTAAAAGCCCGAAGGAAGGGAAGCTTACTCTCTTTGGCTTCCTGCAAAGCTGGAGATCAGCAGAACGGCTCCCCTTCTCCGACTCCTAGGCCTCGTGGCTTGACTCAGCCCACCTCCATCGTCACCGGAGCCACACCTGTGGCTTCCCGGGACCTCCAAAGACACACGACCACACAGATGTAGTGTCAAAGGAGAAATCCGTTTATTGTTTACAAGAATACTTTTTTATAGTCTACATATAGTTTATACTTTTCTAACCACTGAGAAGCAATTCTCATATCGCTTCTCTCTTGTCCAATCAGACACTGCTGTGTTGTACAAGCATCTTCCTTACATGGCATGGTCAGTCCTTTCACTTTCAGTTCAGCTCCTTCTTCAGCTCCTGGGTCCTAGATTCCACCTGCCATCTGTGACTGACAAAAAACATTCGCTGGCATTTCCCTACACACACCAGCACAACTACAGATGGAAAAGCTCCCCCAGATAACATTCTGGGTTGGGGGAGAACTTTTTCACTGTGTTGTATTTTTCAGAAACTCCAAGGGCTGGCAGTTAGCTACCACCAGAGGGAGAAAGAAGAAGCGGCTTTCCCTTCCCACTGCTTCTCTTTGGCCAGCTTGGCTGGCCTTTGAAAGCAGTTCCCTTATTCCTTTTTTTTCCCTTTTTCGTGGTTTTTGTTGGGTGTTTTTCTGTGTTAAGTCTGGGGTTCCCTTAAACTGTGTTTTTCTTTAGCTCCACACAAATAAACTGTTTCCCTGTTGTTAATTCTGTTCATTCTTCTTGTCACTGTTGAGTTTGCCCACTTAGTGAAAATACTGGTGTTAAACCACCACAAAATCAAAGATGCTTCAGGTATTGTCTATTGAATAAAATATTGTCAGTGTTTTCTTCTCAGTTGTTGTGAGAGGAAGCTACTGCCATGCTACTATATTTGATTTATTTCGGTAGCAATACTCAGTCATCCATGCCATAACCTCTCCAGCCTTTCTCCTAGTCACTCTGTCTCTTCTCACTATTGTGTAAATGAGACCTAAGCTTGTCCCCTGCCATCTGTACTTACCTCTCCTCTTGTGAGTATGAGAGCTGGTTAGGATCATGTGTGAAATGATGCACTAGATCTAGGTCACTTCCACCCTACTGCAGTGTGTGTGAAGTAAGAATGTACATATAATTCTGTGAGACATTTTGCTTCTAGCAATATTACAGTATTCTAGCAATATTACGTATATTGGAACCCCATGACTTACCAGCATTGCTTCTCAAACATTTATTTTTAATAGTAATATTAAAACTTGATTTAGAACAATAAAACTTTTAACAGAATTATTTTTGCACAATCTTCTGTTCCAACAGCTGAAACACTTAGAATTTCAAGTTATTGTTCAATAAGGCAACATCTCATGCCACGTTGATGTGAATTCTTTACAAATCCTTTACAGCTAAGCAAAGCAAAACAAAAACCCACAGCAAGACCCACTGCCTTGTACTGGGAGGTCAGCACTGGGCCTTGGACTCTAGATGTAGCAAATCAGTGCTGGGCAGAGGGGAATGATCATCTTCCAGAAGGCTACTGTGTTTTTGCTGTAAGGGCACACTGCTTGGTAATGGTCAGCTTGGTGTGCAAGACACCCAAGTCCTCTGGAAAGTTTCTTTCAGTTGCTCAGCCACCTGATGCCAGAAGTCATGTGTTTCCAGGCCCTCTCCATATGGGACTCCCATTTAGATAATCTTGGACTTTGCTTGCTCCCCCTTTGGCATGTCCAGAAGCTGAGGTCTACGAAGCCACAAGGGTTGGAGATAAAGGCTATCTCTTTCATCTCACCTCCGATGCTTTCCAGGCTGCTTTCCTTGGTGGCACAAGTGTTCCACCAGCATGTACGTCCTGCAGTTTCCCTGTTCTTGACTCTTGGGAGGCTAGGACTGGTACTGGTATGGCTGGGACTGATACTGATACTGGTGTTTCATATGAGTTTCAAGAAAGGTTTCAAGAAAGTACATGAGATTTCAAGCGTTCTCCAATCCTCTTACACTTGCTTTTTGACTGAATGTTTATAATCTTGTGGTTTTTCGTAAGCAATAACTGTGAATTCGACAACTTTTTTGATTTTAGGACTTTCTTCTTTTGTCAGTTGGTGAATTGTTTTTAGATACATTTGTTCTTAATTTTCTGACTTCAATGGAAATTTCACATGTCACAAAAAAACCCTACTAAATTTTATTAATTTTCTGTGCAACTTGAAACACTGCTGATCACAATGTTGTTTATTGTGCAGGCTGAGGAGATTTCTGAATTTAAAGACTCCTTTCTCAGAAGATAAAAAACCAGGCTGCTGGATGAGAGAAAATGTCACTCATTTCACCATGGTACAGAAGTGCAGTGGCTGTGAGCTGGGGGAGAGCTACTCTGACTTGAAAATTAGCTTCCTCATTCATCTAGAATTAAACATCAGCAAATAGTAAAGAAACTGAACATATATTAAAGCCTGTTTTCCTGTGGAATCTGACTGAAATTAGGTTCTACTTTTCTGAATCCAATTGCTAGGGTAGCCTGCAGCTGTAAGGAGAAATTAAAGTTCTTTAGTGTTATTTGATGAGAAGTTCATGTCTTTAATTCCAGAAACTGGAATAGCAGACCTCTCTGTAGAGGTCAACAAGTACGTAATGCCAAATTGTAAATCATACCAAGGATGATAATTGCTATCAGCTCCCATTTATAAATGTATGTGCTCACTAGCATAATTAGAAATTTTTAAATTGAAATGCCTTTTCAGTAAAGAGGTTCATGGGGCATTTTTTTCCATGCATGAGAAATTAATTGGGTAATTTTAGGATGGCATATGAGGACTGTTGTTGATTGTAGTGTAAGCTAAGAAATCTTGGCTTTTGTAGCTGAGATGTCAAAATTCCAGCTACCCGTTTTTGTACTCCTTTTAGGTCTGATTGTCCTTTATGTGGGTATCCACTTTTCTGTATGCACAGCTAGCTTTTGAGGAGTTTCTGCACCCCTTAGAGACTTTAGCCTATCTTCTAATCAGTATTATTTTGGAAACCTGAGTTCAAGTAATGTTCTTTTAATAATATTTTTAAAAAATTAAGAACTCTTTCCTTCTAATACCATGATATAAGAAAAGCAGTACTTCAGGCAAACTAGGACAATAAGGAAAGACCAGCTCCTTTGTGGGAGGTTTGAGCCTTGCAGACATGACATTTGCTATCTTACAATCAAGATGTGAATAAGAGGAAGGATGCTTATTAATTCATTCAGTCCATCTAAGTAAAAAACTTGTAGTGTTTGAAATTATCCTTTGCATTTGTTTAAATACTTTAGTGCTCTTCATATTATTGACCATGTCATATTTTTGCTATGACAGACCACATTAGTCAAAATATCAGCCTCCAAGTGTATTAAATGCTGTATTTCTTTTCATCAACCTATTGTGGTATTTGCTTTCAGGCATGGTTAGGGTATCAGTGATACTCATTGTATGTTTCCCAAATTTGAACATGTTCAAGAAAAACCAAAATACACTATTTTAAAGTTTCTCTGAGAGGCAGAGAGACTTCCTACTTAAAATCTGAATTATTTTTAGATGGTAGCCTTTAATCTGAATCATCTGTAGGGATAATTTTTCTACATTATGGCAACCACTTTGGTCTTTTCTTCATGGAGAATTTTCCCAGAAGTTAGTATTTCTCAATTATGGCATTTAAAGTAGAGATAAATAATTTTTTAATTAAAAGCTAGTTTCCAAAGCATTTAATAATTCAGAACAAGTTAGCCAAGAAAAGGCATAATACACAACTGGAAAAATAATCTTTAGCCTTAGAGGATCTGAATTCAGAGTAAACTGAAATGGCAGTTGAGATCACTAATTTCCTTTTTTTTTTTTACTCTCTGCCAAAAGAACATAAAGTTTCAGTAGGAACACAGTTCTTCCCCACTGCTGCATAAAGTGGAAGAGGAGAAAGTACAGAAATTGTGTTTATATAACTGTTTTTCTATGGAAAGGGTAGCTTGAAACTCACCAGCTGTCTAGGAAATTATTGCCCTTTCAGCAAATATGTAGAAGAAATGTAGGACAGAATATTAAATGTTCTTGATACTTACTGTGTCTTTAGCTCTTTGTATCATCAACTTTTGTTTCATGAAGTTTATGTTTTTGTGGTTTTTAATTATTATTTCCATTTCCTCCTTTCCATTAAAGAAAAAAAAAAAAAGGCAAGAAAATTAGTATGTTTCGTGCTAGGAAGTCACTTACTTAGTGGCTTAGGCAGACAATCAAAAGTGTGTGAAAAATAAAACCATATGTTCATCTCTCTGTGTTAACCCAGAATAATTGTATTCCCTTAAGATGTGACTTAATTTACATGAGTGAATATTACAATAAATAAAGCAAATGCAGTATCAGTACTGCTCTTCTAGTTTGTAAATGCCTTTTTTGTTTGGTTGGGTTTTTTGTATTTATATAATAAGATGTTTTCTTGGTGGTGGTGGTATTTCTGATGAATGGAACTGGCACATAAATTCATCACAATGAGCTGGTTGTATCAATTTCAACATCTGAAATGTATAGTCAAACACGTCCCTCCATTTGTCCTACTGAAATGTATAAACTTGTTGTTCCATTTGTCCTGATGGCCATCTGTCTCTAGGCTGTGTGTATGCCTGGGGAATTGTTGATATTAACTGCTGGACACATCAGTTAAATCAATAAGATCCAAACATCATCTTATATGTGTTCCCTTATCTTTCGTTAGTCCCTCCTGTTTCATGTTCTTAACATTTATTCACATAGGAGAACAGGATGACTGTGTTAATTACCTCAAATACCCAGCTTTTTTCAGTAACTCATGCCTTTTTGAGGGAAGGAATCAGGATAGTGTATGCCTAACCTAACATTTACCTTAAATCCTAATACTGTATATTTACCTGCCTTTTCCCCACCTCTCCTTCCCCTAAAAACCATTTGCCAGAGGAGAACATATAATCTATTAAAAACATTCCAAGTTAAACTGTAACTTTTTAAAAGGACTTCTTGAAATGAGGAAGAATATAGAAAATGTAAAAGAAAGTCTGGGTTTAGCTACAACAAGAATTCTAGTGATGCTGTGGCTTGAAATTACATCTTGATAGTTTCATTTAATTCTTATGTTCTGCATTATGATAGCAATGACTAATCTTTACCTTGGTAATGGTGAATAGGAAAAAGATGAGTCACTCATACTAAGATACTGGGGAATAGCAGTTTAAGATTTGGTTAAATCTTCCCTTAGCTGTCACTTTTCCCAGCTAAAGAAACTTAGTCTATTTAGGGTATTTATTATTTTTTCTGTATAAAAGCCATTTCACTATGTTAGTTGCCTGTCTAGCTGCCTTTTCTAGTTCCACTGTGTCATCTTTTGGATGAGAGCCTAGGACTGAGGACATTGGTCGAAATACAGCACATTTTGGATTTATTCACTCGCCTCCTGGTGCCAGTAACTAAATTCTTGTTGCAGCAAAACTTCTATACCTTGCTACCTCACTTGGTTTGTGAATATGATTGTGTTATGCTGGGAGCCATCCTGTGGAATTTCTAAAATTTCTCCTCAGTGAAAGATGAGGGAGAAGAAAGGAAAGGAGAAGAGAGGCAGCTTGGTGCACTCATACTTATGCATTCAGGGAGTTTCATGCTCTTGGTAGCATGTAAGGTTATAGTTTTTTTGGAAAATACCAACTGTGACTAGCCTATTCATCACGAAACAAAAAGGACTGGGGGGTGTTCCTCTAATTCTGATTTTTAAATCTTACTGAAAATAGAAGCAGCGTGGTGCCTTTTATCACATAACAACTGTTGAAGTTTTAATTATCTTTTCCTTTATCTGTTCCACAAAGATTCCGGGCATTGTTGGATGTTTCCAGAGGAGGGGCAGGGGGAGGGATGAAGAGGAATAGAAGTAGTTATAAGGAAAGATGCCCCACTTAACAAATTTCTGCCAGAAAGACCTGCCATACCATACTAAGAAGTTTTGTATAGAGGTCTGTCTTAGTGTAAACCTTAGCCTTTTTCTTTTAAATTGGTATTGCAGGCTATCATTTCTGCTGGAAGGTGGCAATAAGGAACACTAAGATTAAGTAAAAGATTAGTATGATTGTCTTACCCCTGGTGGACAATAATGTATCATTGATTTTGAGCAGCAAAGGAATTTTATTCTGGGTTTGTAGGATGAGTGTTTAAAGGAAAATATATGTACTGATATTCTTAGTATTTCTATGGGTGAACTCACTGGAGTTTCTTTTCATAAACTTTTACAAGTAAATAGGTCATTTATAATCACAAGTATTTATGAATTAATAAGTGTCTGTTTGTGAATTCAGTATACTGATCTAAACACGGAATTGTAGTAATTTATGCTGTTACCATGAAAGTACTCATGTAATAACAGTGAGCTCTGACCTCAGCCGATGGATCAGGCTTACAAAGTCCTTTGTGCTGTTACTGCATAAATTTTTACTGCATAACTTGTCAAGCTTATTTTTTAAATGTACCAAACTGCCATGCTTTTTACAAGCATGACTGACATCACTGCATGCAGTTTAAACATACTCTGTATGATAAGATGCACATTGAGGAAAAAAAAAAAAAAAAAAGAGTTTTACTTTTTATTCATTCTTCTTCAGAGCTGAGCAGAGCTTCTTCATTCTGATTTTCCTGTTTCCTGAGGTGGGACTGTCTACATTACTCTCGTTGACTTACAGTTGCTAATTAATTCCACCTTGTTCCCTCCCAGTATGTTAGAAAAGAAAAAGGCATAATGGGATTTTTTTTTTTTTTATTTTACGGTGATTATTTAGGTTTATGAAGGCATGTGCTTCAGTGTATGCTAGAGGAACCTCTGCAGGTGGTACAGGTAGTGCATGTGAAAGCCTAGATGTTCTCCCTGAAGCAACTGCTGCTCCAATCGCTTCAGTGTCTGCCTCATCACCTTGTTCTCTCCACATCTGCAGATTCTTTCCTTGAGCTTATCCAGCTGCCTGGGTCCTTACAGATGAGATCTAAGAATTAGACCTGGGGTGCCTTATATAAGGAGTTTCTTTGATTTATTTGGCGCTTTAATAATTTAAAGACTTCTCAAATGTTATTAATTTCTAAAAACAATTTAGATCATCTCAAATGATTTAGTATACTGCCACACTGAGCACATTCTATGTATACTATAGTCCAAAACAAACATACATCTTTAAAAAAGGGGGGTTATTTTATTTTTCAGTAGTGAAAATATAATTTCTGGGAGGCCATATATTCCCTGGCACTACCACTAGCTATACTTTTCCTAATGTTTCACTCTTTGTTAATTGTCATAGTTAGACATTTATGCTTCTGTAGACTATAGTTTTGTAAGTACTTGCATGAAATTAGAATTAATAAACTATATATAATATCCATATAATTTGAAAAAATCATCCTGTTTTAAGTCAAAGTGTATTTATCATACACAGAAGAATATGGTACAGGTCAATGTTTCTGAGTTGAGGCACTGCCTTCAGTTAAAAGAAATACTACAAATGGCTCATTCCCACTTTTTTTTGAATTTGAAAGCAGTTAAAATTCCCATCATTTGATGGTACACCTGAACATGCAGATCCAGTCAACACTTCCTCAAACACAGGGCCTTTATGAAATGGACTTTAAGCCTTGACACAGCACCCTAATGCTCCTATGTATTGCCTGGATAATAATTTTCATTTTCAGTCAACTCACAAATGCCGTTTGATCAGTGAAATACATTTAAAAGTTAACTCTTGTTTGGTTATATCTTCTTCTCAAAGGAAATAGTAATCTCTGTTCTATGTACTCTTAGGTCTTTTTTTTCATGTATCTTCTCTGACACCTAAGAAGCTTTGCAGAGAAATAAACCTAGATCATATTTTCTAATGTAGTACTAGGCTAACATTTCTAGGAGTAGAATTACAATATTCTGTCGATCATTTTCCTGTCATGGTCTAAGAAAAGAGCCTCTCTGAACACTTTGACAAATGTAATATTTTCACTGCTGTGTGAACTTCCATAATTCTTTGTCTTATGCATGGCAGATACTCTTCTCTTGAAGGTGAATAAAAGTAGTCCCAGTAATGTGTCATATAAAAGCTTTACATAGCCCAGCCAACTTCCTAGAAATCGCACCAAAATGTACCTATGGGCTTGCTTTTTGTAACTTAGTATTACTTCCAATACAATACTTCCCCGCCCTCAAATTCCTATTTCATTTGGTATAAAATTAAGCAATGTTACACAGCAACAGATAGAACTACACACAGTTACAAGGAAGAAAATGCACTTGGGTAAAAGTGAGTGGGTTGTTTTTGAAGTTCATTTAGTCACTAAAAAATGACATCATAAATAATATTTAGTGCAGATATATTCGACTAAGAGAAATCCAAAATAATGTTGAATTTGGGCTCAGTAAACCAAGTTATTGGAAACAGACCTACTCCTTAGAAAAGTGAAGGAAGTTATTTTATATATTAAAGATAATAAATTGTGTTTATTCAGCAAACCTATATATTTTGATACAATGTCATTTTTAGGGCTTTCAAAACATCAAATTAGAAGACAACTTATTTTTTAGCACTGACTATATTTTAGGCTTTTTCTTACCCTTAAATAGACAGTTCTTTCATTCAATACAGTCAAATTCTTTTTTACAGGTTAAGATTCAGAAGTTTGTAAAAACCATTTTTATTTGTAAAAACCATTTTCACAGAATCCTCCCTCAGAAAAAATCCTGGGCTCAAGCTATGGGGTTCTATGAGATGAAGTAGCTTCTTATTGACTGTTCTGTCCCCAAAACTGATAGACCAATGATGCAAGAGAAACTTCAGTTGGATACTGATTGGTAAGGGATGTCAGATCCTGTGATTTCAGGAGAGTAAACAGAAAAAGCAGGATGATGACCAGAGCTGGGGCTTCCAGGGTCATGGAAAAAACCCTGGAGATTTTGCCTGCTTAATTTTCAGTTCATGAAAATGACTTTTTGATACCTGAAGTTGCTCCAAAGCTACAGGGAAGTCTTCTGCCTTCTCAGTGGCAGCAGAGACTTTCCTACTTCCGTCACAGGGTCGGCAGCATAGAGGGAAGTGCTCGGGTGTGGCTGCTACAAGAGTCATTGTGCTACCTGGCAAATGTAAGTAGTGCTGGTGCAGGAGTGGTCAATAAGGTAGGGTGGAGGTTTTATTCTGTGAGGACTACACAGTATGTTTCACGGCCATTTGACATTACATGATGAACAGTTTTTTTCCATTTCTAACAATAAGGCATGCCTAACATCCTCAGGAGAGTTTTTATTAAGGTAAATTTAAAGACTAACATTTCCTGTAGCAGTTTTTCCCCTTCTAAGTCTTCTTTCTACCATTTTGTTGGCATTGTACTGGCAAAAGAGAAAATGATTGTATAGATAAATTACTAACTGACTGATTTTTATGCTAATGTTACTTTCATGTGGCTGCAATTACCATACAGTAGTTTTCTTCGTGTATCAAACATCCAAGAAAAGCAGGTATATTACACTCTTTCTTGAAAAGATGCATTCTTGCATATTCTTTTTATTGTCTAGTAGAAAGCAAACGTATTATCTATCAGTGATGCACTCTACCTTGGAGGTTATGACTTGTGCAGCTTTGAAGTATGGAACAGTATTAAAACAGCTGGTTTTCAGAGCTGTGTGATACTAATGATTTTGAAAGTTTGAGGAATCTGAATTGTTGCCTTTTTACTTGCTACATGGGTGTTGTGCATGCATGGTACTACTATGTATGAAAATTTTAATGGCTTCTTTAACACTGTCAACGCAATTACTGCAGTACCTCACAGTCATGCAATGTGGAATATCGATCTCTTGGCAACAATAGCAATTAGCAAATCTCCATGTCCAGATTTTATGAACATGAGCATAGTAGTTTTTGCTAATGACCAGAACAGGAGCTCAATGGAAAAAGAATTAATTTTCATTTATTACTGTGTATTAATGACTTGATTTTCATTCAGTATAGCTGTAGCTGCTTTAGAAGGTGACTAATGCAAATATCAGTGATACCTTGAACTAATATGGCTTTGCTTTTGCTTTAGTTCAGATGTTAAATAATTTTTACTGAACCCATGACTGCAGGAAAGTTGCTTGGCAAAAGATAACAGTGAAAGATTAGAAAAGCAAATAGGTCTGAAATTTTAGTACTCAAATCATGAAAATTGCATTTAATTTTGTTCACATGTTTAATTAAAACTAGGTGGAGGAATAAAAATAGTGTGATAGAAGTGGACAGTGTAATGAGTAGTTGCAATATCTGCAAATAATACATTTCAAAAGATTTGACAAGGCAATATGTGTCAACAGAAAATATAATTTCATTTGATTTTCATTTAATGTTCTTTCTTTGATCAAAACATTTCATAGCTCATGGTTTAAAGACAGCTATGTCTTCATTTTTCATGATGAAAAGAAATGATTTCTCCCCTGACGTCTGAGATCACAAGAATTAATTTTCACTCCTTTTTTTGGTAGAATGCACAAAATGAAAAGTTGGAGCATATCGTATGGTTTTAGTAAAGTGTTTGGATGAGCCAATCTTTTTTTTTTTCTCTTTTCTTTTTCAAAGTTTTCATTTTATTGAGAGAATATGCAAAGAAGTTGTAGCGGGCAGAAAGTTGAAAAGAACTAAAGCCTAAAATCCTTTTCCTTTTTCTTTTTTTTCTTAGTAAAGGTCTTGTATGTTTGAAAGCTACAGTGCTTTGTTCCAGCCCATCAGCTGGGCTTCCAAAGATGCTACTGCTTACTTCTTTTTATAAGTAAACATATCAACAAGAAAGTGAGATGTCTAGGGCTTGTTGTTTTTTTTTTTCAGTTAAAGTCTAATGTATAGTTTTCAGTAAACTGTCTTGGTTTATTATGAATGCAACAAATAATTGCAGCCTCTAAGCATGTATTCTTTGGAAATTTAATTTCCATAGCCTAGAGTTATTTTTTATTATGTTCAAGAATTCTCTTATTTAAACTTTGCCCTTGCAGAGAAGGATTAAAAGGAACTCTATGGCTGTTAGTAGCAATGGAGAGAACTACACTATTGAATTTCTTCCTAGTTAGGATTCACCTTTACTAGATCCAATGAAAACAACCCATACTCCTATGCTCTGCAGTTCTCTCATTCACTCCATCAGTAAAAACTATCAGCATGAATGAACATGTTCTATGTCTCCACAACATCTTGGCTCATGGATTCCCATTGTTACTGTCTTCTTTGTATCATCAAGATGTGTTCTTTATTTTCTTTCTCTTTTGTTGGATAACAGTGCTACCCTTTCAAATTATACGTACTGGTAGCAAGAAACCTAGTTTCATCTGTAGAGTCAGAATCTGATGTCAGTGAATAGAAACACATCGATTTAATTAAGAAGAGAACTAAAACTTTATTTCATTATCTCTACTGTGGGTGTACTTTTTTAAACAAATTAAACTAAGGCCTTAATGCTTTAAAGATTCAATCTTTTAGATATCAGGACTTGACTGCCTATTAGGTCAATTTATTCAAATAATTCGTGGAAGCCTATAAACTGCAACTGGATAGTATGAACATAATGATGTTTTGCCCTTGCTAAGCTTCTGAGAGGCCCAAATACAGTCTGCCTTAATAGAGAAGGAAAATTACTACCTAGCACAGTCACTTATTATTAAATAATTAAAAAAACCCCCAAACCACAACAAGAAATGAACAAAAACCCCAAACCCTAAACCCCCTGTCTTTCTCTCGCTGCTTGTTTAATGCTACCATGCCTACCAATACATAGTACATTAAGTTATCCTTGTTCTCAAATCTGTGTATCAGAAGTGCTGGTAATTTTGAATTCTTTATATACGCTTGCATATGGCAGCCCACTCAGTGAAATCTCATGAAGAAGCTGAGCAATTTTAATGCATCATTTGCTTCATTACCTTTCTGCTGTGACTGTATATATGGATTCAGCATATGTGTATTTTTTATAATGTTTTATGTAATATCCACTTTGAATCCCATGCATATTTGTTTAACATGTCACTGTTTCTGCTAGTCACTGAGACACCATAATGGTGTTTATTTTTGTTCATTGGAAAAAATGTTCAGTGCAAATTCTGGTAGTCCTTTTTGGGAAGAAGTAGTATTTTCTGTAATGCATTGTACCAGCTAATTAAATTAGAAGTGCATCATCTGTGTGCTGTGTAACCCATCAACGAATGGAGCTCTGCACATCTTGGAACTCAGAACAAGAAACTGAATGATGTCTGAGAAGAGCTGAGCATGCTCAGATGGGTGATGTTGTGTGAGGAAAAGCTTATTTGATGTAGAATTTGTGAACAATTTTAAGTAAATAGATCTTTTGCTTTTCATTACTCTTACTTTATTAAACAGTTAAGGATACCAGAGGGTATCACATCACAGTTTTCTGAGATTTAGAAACAATCAGGGCGAGGGAATTCCTTGTGTGTTGTTTAGGTAACCCTGCAAATGGACAGTGAGTAGGATATGTATGATAGCTTCAGAAAGTCTGAGTGGTTTGGGCACGTGTTGTGTGTTCCTTTATTAACTGGTTGTATTACTGACTTGTGTGGCATGGAAACTTGCAGCGCCAGGCTAGACACTAGCAAAGCAGAAGAATCGTGGAAGATCAACAGAAAATAGAAGTGTGGTAATGGAAACTTCTGCAGTCTGATACTTACACTGCCTTCTGCCCTCTGCGTATGGTGATTTGACATGGGTAATCCTATAAAAACTGAAGCCTTAATTTTTTCTGAAAATAGATCAGGAATCTTTATCGTTCAAAACCTAAGATAACATGGCTCCACTGGTTGCTGTTGCTCTGCTGCTTTGATGTTATTTCATGTAGCTTCTTCTCAACCTTATCCATATCCAAGTTGTATAACAGGTTTTATTGGCTCAGTTTCTGTGTGAACTACAACTTTTATGCAGGGGAGTATTTGATCTTTCATTTAATGTCTAGATTTACTTCAAATTTCTTTACAAAAAAAGGAAAGATATACTGCTTTCTTGAATTTTGGATTCTAGGAGAAGTGGTTTAAATCACTTCTTAGGCAGATATGACTAATGTTTGCGTGGGGAGCAAGATTTAAGGCCCATATGAGTGTACTGATCCTGTGAGTGTGCTGATCAGTGTCTGTGGGAACACGACAGAGATAGTTTGACATGCTCAAAATTGCCATGGGGACATTGTAGCCTAATGTGTCATATACCTGGCTTTTGAAAACATGTGATTTCCACAACAGCTTCTAATAGCTGTTATCTAAAACAGAATTCCCCAATATGTAGTTAGATAATAGTGAATTTTGAGTGTTGTGTTTTGTTGTTGTTTGTTGTTTAAATGTTGTGGTGCATATTTTGTAAGGAAATGTTAATGAAATGGATATTGAATTTTGAAACATCTACACTCGATACTTGACTATAAGTGTTTTGTTTATCCTGCTGTAGAGTACCTATTAGCCAACAAAATTAGCCAAAAACATTCTGCTCTGCAGTAGTGCGGGAGAGCAATAGTAACAAGTACCATATATTTTGCGGGGGGGGGTTGCACACAAGAGAAATGTAACCCTTGTTCCAGAGCATACAATGTAAATCCATGAGAAATAAAGAGTAATGAGGAAAATGATGCTGCTATAAGGATGGAGCCCCTTTCTTGAGTTAACACAGCAGTTATGGCAATAGCAGAGCTGGAAACTAGAATCCACTGGTCAGGCTTCTAATTCCTGTGATCTCCTTGAAGATGACCTGTAGAGTATGTAAATAGGTAACAATTGCATTCAAAGTAATTGTGATTTTATTTTTCTGTTAAAAATAAAAAATTGTTAAAATACGTTATGAGTTATTTTTGCGGCTACAATAACTGTGAATGGGCAGGAACTTTTTCTATGACTTAATGGCATTGTTTTTGCAGTATCAGTATAGTTTTTTACACTTCTTAATCTGCAGGAGGGGACATTTTTGATCTTAAAAATGCTTTAAGAGGTAAAATGGAGAGCAACAAAACTATCTGCTGTAATTGTGGGGAGAGCAGTCATCAGTGGATCCATTTTTTTGTCATGGTTTTAAGCAGTGCAAAAAGGTCACTATTATAACTGTTAGGCTAATTCAGCCCTTGCATTTACTAGCCTAGTGAAAAGAGCAAACTAAAAGTGGCCACCAGATTAGCCAGATATACTAGAAATACTTGTTAGCAGATGTGAAATACCATATAATATTGTATATATATATATACATAGAACAACACTTGTATAAAAATGCATATGGAAGAAGAAACAAGAAAAACCTGAAGACTTAGCAATATTTGTGATGCTCTGCACTTTTTTAGCAGAACAGATCTTAAGAATAGTACAAATAAGTACAATCTATGCTTAATCTATTAAGGTTTTTTTATATAATGATATTTTCTCTAGCACTTTAAGAAGGTATTTGCTGTGTGTTGCAATCACAGTTCACAGAAATAAAAATGGTTGAAATCAGATGTAGTTATTAAATAGCAATATTCAGTACATTGTACTAATGTGCCAATAAAATATTAGCTAGTAGTGATTTAAATGTACAACTTTATTGTCTCTATAATATAAATCTTTTTTTCAGCAGCGTAGAATGGTTTGGGTTGGAAGAGACTTTAAAGATCATCCAATTGCAATAGCCCTGCTGTGGACAGGGACACCTCCCACTAGACCAGATGTCACACCAAAGCAGGGTGGGGTTTTTGCCTGGTACTTCAAGAAGGCAGATTCTCTCAACCTTTACTAATTTATTTGTCTGTCAATGCTCTTAGGAAACTGAAACCCTTTAATGTCCTGTTGGTCTGTCGGTGCCTCATTCACCAAACAGATTCACAGATCAGAAGGTATCAGCTGCCTTTTTGGAGAGGGCCTGAGCCCACAGAGAAGGGAGTTCCCTCAGCATGGCTCCCCATTTTGTTGCCCACCACTGTCAGCACCTTACGAGGAATAACTCTAACTGTGTTTAGAAATCACACTCTTTGTTAATACAAATCATGGCAGGTTAATAAGGTTCATAAGCCATTGGTGACCTTGTCTAGCTGCAAAAATACATTTAAAACAATCTACCGACACTGCAAAGCAAATGCTAACACAAGGCACAAGCTAGCACAAGCTCTAGTGCTAAAAGCAGCATTTAATGTGTGTAACCAATAGGCGTCCTTATGCTGGGGAGCGGGGAAGGCAGTTTCAGCCCAGCAGTTTTGGTGGCGTCTCCCATTCCAAAGTCCCCATACTATCAACTTATTTTTATACTGCGTCTTTAGGTTTTAGGTGGACACAGTATAGTCTTTGAACTTCAGAGCATCCCTATGTTCCCGTCCCTGCAGAAGGTTTGTGGAAGAAGGCCACAGTGCCTCCACACTACTCTCCTTTCAGTTGTATCCCCTCTGGGAGGTGTTTATCTGTGTTTGGGGAACTTTTGATTCATGTTGCTATTACTGAAACCATGCTGATTGTTACCCATCACTTCTTTGTTTTCCATTTACCTTAACGTGATTTCCAGGAGAATCTGCTCCATGATCTTGCCTGGCACAGAGATGAGACTGACTGATTTGTAGTTTTCTGGATCGTCCACTTTTCCCTTTTTGAAAAAGAATTATATTTCCTATTTTTCCAGTCATCAGGAAGTTCACCTGACTGCCATAATTTTTCAAATACGGTGGATAATGGCTTAGCGACTTGATCTGCCAGTGTCCTCAGAAATTATGAGAGTTAATTTAATGTTAAATTTTCCTTATCCCTGAATTATCCTCTTCAATATAGTACATCTAGCCCAAAAGAAATATGTTAACTCCTACAAGGAAGATGCAAACTATGTAGACGTGAATAGAGGATTTTCTCTTTCTAAGCTGCATAATGTCTCAGTATCTTACAGTTTTAACTTAAATACAGTTTTTTGAGTGAAACTAGTAACATTTTTTATGCCTTTTAAAAAGTAAGTGAAAGTCCGTAGCATTCTCAGTAATGTTCACTTGAAACTTTAAAATAATTTGCAGTACTTACCTTTCTTTCGACATTTCAGAATCACTTTATTTTTCAAACATAGATTATATTTTTCACACATTTTGCAGCACTTTCTTGTTTTAGACATATATGCTTTTTACCTTGGTATTCAGGCCTGTTTTATGGGTCTGAACATCAAATATCTATGTTTGCAACTTATATTTTCTTTGCTAAAGGGACAAATATTAAATATTGAATCTAGAGTAATAGGTCTCAATGTTAAAATATGAGGTATGGCTATAAGGCTTACCTATGTAAATTTCTTTTCACTAATAGCCGAGAGAACAAACCACTTGTTCAGTGCTATCTGATTACACATTATGCAGCAATATTAGATGAGATTTACGGTAAATTTTCAATGCATACTTATATATATATATATGCATATACATATATACAACATGCTGTATTTAATGTGTTCCTTTGAATGCTAGAATGCCATTTTTCTTTGCATCAAAGCAAATCAAGATGACCTCCGTAGGATAGCAGCAGAAGCAGGCACTTGAACTGTCTTTCTAGTGCTTCTCTGTGCATCTTGCCATCTGCAGTGGAAAAATTCCAGTCTTTACATCTTTACATCTAAGGACCACTTCAAAATAGGTACAAAACATTTCATTCCTGCTGCCACCAATACTGCAGTCATAAGAAAGGGATTGGAAATTATAAAGACTAGATGTGGGGACTCTTCAAAGTGGATTAGTAATGTGGGTGGCAATCAAAGAAATTATTTAGTACTTGTGGCATTGCATTAGTAACCTGAGCAGAACTTGTGCCACTTGCATATGGTATGTTGTGGAAGGGTGGAGAGAGAGAGAGAGAGAGTGAGAGAGAGAGTGAGAGAGTGAGAGAGAGAGAGAGAGAGAGAGAGAGAGAGAGAGAGAGAAGTATTCAGCAGACATAGTGAACTTTTGTTTTCCTTCTCTTGAGTTTGGATCAGATTTTTCTTATATTGTCAAGATAATGGACTATTAGGAATAATGATTAATGTATATAAATTTACAATTAATATTCCAGAGATTTTCTATTAACATGCTAACTCAGCTGCAAATGCTTTGTAGGGAAGCCAAAAGCAAAACAAAGCTTCAAAACCAGTAACAATAATTCATTCAAAGGAGTGAATCATTTTGACTTTAGTTGGAAATTTGTGGCAGCTGTACTGAATCTTGACTGTAGTTTCTTAGCCTGCATGACTGATTTTCTCCTCCAGCCTACTTACCACTATGTTTTGCAGATCTAATTGGAAATAGTTTTCAATTCTCTGCATATATTTGTCTTTATGTGGCCAAGGTTTGGTAGTGGAGGGAGCTATAGGGGAGGCTTCTTCAAGACGTGGCTGGAAGCTTCCCTCATGTCCAGCAGAGCCAAAGCCAGCTGTTTCCAGGCTGGACCTGCTGCTGGCCAAGGCCAGGCCAATCAGGAGTGATAGTAGCATCTCTGTGGTAATGTATTTAAGAAGGAAGAAAAAAAAAAAAAGTTAGGAGTAGATGAAGATGGCTGCTAGAGAAGAGTAGAGTGAGAACTTGTCAACAACAACGCAGACACCAAGGTCAGTGGGGAAGGAGGGGAAAGAGGTCCTTCTGACACCTGAGCTGAGATCCAGCTGCAGCCCATGGGGAAGACCATGGTAAAACAGCTGTGCCCCTGCAGCCCATGGAGGACCACAGGAGGGCAGAGATCCACCTGCAGCCTGTAGAGGAGCCCACGCTGGAGCAGGTGGATGTCAGAGGGAGGCTGTGACCCGTGGGAGGCCCATGTTGGAGCAGGGTCCTGGCAGGGACCTGCTGACCTGTGGGGAGAGGAGCCCACACTAGAGCCGGATTTTCCTGGTAGGACTTTTGGCTGTGGGGGACTCACAGGCCTGTGTCTGAAGGACTGCACCCTGTGGAAAAGTGACTCATGTGGCAGCAGTGTCTGAAGAACTGTTTTCCATGGGATGTACTCGCACTGGAGCTGTTCGTGAAGGACTGTCTCCTGTGAGAGGGACCCTGTGGGGTGGCAGTGGAAGGACTCCTCTCTGAGCAACAGCAGAAACACTGCAAAGCCCCATAAGCCCCATTCCTGTGTCCTTGCACTACTGGAGGGTAGAACTTGGAAGGAGGGGGTGTGAGGAGAAGGTGTCTTTTAGATTTTTTTTACTTCTCATTTTTAAGCTCTAATCCTGTAAATAATAAATTCAATTAGTATCACCACTTGGGGTCTGTTTTGCCTGTGATGGTGATCAGTAAGAGATCTCTCATGGTTCTAAACTCATTAAACCCTTTGTTATATTTTCTCTTCTCTGCCTGTTTGCAGAAGGGAGTGAGAAAGTGGCTTTAGTGGGTCCCTGTCATCCAGTCAATGTCAAACCACTACTCTGCACTAGTGTATTCTACTGCTGCAGTTTACTGCTCTAATGCAGCCATTCACTTAGTGAGAGAAACAGACCAATTCAGAATTTCACATTCAGCCTTTAATACTTCTGCTAAACAATTACTCTCCTTTGCATTAAAGTAGCAAAACTAACTACACCTATGCCACAAATGCAGAAGAATCTGAACTGAATAACCATGAGAGAGGCTGGACCACCAGTGGTAAAAATACAGTGTTATGGTACTGAGTACAACACCAGGTACCATTGGAGATGGCCAAATTCTCTTTCAATAGTTCAGTAGTGCTGGGAGTGTAAATACATTACAGGCATAACAGGCTCTGCTGCTTTGCACATTGCACAAAAGCAAAGAAAAACTGTTTTCTTATGTTGTTAGCTAGCTGATGGGCAACCAGAAATGGAATTGGAACAGCAGCTACTAATGCCAAAAACATGAGCTAATGGTCTTATAAGGACAAAAATTTAATATTCATTGCTTGAAAAAACATCTATGGTATTGTGTTTCGGCACACTGAAATAATTGTCTTCTTCTAAAGTTCTGGAAATGTCTGAGCTACAGATTTCCTGATTTGTTTTTTCTTTTGTTTTTGAGGGAGTGGGGATTAGTAATACAAATACTAGGTATCAAAACAGAAGGCTTCCTAAATCTGAAAGATGTCTTAAACATGTTAGATAAACAACTTTAATGCTCAGCATGGAGTGTGTATCTCATTGCAAACATTAGCTGTAAACTCTGCTCTCCACCTTTGCTTTTATGCATCTTCAGTTCATGTTATTTGTTAAATTTTTTTTGACCCAAAGGCAGCTAGGTGGTTTTTTTTGAGCTCTGAAATGAGTGGTTTTCATTAAACTCAGCTTTAACTATAAAATAACAGATTATCTATGTAAGCATGTAACAATAGAGTACATTGTTTACTTTGAATTGTTTTGAACAGCTGTCTTATTAATGATTGTATTATGCTAATATGCCATACTGTAATTATTGTTAAATCATTTAATTATTTATGAAAACATCCTTAATACAATTTGCTTTTATTCACTGTTTAAAATATATAAAAATCTCTACTAATGACTTGAAGGACTCAATTTAGATATGTAACAGACAGACACAATTTTTTATGTTGAAACAAAAATGAGAGAAAACTCATTTTTTATATAAAAACATAAATATAAATATTTCTCATGTGCATATATAGCATTTTATTGAAAGGACTCTGAAAAAATTGTATCCATAAATATTAAGATAAAATATTCTGTGACTTTTAATTGAATTCCTTAAATATGCTGTGATGCAGTGTGAGAAGAAATCATTTATCTTGAGCAAGAAATAATTAAAAGGCAACCATGTATTAATTTCAAACCTACATAGTTCATATCAAGTTCTTTCTCTAGTAACAGAGTTTGGCTCATTCATTATTTTCTATTAGTGGTGTAAGCTCACCATGGGCTATTTCCTGTGATGTATTCTGTCCAGTACATCCAGATGGAAAATATCAAACTGAGTCTCAAGAAACCTTCAGGACGGTCACTATTACAAAATATTCTGTGCTCTTTCATTCTTGGAACAACGTCTGCAGCAGACTTACCTCCGGGTGTTGCATGCAGCTTACCAGGAGGGCAAGGGGGAGAAGAGAGCTTACTTACTTAAGACCTCCCAGCTGGAAAAGTTGCACAACATTTTAATAATAATCATCTTTATAACATCATTTTTTTTCCCATGCAGATCGACTTAGTGCAAAAAGAGCACCTCTTTCTTTCAGAGGCAGACATCTAAACAGGGTACTGTAGGTATGTGTGAAGGAAAACAGTCTGTATTTATTTGCTGTAGTAGGCTATACACTTTTTGAATGTAAAAAGCACAAAATGATGTCATTTCATCTAAAATTTAATAATTGAATTTCTTCAGTATTTAAATTAGAATAAAACTTAATGGATTTTGCAATTTGGGATCATGTTTTGAAGCCAAAATAACTTGTTAGAAAATGTGTCTGCTAAGCTAAATTCTTCAATTTTGTTCAGCTCTGTTGAAATTGTGTTTTGATAAGTGTCCAACATGCTTGGAGCTAGTACTTCCAGATTAATGTAAATTTGTTGCACATTTCATTTGGTCTTAAATGTGGCTTTGGAGCTGTAATGTAAGTGGTGCTGAAATACTAAAATATGAAGGCCATCTAGATTCAAAAAAATTTTTTACTAATAAAACCCTTGAAATCAAAAATTCCAACAGCCCAACATGTGGTCTCCAAAACGTATATTGGCTGTTCTTGGAGAACATTTTTTTTTGTTGTTTCAGTACAGAAGGATGTTAAATATTTAGTTCTGAGGTCTGTTTTAGACTGCCAGAGGGAAAGGAAAGGTATTGATTAATACTGTGCGTAGTGAGGTGGTTTACTTAAAATCAGACAAATATACCTAGTGTTTAAGGCTAGGATTTAGTGTAGAAGAATTGTATACCAGCTTCTCAGAAAATTCTTTTGAGTATGCTCAGAATTTCAGATTATTTTTCAGAGCTATAATGTTACTCTTTTTTTGCACAATAGCTGTTATCTTTTTCACAATAGCTGTATCTGAAGAGAGTACCTGGGAAACTGTTTATGCAAATACATAAGATTTCTAATCCTACAAAGGAACTTTCAGTCTCCATGGTAAGCATTAATTGCTTGAGATGCAAATACTTAAGGAGCTTCTATATTCTGCTCACCTTAGTAGTTAAGAGCTTAGACAAATATTTAGCATTTATTTAAATTAATATGCTGTCTAGTTAGGTAAATCACTGTACTTGCAGTCATCAGGAATGAATATTTATATCACAAATTGTTACATAGGGACTAAAATCTCTAAGATTTTATAGTACTACATTTTCATCTGTTTTACAGCGTGTTTATTTAGGAAACATTAGCAGCAATAAATATGCGTAGGTTAACTATTCCTTAGCTTTTGTCAACATGCAGCCATTTTCAATTTTGTTACTTATTTTTGAAAAGAAAAGCAGTAGTAAATTGCAAGGAGTAATAATATTGAAACATGTAAACAAGGACTATCTATTAATTCTCATGGGTTTTTACAGGGAAGACTTTTTACTTTTATTAACATTTTCCTGTAAGCATTGAATGCTGATTAGCAATTTGTCTTTTAAATTTTCTTCTATGTGCTAATGAATTTAAAAAAGGTGTATTTCAACATACTTATCAAATCCATATGTGACATGCCCAGCTTCATTATTTTCAGTATTATCTAATAACATAAAAATAGAGGTCTGCAATCTCTGTTTCCAAAAATTTGGAAATCCACAAATTTAGAAGAAAATGTGCATAACTCAAATACAAAGAAGTTGTACATTCTTCTTAAATTGTCACACAGGATCCATCTACACTATCATACCTAAATTTGAAAAGTAAGGGAAAAAAGTACAATTGACATCAGTGTAAAAATAAAGGAAAATTTGCTAATTTCCTGTTAAGTTACAGTTTCCTTTGTGAGTTGTGTGAAATTAAGTTTTCTTTATATAGTCCTCATACATTCTCCAGTACTTAAAAGCCTTTTTTTTTTTTCTTTTCCCCTAGTTGTAAGCTTTTTTTCAATGTTAAGAACAAGCTGTGCCGGATTTACTTGCTGCTCTTGGAATCTGTTTTCGAACAGATTCCAGGTTAATACAGGGTTAACTGGGTTAGGTAGGTTAACACTGCTGCCCATAGAGATATGCATTGTACTTGCTATTTCAGGTACATGGACTGAGTTGCTATGCTTACATGGTATTGGGTCTGAATTGCAGTTGGTCTTTCAGCCTGGGTAACAACCTACATGTAAAACCATTGCACTACTTGCCAGAGTTAAGATTAAGACAAGTGTCATCATTCTGTGCCTCTAGATGTGACAAAACAGGCTTAATCTCCTTTATTTTTTGTGAAATTTATTACTTTCCTGTATTGCCAAATATAAGGTCATACGAGTATTTCACTGGAAGTGTGAAATTCTGTTGCCATTGATAAGGAATGCTGACTTGTTTCAATTAATATTTTAGTGCAGCTATTTTTTTGTTACAAACATTAATTAAGCTTGCTTTTTTTCAGGACTTCTTATGCTTGTTTTTCTGCTACTTTATTTTCTCAGGGGTTCTGTTTGTTTACCATAATTTTATCAGGATTCGTTTGTGTGTGACAAGAACTGTAATTGTACTATTCATCATGCTGTGAATACATGCCACATACCTGCCTCCATGTCTCTGCCTGATCTTCCAAACAGCATCCCTATCAGACTGCATCCATAAGGGATCACAGGGGAATCACTCTGGCTATATTAAATTCTTAACGGGGTACATGAGGACCCTCTTACTGTAGTTTGCATTTTGTTTTTTATTCCTTGATGGAAAAGAACTCTTTTTGGATTTGGATTTCCCAGTTTGCTTTCCCTGAACTGCTAAGTCAGAATGATGATACTGAGCTGTTCATGGTAGGGAGGTTGGAACTGGGTGATCTTTGGGATCCCTTCCAACACAGGCCATTCTATGATTCTGTGTTAATGTATTCTAAAGGGCAATACTAGTTTTCTGAAATTACTAATGTGTTCTTTAGACAAAACTTTGTGGTGGCAACAACTCCATGTGTGCAAGTTTGCTTAGGATGGAATCATCTCTTAGATGCCTTAACTCTGACAGGCTTCACACCAACCTTGCCCTTTGCTGTTGCTGCAGGGTGAGTGACTGAGCTACTGAGATGCTACTGCAAGAGCAGTAATCTTTTAATCTACTTGGAAGTTAGTATTTACTCAAATATCGAATTCTTCCCTAGTGCTTTGTCAGAGTATTTTTGCATAAACAGACATAATTATTTATTAATACAGCTCCAGATATTAAGATGCTGATAGATGCACTATAAAAACAAACAAACAAAAAACCCCACAACACAAGCCTGAGAGGGCTTTGTAGCTGCAGTTTCACAAAACAGCTACAGCTTAAGTATTGTGCAAGTCCATGAAGCACTTTGTCTGTAAAAGCATCTGTGTTTTTTTCTCAAACAGAATGAGGTGTAGGTGTCATCTCCACATAATGAAAGTAGGAAGCTTCAGGATATTGCAGGTGCTAAAAGCTTATGCTGGTTTAATCAGAAATAAGCATGTTCATGATAGATAAATATGTCGGGGTCTGCTTAATACAAAACTTACTGAGAAGTTACTGAGGTAGAAATTGTTTGCGACTGGTATAAGGTTCTACAGAAATACTACTGTTACTGCCTCTGCACCTGCTTTCTGTAATTTTTCTCAATATTGTAATTAGTAGGCCACTTGTCTCTCTTAATACAGGTTTTTTTTGTTTGTTTCTTTTTGCAATTTTTTGATTTACACCACTTGATGAACTTGTTTAATCTAATTCTGATTCTGTTTCTCCTTGACCTGGAAGGTGTATTCTCTGGGGATTGGGGGAAGAGGTGGGGAGAGGAGGAAGTGTAGAGAAGTTAGCTGTGGTAAAATACAAATGATACTACTATGGATACCTAAAGGTAGAATATAAGAAAGTGAGAAAAGGGACTTATTCAGATATTATGCAGATTAAACTGTAAAGGGAGATAATGGCTCTCTCACTGTTAACAGAGGCCTCCATTTCATTTGCTTTTAGTTCTGTGGTAGTTCGAGATTTACAGAAACTTGGTAGAGAAAGATCTTTTGTGTCCTTAGGTATATTGAATGCTCATTTTCATCAACAAAGGACTAGTAACTGTACAAGAAATAATGAGCTAAGGTGACGGGAATGTAGAAGGTTTGACAGCTTTTCTAAAAGATTCCTCTGGTAATTACAGCAAGGGAACAATTTCTGTTATGATTAGAGATGCAATCATAAGATATTAGAGCTGCTAATATAGCATAACCAATTCTCTACTTAAAGGCAAGAGTAGCCTCTTTTTGCTGGAGCTCACTGCTGTTTTAGTCTTAATTACATGTTTATTTGTATGACCTGTCAGCTACTTGCTTTTTGTTCATACTCTGCAAAATTCATCGATGTCAAACTTTACAAGTTTATGAAAGCACTCCAGAAGTAATGAAATTAAGAAATCTTCATTGCACTTATTTGTCACTAAAGTCAGTATTTGTCTGTAACTATCCATTTTCTAGTAAACCTCCAGCAAACTGTTAAGTCAAATCTCATAGCTGCATACTGCTCTGATGTAATACTAAAGAGTAATATATGGATTATGTCTATTCCATCTCAGAAATAATAACAGCCGAGTACTGCTTCAATTCTGCTTATGCAGTTTTTTTCTAGCCTTTGCATAAGCAAATAATAAAAAAAAAGAAAGCAAAAGTCATAAATCATAAATATATGTGAAACTTTGGAGAATACAAAAAGCAATTAACTTAAAATTGTTTGAATCTTTCAGTTTTTTAGTTTTCTTTCTGAAAAACAATTTAATTCTTTATACAAGTGTTGCCAAAAAACTACAATTGTCTGTTGTCCTGGTTTGGACGCTAGGGGGTGTGAACAGTGATGAGAGACTCAATAGAAAAGGCAACAGCAAAACGGTTTTATTATCTAGGGCCTCTATAAACTGTGGAACCCCAGTAAAGCACTAACTGATTACAGAAAACAGTGACCCGACAATAATATGCAAGAATGTTATTGTGAAGCAGGTATAAAATCTCATGTAATGTTACTATCGATCCTACTAACTCAAATTTTTTTCTGCTTCTTTCTCAAAAAGAGATGTGCTTTTACATAATTTCCTTTCCTTTCTCAGCTTTCTTTACACGATTCTCAGGAATCCTGTTTACAACACTCATCCGTTGCTTCACTTTGACTTCTTCAGCCTCTGTGCTGTACTGCTCTAATGATTCCAGAGTGCAATCACTGTTTTATTTCACGCTCCTGTCTAGTGATCTTGCCCTCATTGCCTACTCTTACTAACTACTACCTGGCAAGTTGTCATTTGCCTTTTAGCTTCATTTTATTCTCATTCTTTAATATTCTGATCCTAATCAAAATCTGAAAGCTCTTGAGGCACACAGAAATGTCTTATTTTGCTTAGCTGTAAGATATCTCAAGCATCTATGGCATTCTCTACAAACATTGGGATTTTGCTGGTAAGAGGTAAATACTCCCTGATTACTTTCTATGTCTGTATATTTGTTTCTATACTTTTTTAATATTCAAGTTATTAGTTGCGATATCTTGAGAAAACCTTTTGAAATAGAGACTAAAAACTGGTTTAAAAATATATTTAAAAGTATTAATATTCAGTGCATTGACAAGCAAGAACTCAACACCAGTAGTGTTTAGCAAAGATCCGTGATCTTCCTACAGTCGTACAACACTGATTTTTTCACCTTGAATCTTTTCTTACAGCTAGATACTCAACATGAAGGGACCTAATAGGGTAACTTAGTTGGTTAGAGCATGATGCTCATAATGGCAAGGTTGCATGTTCAATTCCAGTATGGGCTATTTGCTTAAGAGTCGGACTTGATGGTCATTGTGGGTCTCTTCCAACTCAGAGTATTCTGGGATTCAGGACTCTGTGATAGTCAACCATTCTGTATTAAGTGATTTAGGACTACTGGTTCATTTGAATGCTTGATTGTTTCCTAATTAGAATGTTGATAATTAACACTTTGTTTCCCCAAATGTATTGAAAGGCTAGTGTGTCTACAAAAAAATTTAAAAGAACAAAAAAAGCAAAATAATTATAAACCATAACTAATTTTACTTTTCTGGATTTCTGCTGTTTGGTGGGATGAGGTTTTGTGGTCTTTTTGTTTATTTTTTTTATTTTTTTTTTAAAATTTGGAAAATTGCTATTAGCATTTTTTTTAAACACACCACTGCTGTTTTGGGCTTAGATAGAGATGCAATTTAATTCACATCCATTGATTACTGATTCTGAATGAGGATTATGAATTCCTATGTGCAGACGATGATGTACAGATGCTTAATACAGATGCTGTTGTTTCTGATCATCTCTGTAGTTTGAGTATTAGAGAAGAGAAAGGCTTTAGTGTGTACATAAAAAAAGAAATTACAAAATAATTTTCAACCAGTAAACTAAAGGCGAAGAATAAATGTAATGTCTACATTAAATTTGCTGCAAAATGAGCAGAAAAAAAATGGTTTAATAAAGCAAAGATATACAGCTATTGTCAAAATAAAAGACAACCAAGCAAACAAAAAACAAACTGTCCAAATGCTCTAAGAGATCTCTAAGATATGACTTGATAGATTTAACTTATTGAATGATTTAGATTTCAAGATAAAATTTTTTACATCTGTCTACATGCTAACAGAATAATCAATTTCTTGGATTCTGGTAGAGAAATCCAACAGCACCCCCACTGAGCACCTAATATTGTTGCCCAGTACCAGACCAGAAAGGAGTTAAAAATAAACTGATATCCTGGTTTATTCAGGGGAGTCGCACTGGATTCTACAGAGCTTGAAGCCTCAGCATATTGCTGTCAGGGAAGAAGTGGGCATCTCTGCAGAGCTGAAATCCATTTAATGACTAAGGAGCTCCTCAGGCTATAAAACGATGCAAATCCAATGTTTGTACATGTGAATCAAGTCCTGTTTTATTCCAGAACTGAAAAAATGGACATATTCTGTACAATTAGAACAGCCTTTTAATATTGTTTATTCTCTCTCTTACCTCCTTAGAAGGTTCATTGTGAAATGGAGATTATTTTTTTTCTCAGCATTATTTTTAATTTTTAATTATGTCAGTTTCACGGTTTTAGCCAAAGGTTCTCTTGTTACTTTTTTGTCATAGTTTTATTTTACCTTTTGCAGTAAAAAAGAAAATAACAGTACACAGAATCACAACTTGTGGTGGGAGTGAACCTGAACAGATAAATCATGTTATTATGTCACATCCATTTCATGCTGGGTTTATGTTGTACAAATGGATAAGTGACAGGAAAATTCTGATGCCCAGAAGGCAAAAGATAAACTCTGTAGTCATTGACAGACTTTCTGTTGTAGTATTATGGACTATAATTCATAACAGACTTTAATGTTACTCTTGAGAAAATTTTTGCACTGTCAAAAGGACAATTTGAATGGATATAGATTTTCTCATCATAAGTGTCTGCCATCTCAGGACATGTGCACTACATAATTTTTCTCTTTCTTTGCTAGCCAAGGAGTTTCTTTGGTTTATATTGCATCAATCCATTCTGTAATTGTTATCGTTTATTAGAAGATAATAGGATGCAGTAATGTATTTAGCCGTATGTAGGCAGACCCTAATATTTACACAAATCCATATAAGCTTGCAGATGAATGCTTGAATTTCAGCCTTACTGTACAGATTCTGAACCTCTTTTCCTTGTTCCTGTTTCCTTTTGAGATGTTCTCTCGGGCTTGGTTTGCTTATGTAATGGAAGGTGATAATGCAAGTTCTTTTCACCAAAATTGCCATTCTTGCTACGAATTTTGAGACAGATGTGTTTTGTCTACCTTTTTTCTGAAATTTCCAGGAGTAGTCATGCGCTATACCCTGGAGGGGATGCTTGGGATCTGATAGTTACTGGAGTTCAATTGTACATTTCACCTTCTAGAGTTATATTTTAAATCCTGATTATTTGAGGGACTTAATGTCTGTCTTTTAAGGGTATATTTTTTCTTTATTCTTTTTTTTGGAAAAAAATCAAAAGTACTAAAATAGAAACTGAAATGCAAAATGGTATTGGGCTTTGGATACTGAATAAATGAGTAGTTCTTTGGTCTTTTAGAGAAAAAGTACTCAAAGATGTTTGAAAGCTCTCCTTCTGAATCATGCTTATTTGCATGTTTGCTAGTTTTAGAGAATGAAGGCACTGAACTGAATTGCTACATATGATTTTTTATGAATTTTGTATTATACAGCTCTTAGCTTACAGTATGAACAGTGAAAGCTGAAGTGCTTTTTCATTTTATGATGTTTTTGCTTTTATTATTTACTGTTTACTACTGAACACGTAAGTGAGTGGTTTGGCTGAAAAAAGTCACCGCCTTCAATAGTGACTTTCACTTTTTTCATAGTTAATATATGGCTCATATGCCTAAAAGCAGTCTTAGTTTGAAATCAGTAGTATTACAGCTAGGTTACTGAAAGCAGGAAGTAGAAATGAAAGTTTCTGCAGGACAATGGTGGCATCTAGTTTTGTTTCAGATGTAGTGAGCTGTCCTCTCCAGAACATCACCGTTTTCCCATAAGGACCCTAAGCAAAGGCACAAGTTTTTGTTCATGCATCAAAACTAGCTAGCAACATTTCAGCTACTGATTATTTTGTGTGAGGATGTAAAGGACAAAGATCAGTTTTTGAATGTGTGCTTACTTCCTGTGGTATCTGTTGTAGTTACATGTAATTTATACCTGCAGTTGTTCAACTAGGTACTGAGTGAAATGCAGTTTTCAAGAAAGGCTTTTAATTGTCATGTGTCAAGCTTTCCCTACTGAGTAAATGAACCATTGGTTGCATGCCCTATAAAAACTGAGTAGAAAAAGGAATCTTGAAGTCTAGAAAAGATCTAACATTGTAGAATCTACAAACAGAAATATGGGAGATAGAGGAAAAGTTGGAATAAAGTGCATGAGATCTTAAGTGCTTGTAACTTTGGAAACTAAGCTAGTTTTCCTCTTCTGGCAAATGCTGTTTCAGGTTGTTTGGCAGGATTTCAGATCTCACAGAAAATATTGATAAAGGGAGATAATGCAAGAGGGAAGTTGTTTCTCAGAGCCTGTTTTATGTTGAAAAATTGTCAGGAAAGTGTGTACCAAATTTATGATTGTAGTGTATAAGACCACCTATACGGAGAATACATATTTAGAGTATTTGAAAGTTCAGAGCTGAAAGATGCTCTGCAAAAATTTTGAGTTCAGAAGCTGTCATGTAGAAGCTAAAGTTGAACAATTCTGTCTCCTCCTGCACTGGAAGGCAAAGCATAATACTGAAGGATTACACTTCACTTACAATGATATTACCAAGTAAGCCCTTGAGGGAAAGAAAGGGAATTTCATTCTAGACTGTTTCAAGTTCTATTTCTCTTGTATTCAGGTGATAAGCTAGCAAACTAGCCATCCCTATCATTATTGTTGTTGTCATTTTTATTATTATTATTTTATTATGTTGACAAGAAAAAAGAAATAATGGTCAAAAAAATTGTAAGCTTCACTTTTGGGGAGAGCAGACTGATAGTGGAGAGTGCTTTTGTTTTTCCTTGCCTTCTCTGAGGCAAGCTTTCCTCACCGTTTTCAATCTGGCTGTTGTGCAGGTGGTTGACCAGATTGACACGCTGACGTCTGATCTGCAGCTGGAGGATGAGATGACAGACAGTTCCAAAACAGACACGCTTAACAGCAGCTCCAGCAGCACAACAGCTTCCAGCCTGGAGAAAGTGAAGGTGCGGGGCAGCGCACCTCTCATCAAGCCACCTGCACACCCCTCTGCTATCCTCACTGTGCTGCGGAAGCCAAATCCACCCCCTCCTCCACCACGACTGACGCCTGTCAAATGTGATGACCCTCCCAGGCTGCCTCCTTTGGCCAATCCAGTCAAGACTAATGGGACCCTGCTGCGAAATGGGGGCTTGCCAGTTGGGACCAACCGCATCCCAAATGGAGATATGTGCTGTATACCGAACAGTAATTTGGAGAAAGCAATGATGCAGCCTCTGATGCATAGACCTGAGAAAGAACGGTGTCCTCAGGCAGGAGCAAGGGAGCGGGTACGATTTAGTGAGAAAGTGCAGTACCATGGCTATTGCCCTGACTGTGATGTTCGGTATAATATTAAAAACAGGGAGGTGCATTTGCACAGTGAGTCAGCATATGTTGCGGGAAAGCTGCCACACCAGTGCCCTCCTCTGCCCCCTCCACCACCTCCGTTGCCTCCATTTCCTCTGGAAAATGGAGGGCTGGGGATAAGCCCCAGTAATAGCTTTCCTCCTCCAAGACCCGCAACTGTGCCTCCACAAACTGCACCAAAACCCCAGAAGACCATCCTGAGGAAATCAACCACTACAACAGTGTGAAGTATGCCACTTGTAATAACTCTTTATTTTTTCCTATACATAAACATAAATAGGTAATGAGCACTTTCTACTTGAGCAATAAAAAGACCCAGTGTATTACTCCCTGTGTCCAGTGAAGTGGCATAAAAATCACATGGTAAGTACAAAGAGGAATACTTGTTGATCTTATTTGTACCCACTTAAAATACCATTATGGCTGGAAGTATGCCGGAAAAATATTCATTCTTTAGCTCATAGGTTGTAAACATCTATAGCAATGTCTTATTTGTAGCACCATTTAGAAGACAATGAAAAGAAAGTTCACTGTGAAAATACTGAGTAGTGATCTGTGATAGATTTCAGTCTATCTGACATAAGGGAATAACCATTGCTCCTGGGTTTTGGGGCTTTTCAAATGTCTGTTGATGAAGCAGAGTACCTTATAACAGCTTGTGACAATTCTAACAGATGCATTTTTCTCTGCATTGCTGCTTCAACAAATGAATTTCAGGCAGCTTGGTCTTTGGTGGGGAAGTGAAGAAATAATTGAAATTTATGTTGGTATGGCTCTGGAGTTATCTTGCATTTTGTTTCTTACATGCTCAGTGTGTCACAGCCAGTACAGATGAGCAGGGGGAGTCCTATACCATTCCTTCCTATTTTCACTGCTCCATCCACAAACTGATAATGGTATTTTATCTCATGCACAATGGCAGTAGATTGAAAAAACAAAGCCCAGCCCTGTGTTTTTCCCAAAGCTTTTGTCTGCTGCAGATCTCTTTTTGAAGGTAATGAAAATGTTGCCTAAGGTCTTTAGGGACATCCACTTAATTCCTGTAAAGAGCTTTGAAGTTGAAAAGCTCTCTGCAATTATGGAGCATTAACATGCAAAACAAGATATTTTGCATGTTATCACATTTTGATGGTGAACCCAATTAATATACTTACTAGTTGAAAAAAAGGTCCTTACTGTTTTTAATTATTTTATGAAAGCACATCCTTTTATTCTCAAAAAGAGAATTGCAGGGAGTTAGAGATTAAAAAACATCCAGTCAGTGACAAAAATCTGATAATAAATCTGTTATTTACAAAACTTGTGCCAAATTAATCTCAAATGGCCAACAGCAAATGCTATATTAAAAAAGGTATTCTTATTTTGTCTAAAATGAAAAAAGTATTTTATAGCAAAACAGACAAAACTAGACCAAATGGATTTTTAATTTTAATTTCTGTTTACATGTAGTAATAGGTATTAAACTGAAAGCCAATCTTCAACCTGTTTCCCTGTATACATACTCCAGTACAATTACACTGTTTAAAATGAAATAAGAATAATCGTAAACAAAATTCTAGCATTTGCCAAACTGTTGTGCAAATACACATTTAGGGTCTAATGTTTCATGCTGCATTCCCTGCATGAAAAGCAAAGGAAAGAAAACATCTTGAATAATTAATCATGCTTTCCCCTCATCTTCCCATGTGTTTTTCATGATGCATTTTACATTTTGTATTGTTTGACTGTACTTAATCCCATGAGACCTCTTGCCAAATAAAGCGAGTCCTAGCACTTGCAGCAGGAGGCAGTAACTCATCCTGCATGTATGAGACATCTTTGCTGCCCAAATGAGGATTTTGTCAGGTGGATTCTGCACATACGTTGGGAGTCCACTTGACCTCTTTTGCTCATACATTGGAAATTACATTTAAAATCATTGGAACAATGTGTGGACATATCCACCTTGCATATCTACAGGGTTTTCTTTTAAAAAGAAAATCCCTTCTGTCCTGACTTCATCATTACTGTAGACATCTTAATACCTGTTACAAACTAGTTTAGTATTTTTTTTCATTCTGAAAAAAGCTAATGTGGATAAGAAAGTATAAGATAATGCAAATCAAATATTGCATATTTTATATAAAATATGTTTTGTCTTAAATTAGAGAAAATAATCATCATTTTAGGGAGGTAGGGTCTTTTGCATGCATCTTACCTCAACTGTCTTAATTTTCCCAGTATGAACTCATATCTGATAGCAGAGCAATGTATTTCTCCTCTGTCTGCTTTTGGAACATGTTAGTCCCTCCAAATTGGATGTTGTATGCAATGGATGTGCATTGACATACATGTAAATTTCAGTTTTCTTGCAGTGTTTAAGTTTTCAGCTCTGGAAAATTTAATTATAATCTGATTTTTAGCAGTTCATGTTCATTTTGGTATCCAACATCTTCTATCCTGTACTCTGCCCTTGGTTTCAGAAGTGCTTTCTTGTCTCTTTCACTAACTCTTCACAAACTACTGCCATTCTTTATGCATTTTCACAGGGGTGCAAATGCTGTGCTATAAAAAGAAAATCTGCAGCTTTTCAAATGCAATGCTATCTTTGGCCAGAACTGCAGTTTCAAAATAAGTCAGAAATACATTGTTTTTCAGCAAAGTGTGCTTTCTTTAATGCAACATATTCCAAAGTCTCTGTTAAATCATAGTAGAAATGTGGAATCAATTCTGTTTTAATAAGGATCTCTCTGACCTGTGTCCTATTGTAAAGTATTTTTATCTGTGTAACAATTTCACATTATTGACATGACAGGATAAAACTAAGGTAAACTTGCCAAGCATGGGAAACAATTTAAGTTTTGCAGCATGGCATAGCTGTGAATGCAATACTGTATTCAGCCGGCACATTTATATTAGGAATGTAAACTCTGTGAAGCATTTTTGAACACCTACAGTATAGTATGCTTCACACCTTATGGAGGAAAACCCAATAAACTAACCAGAAGTGGACAGGAATTGTCTGCCTTTGAAACGTAAATGTAATATCTCTGAGATTATACTTAGTGTTTTGCAAAAATGTTAATACCTGAAAAAAATCAAAGTCTGGTAATGGTACCCAGAGCTTTATTTCAATGTTTGCTATAATTTCAGTCTAGCTCTTAGTTTTGATTCTCCAAAGGTGTTTCAAGATCTGAATTGTCCATCTAGACCTCTCAAATGCAAATAGGAGGAGAAGGTGGTTTATATCAATTTACTTAAAAATTAATTCAGGGGAAATTAAACTAAGCAATGAAAATTGCTTAATTTGCAATAATAGCATTTACTAATAAGAGCTAACATATGAATACATTGGAAGAAAGGAACTATATGAGAATAGAATCCAATAATAAAATCTTTTTGAGGTCACCAGGTTGGAATCTTCAAGAAGGTCATGGATCTTTCTATCACCAAGTAAAAGTGACTGTTCTTTTTTCTTTTATTCTGGAGTTGTTACACCTTTCATCACATTGTCTTTAAACCAAGAAGATTCCAAATCTTCATTTACATTTTTTATTACTAAACAAATAGTTTATTTAAAACTGAGTAAGTGAAGTAGACTACAGCTCTTTCAGAAAACTTAATTATTGGTTTGGAAGAAGAGAGCAGTGTGAATTCTTTAATTACCAGAAGAATTGTCTTTTGCCCTCTAGACCTGCTCATTTCTCTTTGTTTCCATGTTATAATTATGGCCTTCTTTTCAGTGATACCATGGACAGTAATTTGACATGTGGGGATAAAATGCTGTGGTTGCTGTGTCACTTGTCTGATTTACTCTTAAAGTAGTCATGAGCCTACCTGGGCACATTTTTGCAGAGGCAGCATTTCTCATATTCTGTTTGTATATATGCACTGATTCATGGTTTTTTCGGAGGCTCTGTGTTTGTGTGTGGATGCAAAATACCTATCCTCTGTTCAAATTAGTAATAATAACGAAAGCATAATACTCAGAGCTGCAGTAGGGTCTTGCAAGTGAAGTATAAGTATGCACAAAGGCAAGTGGTAGAATAAATATCTACGGCAAATCATGGTAAGCACAATGTCTAGAATAGTTTATGTGGAAACTGCTTGGCACCCGTTAAATAACCATATGGTATTTTGGGGGGCATAGTTGTGTTATATTACATGTTTCATGCTACAGCCTAACATTTCTGTATCTATTAGCACAGACCTTGCAGTCCATAACTGGAGAATCAGCAGCAGCACTGATATTACTGGCTTAGTAGTGGGTGCAAACTACTGTACAGCCTTCTTTGGTAGCAGTGATGCTTTGATGGTTTTTAATTGGGAAAAACTTGCAGTGATTTTATCTCACTCGCCTGTTTTATGGTGGCAAATAGTCCAAGAGAGTTTCTCCATCCTAATTTTGTCTAGGTATTTTGTCCATCTTGGGAGAGCTCTGGGGAGCACATGCAAGCTAACCTTCATTCTGGATCTTAAACAGTTTGACATCTCTCTAGCTCATGTTGGTTTAAGAGCAATCCTTTTAGCTGGGACTGGAGCTGCTAGGATAAATAGACTTGACCAGGTATCTTGCTGCAGGAGAGTGGCCCATGTTCTTGGTCAAGCTGTGCAAGTCTGCTCCTGTTCTCTTTCTTCACATTTTTCATGTATGATAATATTCTCATGTTGCTACAAGGTTGGAGTGTTTTGTTAAGAAATTGCACCTGCACTGTGTTCATCAGCTGGGCTGCATTGTTTCAGTGGTGTAAGAAGATGGACCATGGCTATATTTCAGTGCCCAGTCCTTTCTAATGCTGAATCTTTGGAAATTTTGAGGCACAGTGTTCTTACTTTTGAGGTAATCAGTATCCTGTCAGGTTATAAAAATAGGGTGAGAATCTCTTATGCAAGTATGATGAAGAAGGACTAGAACTTTTAATCTTTTGTGAGACTGGTTTTTTTGTTATTAAAAGACTAGGAATCTTTTGTCGTGTGAAAATGTTTTTTATAAACAGATGAGAAAAAATATAGAGTCTAGTCCAGGTAAAGAAGTAGAACAGAAATTGCACCTGATAGCCAACAGCAGTGCTTCAAACGATGAGTAAGACCAGAATCATCCCACTGCCTTGCTTGAGGAAGATAAAGAGCAGAGCTCCAGGAATTGCTGCGTCTTTCTCCATCTTTCATCCTGAGCTACTGGACCTGTATACTAGATGTCTTAAGCAAATGAGTCTACCTCATTGTTGGTTGTAAATTATGTTTGTAATAAGTAATTATGTTTTTGTAAGAGTTTTCTGATGTCTGATCTGTCCCTCTATGCTGTTTATTTAATCTTTTGGTTAACTTGTTATGCAGTCTGGCAAGCAATAACAGGGAAGAAATTACACATGGAAGGAAAAGAAATAAGTAAATTATGAAAAAACAAGGACTTTAAATGGGAAATAGGTAAATTATAAAAAAAACACCTTTAATGGATATATTTAAACATATTCCTCAGCAGTGCTTACATGATGACAACAACATCAATCTGAAGCTTTTTTGTTCGTTAAACACTGTTATTATTACTTTAGACTTTCTTGAATCACCTTAAGCTTAAAAGAGCCAGTCAGTGACAGAATTTCTCATAGAAGTGTTTATGTCCTTTCCAGTTCAATGTTGATTTTGGTAAGTAAAAGTTATTCATACACATCAGCCTCCTTCTTGGATAAACTAGCATGTAAAAACCAGAACATTATGGTAGTATTTCTTTGTGTAAATCTGTAATGCCTAGAGAATATTTTTCCTTTTTTGCAAATAGGATGATGATTGTATACTGGCTGATTGTCTATGTCCCTGAACGGTTTCAAATCTAGTTTAAAGCTTTCTCAATAAGCCCTGTTAACTCCTAAGCTAAGAATTCTTTTTCCCTTCTGACACAGATGGTCCTCATTTGTTGCCAGCAGGCTCGTTGTTATATAAACTGACCCATGACCAAAACCCCAAGATTCTGCTGATTACCCTTGTCACAAGGCCAGGTATTCATCTGGATGATTTTCCACTTTCTTATCCCGTCATTCCCTGCAACTGACAGGACAGAGAGAACACAACTTATGCTCCAGATCCCTTGACCAGTTGTCCCAAAACCCTGAGGTTCCTTTTTATTCTCTGCAGCCTCCTTGGTGGGATTTCCTTGCTACCTACCTGAAAAAAACATCAGAAAGTAAGGATCTGTGGGCTGTACCAGGCTAAGAAGTTTCTTGGTGATGTCTCTTACCTGGGCCTCAGAGAGGCAAGACACTGCTTTGTGGTTTGCATCAGGTCTGCTGAGATTTCTGGCAGGAGAGGACCCATTAATATAGATTTTTTTGTTTGCTTAGTTTGTTTTGTTTTTAAAGGGATAAAGTTGTCTAAGTTAGTAAAATTGGACTAGAAATAAGATTGAGATTCTTCACAGTGAGATGTGTAAGAACTTAACTGGAAAGGTACTTATTAATCCATGATATAAAGTCTTTGAATTAATGCTATATTTCTATTAAAAAGGAGGCACACTAAGGAAAATACTTTAAAGGTCTATTGTGCTAAGCAGGAAGGCAAAGTAATTTACGCTAATGCTTCCTGTTAGCCATTAAAAGGTCTGACATACCTTTCATTAAAAGACAGATGAAAAATATACTTTTATGATGTTTCCAGTGGGTACAATTTTGTATTTGACAAAGAAGAGGGATAAAAAAAAATCAGATAAGCATGCCAGAAGCAATGGAAATTAAAATGTTAAACTTTGTTTTTTATGAACCGGTATAACTCCGTACAAATAGTTCAGACTGTTAATGAATTGCTTCTACTTGTGTGGTGGCTTGAATTGAATGAGTATATACGGGTGTATGTGGAAGTGCTTCTCCACTGCCTAGAATTACAATTTCAGAACAAACCATCTTTCTATATGTGTGTGTAAAACCTGTGGCAGAACAAATTACTCCAGATCAACTGTATTGACAAATCCTTGGGCAGGTGAAACATTTGTCAGCCGTGCAGCAATCAGGCTCAGTAACAGTCCGTGAATGGATCTGTAGACAAATGCCCTTAAAATTCCAGTGCTTATGTAATATTAATTTAGCCCTGCACTGTTTCTGGGAGAACCATCCTAACCCACCTTTGCTGATAAGACCTGTGTCCATCTCTGCAATAAGTCAACTGCAGACGTTTTTGCAGTACAGCAGTGAACCAGTTGAGTGGCCCAAGATGTCTGCAAATTCGTGTATCCCAAAAAACTTTAAGTCAATCAGTGAAACAGACTATGAATGAGGAGACTGGAAAGAGCGTCAACCTTGTCACATTCATGTGGGGTTTTGCTTTGCTTTGCTTTGCTTTGATTCTACAAAGCATAAGAATGCAGGAGGAATGTTGTCATATATAAAATCTAGATACATTTCAAATACATAGCTAGGCATCACCAAAATTTCCAAGGACAAAAGATAATCAAAATAAGACTCTGAGTTGTGTTCTGATGTGTTTTAAATAATGTTTCTGGTAAAGTAGAACTTTTCATAAGAATTAAGAAAATCATAATACCAGTAAGGTAATAAATACATAAGGAACAGCTTTTCATGGATGTTTATTTTCTAAAACAATCCCTGCAGTTATGAATGAAACACAAATGGATTTATATCAATGAAATAGCACTCTCTCATTTTCATTAATAAGGTAGTAGTAAAGGTTTCTTCCTGCTAAAGACTTGTTTTGGGGATTTTTTTTTTTTACATTTTTGTCCTAGCAAGTATAAGGAGGAAGTTGTGTTTTGTATTTTTTTCTTTATTTAATCTTCCATACCAAACCAAAAACCAACCAAACAAAAACACAACAACAAAACAGTGGAAACAAACAAACAAACAAAAATGGGGGGAAGGAGGAAAGAAAGGAGAGAAACAATATGTTTGATTTCTTTGTGATATATAACACAGCATGTTTAGGCATTTATAAGTTCACTAATAATGATCACATTTTCAAATTGTGAGAAACTTTGACATTTGAAATACTAGATAAAAACTGACCTACAAAACAATGGAAGTTACAATCAACAGAACAAAAAAATAGAAAATTTTTATTAACATATATAATATCCATAATTACTGAGCAGACTGGGAAAGAGATTCAGATGAATAAAGATTTAGTGCTCCCATGAGTTTTGACAAAAAAGTTCATTGTTCACAAAAAAGAAATTTTAAGACTCCTCCAACAGCTTATGTAGAATGTCTAGTGCTTGTACCTGCAGTGACATAGTAACTGATGCATGACTTGTAGTTAGACACTGCTTGGAGACTGGCTGTGCTTTTTGAAAACAATTAAAACCTGGGTTTTACTAAAACTTGGAAAAGAGTTGTAAGTACTGAAATAATCCTCATCTTACGATATTACAAAGCATTTTACTCTAATTAGTAAAATCTTTTGTTACAATATGTGGAGTAGACTATTATGTATGTGCATGAAAAGGATATCATGTCCTAGTGGCATGAAGAGATGAGAAAATAATTTTAGAAAAATAAGATGTCTCCATTTCTGAAAACCAGTATCTAACATTGGCTTTGTCTTGTTAGCCATCTTAAAATGCATATATTTGCATTTTGTCGTATTGAACTTGTCATAGTGATATACAGGCCTGTTATGGCAGCGTTCAGTGCAAAAATATTGAAAATGAAAGACTTTGTTCCAAGTACTTTATGATTTTGTATAATCTGAGATCAGTTCTGATCTCATTCACGCTTAAGAGTAAGTCTTCTAAAACTGTTTTCCATTCTTTGATGTGGGAAACAGCTTTTAGAGCCTGGATGGCTTTGCTTAGGCAGAAGAAGCATTAAACAAGGAAAGCATTGGAGCAGAACAGGAAATACACATAAGCTGAAAACTCAACATTTAAGTTTTGTATAACTAATGCATTTTTTACGTACATTGTTCATTTTCAGCCTCTTCTTTTTTTGGCACTAAGCTCCAGCGATGTAAAGTTGCTTCTTTTAAGGCTGGAGGAACAAGAAATGAGGTTTTAAATACATTTCAATTGACTCATTGATTTCTAGAAAGAGGACTGCCAATGTAACAAGCTGCACTGTTGATCTGGTAGCCTGAATTCATAGGCTGAGGCAGGAAAACTATTAGACAACTATTTGTATATACTAGTATCTCTTTTAACAAGTTTGTTTCATTATCACTCATTAACCATGCATGCCGGAGATAACATGAAATGAGTTTTAAATAATGTTTAAGTGAATATTTAATCTTTTAGAACCTGGACTTTGTATAGTGTGCTTTCACAGAAAATTTGATCTATGAGTGGAAGCTTTAAATGTTGAAAATATAAAGCAGAGAGCTTTATCATAGAGCCGTAAGATTTTAGGAAAAAATATATATGTTATAAAGTACTAAGAGTAGGAAGGTAAGGTACTGATTTTTCGTTTAACAGGAAATTGTCTGCTTGATAAACCAACCTTACCTCACTGTGCTTCATCTATACTAAATGGAAAAATTGTTACCTGTAGATCTGGTCTCCATGAGGTACACAGCAATATTTTTGCCTCTGTCTTCAATGGCAACCTCTATCCCCACACCTCTCAAGTAGATGGACAGCAAGATAGGGACTGGGGGAGCAAAGTCCCTCACACTCTAAGTGAAGGTCAGGTTTATGACTGCCCTAGGAACCTGAACATAAATGCCTATGGGACCCAAAGAAATGCATCCCAGAGTCCTGAGGGAATTCTCTGATAGAGTTGCCAAGCCACTCTCCATGATATTCAAAAACTCATTCAGGTGAAGTTCCAGGTGAATGGAAAAAGGGTTGCTGTATGCAGCATTAAAGAAGGTCGAAAGGAAGACCCTTGGAACTACCAGCATGTCAGCGTTACCTCTATACTGGGGAATATCATGGATCAGATCCTCCTGGAAGCTCTGCTAAGGCACATAGAAGACAGGAAGGTGATTCAAGACAGCCAGCACAGCTTCACCAAGGGCAAGACATTGCCTGACCAACCTAGTGGACTTCTATGATGGAGTGAATCCATCAATAGGCAAGTGACAGTCTACATATGTCATTTATGTGGACTTTGAAAAAGACTTTGGCACAGCCCTCCCCAACATCCATTTCTCTAAATTGGAGAGAGATGGATTTGATGGATGGACTGTTAGTTGGATTAGGAATTGGTTGTATGGTTGAATCCCAAAGATAGCGGTCAATTGCTGAGAGTCCCAATGGCCACTAGTAACAAGTCACGCCTTCACGGGTCTGTACTGGGACAAGTGCTATTTAATATCTTCACTAATAGCATACATAAAAGGAATTAAGTGCACCCCCAACAAATTTACTGATGGGTGATGTGGTTGACCCTCCTGAAGGATGAGGTGGCTTCCAGAGAGACCTCCACAAGCTCAAGAAGTGAGTCTGTGGGAATCTCATGAGATTTAACAAGACCAAGTGCAAGGTACTTCACCTGGATTGAGGCAACAGGTGCTACCCATAAAGGCCTGGACTGAGGGCAGCCCTGCCAAGAAGAACTTGAGGGTGCTGGTGAAGGAGAGGCTGGGCAAAATTCAGCGAGGTGCACCTGCAGCCCACAAAGCCAGTTGTATCCTGGGCTGCATCTAAAGCAGTGTGGGCAGCAGGTTGAGAGAGGGGGTTTTGCTCTTCTGCTGCATCCAGCTCTAGGTCTTCAGCACAGTAGGGACATCAACCTGTTGGAGCAAGCGAGAGCAGAGCCACCAAGGTGATAAGAAGGATGATGCACCTCTCCTAAGAAGAAAGGCTGAGATAATTGTGATTCTTCAGCCTGGAGAAGAGCAGGCTTAGGGGTTACCTAATTATGGCCTTCCAGTAGCTGGAGGGAGTCTACAAGAAAGATGGAGAGAGACTTGTTAAAAGGCTTTGTAGTGATGGGACAATGGAAATGTCTTCAGAAAAAGAGGAGGTTTAAGTAAGATATAGGGAAAAAATTCTTTACTGTGAAGGTGGCAAGGCACTGTAAGAGTTTTTCCCGGGGAGCTGTGGATGCCCTATCTCTGTGAGTGTTCAAGACCAGATTGGATGCGTGTCTGAAAAAACTGGTCTAGTGGAAGATGTCTCTGACTAAGGCAGAGGAGTTAGAATAGATGGTCTTTCAGGTCCCTTTCAGCACAAACCATTCTATGATTTATATATTCTCATACCTAGTCTTAATTTAACCTGTGAATATTTGCCTGATAAGATGATAAATGACCTACTGTGACCTACGTGTCCAGCATTTTCATTGCATAGAAGCTGATGCATGGAAATATGAGGCAGAGTAAGAGCACTGATGTACTCCTTGCTTTTTCCAGATAGCGGTTTCACATAGTTGGTACACAGACTTTGACTAGGAAACTTGCAGGATTCCTGGTGTCCCAAATTTACATAGGCTGGATACCATATGCATTCAGTTTACATGTCAAAGGTTTCTTAGTGATAGAGGCTGTGGGACTGACATCTGTGACAAGATGCCAAAAACTGTCCCCATGTCAGACAGAGGCATTTCCAGCTGCCTCAAGGATGGATCTGCTGCTGGCCAAAACTGAGCTGTCAACAGAGTTGGTAGCACTTCTGAGAAAGTATATTGTCCTTGTTTTCCTTATTATTCTACTCTGACCTTTGATTGGCAGTAGATTAAATTTTACAAAATTGGGTCTGTTTTACCTATGATAGTAATAGATGAAGGATCTCTCTGTCCTTATATCCTTATCCCATTAGCATTTTGTCGTATTTTGTGCCCCCATCCAGCTGAGGAGAACAATAGAATAGGTGGGCATCTGGTAGCTAGGTAAGGTAAACCCACTATAATACTTTTGCTTACATGCCTAGCACTGCTCTGACAGACTTGCTCAAACCTGGCTGGGATCAAAATGTCTCAGCAACTGGACTGCAAGGCATGTTCAGCTTTTCTTCCCATGCAGATCTGCTTAGGTGCTTGTGTGTTGTCAGCAAGGGGCACTCCACATTAACATGAGCCTGACACCATCTTTAAAGCTCAGTGCAAAATGGAAATCAGCAATGGGGTTAGCCTACCTTCTCCCTCTGGATTTTCTTCTCAAGGACTAAAACCTCAACTGTATTCACAGCACGAAGCTTGAATGCAGTGGCACATGTGGTGGTATGCTGCTTGAAATGTAGCAGCCTTCCATGTGCCAAGGCAGTGTCTTCCAAAAGTCCAAGCCATGGCCATTGGTCAGAAGGTGACTCAGTAGGGGTATGAGGCTGGACAAGGTGTTTCCCGCACTCCTGAGGCACTGAGCTTTATGAGCAGTATGAGCAGAGCAGGAAATAACCATGACTCAGAGTCACAAGTCCTTGGATGATGTTCTCTGCTCGCAGGAGCCCTGGGGAGGGAGCATGTCTTGCAGGAGTGCCTGAGCCCTGTGCTGAGGGGGGGGGGTGTCTCTCAAAGTTCTAGTGGGGAAGGGCTTTGCTGGACTCCTCCAAGCTGAGAGCACATGCAACATTTTCCTCAGCTCCTGAGCTACCTGGCTGCTTGTGGCACAGCAACAGAAGCTCCTGGCAGGCATTGCTCACATTTCAGGGAACAGCCAGTTCTGGTTTTAAGAAAGAAATTTTGCTTGAGACAGATTGACAATTGTCCTATGAGGTTTTTTTGTCTTCCTCTACAGCAGTGAGCATGTCCACTTACCAGGGGTGTTCTGGGCCATTTTGAGTAAGCTCTTGCCTTCTGCTCTTGCAGTACCATGCTACCACTGGTGCCCTGGATCTGCAGTCAGAAAGGTTTTTTCCCCTGGGGCAGATTGATACTAGTCCTCAGGGTTTTGTTTTTCCTTCCTGTGCAGCACTGAGCACAGCCTCTTGACAGGGACACTCTAGACTCTTTTGGGTAAGCTTCTGCATTTAAATGCTCAGCACATAGTTGGTTGTGGGTTTTTTGGTTTTTTTTTTCAGAATATGAATGCCATGGCTACCCTGAATCTGAAGAATTTTTCCCCCAGGGCAGATAAGCAGTGGTCTTCAGGGAGTGTTTGCCTTCCTTGGCTGTTACTGAGCAGGCCACCTTGTCCAGATTCCTGTAGGCCACTTTGGGTAAGGGCTTGGCTGCTGTTCTTGCAGCACAAACACCATTGGTTCCCTGAATCCCCTCAGAGCTGCCACTTTTCAGCTGTCCCTGCACTCAGTAAAAGTGAAGTTTTGTCCTTCATCTGCTGTTTGTGCCATGTGTATGCTGGTCTGAGCCTGGGAACCTTTATTCTGCAGCTGTGCCAGCAGCAATGCATCTACATGATACTGGGTTTTTGTGGCAAGTTTGTGGGGGGAGAAGGGAGAAGCTGCAGGAATGACTTCTGTGGGAAGGTGCCAGAAGCTTCTTCAGTGTCAGTCAAAGTCAGTTGCAGCTGACTGTTGGCCAAGGCTGAGCCTGTCAGGATTGTTGGTAACACTTCTAAGGTAACATAGTTCAGAAGGTGTAAAAAAAGCTACACAACTGCAGCTGGGAGACAGAAGTGAGAATATGTGAGAGAAACAACCCTGTGGACACCAAGGCCAGTGAAGGAGGGAGAGGAGGTGCTTCAAGTATCTGATCAGAGTGTCCACTGCAGCAGAAAGAAGGGAGGGGGGGAGAAGGTGGTTTGGCTCTGAATTTGTGTGTTTGTCATTTATATATGTCTAAAGTGTAAGGAACATTTTACAGCCTCTTTCTCAGGAGCTGGGTGATCCAGAACACACCTGCACTACCTCATAGATTGATCTGACCTTTGATTTGCAATAATTTAAATTAACTTTCCCAAATTAGGTGTGTTTTGCCTGTGACGGTAATTGGCAAGTGGTCTCTCCCTGTCCTTATCTTGACCCATGAACCTTCTGTTGTATTTTCTCTCCCTGTCCAGCTGATGAGAGGAGTGGTAGAGTAGCTTTTACGTCATGTGACAGCCAGCCAAAGTTAAACCACCACAACACAGTTGAACCTATGCCTAGCTTTCACTATTCTTTCGCTGCTTAGCATTATTTTTATAATTCTCCTGAATCTAAGGTAAAGAAGAGTTTCTGAGTCTGTCTCAAGAAATAGAAATTGAATATTTGTTAAGAAAGAAATTGATACAACGTAAAAACATTAGTGGGATCTCATGTAGTTGTAATGCTGAAAAGGCAAATTATATAGTATTTTATTTTACATTAAAAAGATTAAAGAAACACAACACAGGAAATGTTTGTTTGTTGTTTGTTTTCAGAAAACTTCCAGTATGCATGTGGCTGGATTATATATTGTATAATCTCCAATTTGGAGTGCAATAATAAAGGCTTTTCAAAACTAGAGCTGCCTCTTTCCTCTCTAAATAAGGAATCTGAGGTCAAATTTACTTTAAAATTTTTCAGCATTGGGCTTACTGACCATCATCAGCAGGTGATACATGAGTTAAATAAGTGGATTGATGTATTGTACATCTGCAGAGGTACCTCACAAATTGCACTGAACATAAGCAAAAACAACACATGATTTTGGGTTGCAATGAGTGTAGTTGCTATTTAATAGAGCCGATACTACAGTACAAATTAGGTTTATAAAAAGTGTTATACTGTTGCTGTAGCTAACCATTGTAGACTTAATCTTCCTCACAGCTTTGTTTTTGTGAAGACTGACAGTAAATTACAGTGTGAGCCCTGAAGAATTAATTACTAAAGGCAGGCAACAGTGATGTGCAAAAGAATGATGAAGAAGAGTCTGGGGAAGGGTTGATTAGACAATATTTTCCTTCATTCATTTTTCAAGGAGAAACTGAAAAGGAGAGAAATGCACCTATCGGATGAACAGAGCAACTCATGTTCTATATGTTTCATGTGATGCATAATTGAGAAAAATGTGTTTGGCCTCTTTTCTTTGGAGAACTTTTTGATCATTTTTCATTACTTATTAATGCTTTCCTGAACCCAAGAGCTTAAAGTGGCTTGAGATATCAAAACTTGAGAAATTTTGCATACTCACTTTTCATCATTTTTGCTTACTGTCAGAGAGTTTTTGGCTGTCCAAACTGTACAGGCATTGCATTCATTTTGCATTAGAACCTTTTTCAGCATGTTCAGTAGCAAGTATTTTGGCATAGTGCTAAAATTTTAAATATTTTTCCCCTCAGCTGTTATGGTATGCCCATATTTATATGCAAGCAAATATTTAATAGAATATTGGAAAAACTAGGAAAAAAATCTCCTTTGGTTAGGCTTTCAAAATATGAAATATCTTTCCAGGCACATAATTTCAGAATGATGCTTTAATAATTTATTTTAAAAGGCCAAAGTACCAGTTTGAGTGGAGGAGCTTGCTACTCTTTCAAACATGAAAATTTTAAAAACATTTATAAGCATTTCTGTGTGTGCTTATCTGTACATAAGAGTTGTAGCAAACAACTGAAAGCTTATGCTGTTATTTCTTGCCCGTTTTAAGACATAAAATTTTATTGGCCATTTATGATTTGAGTCTCTTTAATACCTGTCAAAGGATGGTAAGCATCAGATGTTGAAATCTGAGGCATTGCTGAGGGTTACCTTTATTGAGGGGCTGCTGATGGCCACAGTAACTGAAGAGATCAAAAGGAAGTTATTAGTTACTCCCCGCTCCAAAGGTCCTTAACTTGCAGTACAGAAACAGTGTAGAAGAAACTGGAATTGTCAAAGTTGTGCTATGACATTGCAGGGCTGAAAAGGGAAGAGCTTCGGAGAGGATAAATAGGAAAGATTAAGAGGAGGTGAAAAGGATCACACTGAATTGAAGAGCAACAGGTGAAGTACAGGTGAAGAAGAGAGGGTGAAAGAAGGGTGTAGGAATATCAAGCCCACCTAAAAAATATTTTGAACTGCATCACCACTGTCTGAGATTCCATCTTATATCAGTTTTGTAGGTAATCTCTAAGTAGTGTCTTCACAAAATTTCTTGCCTGAAAGCAGATGGCATGAGATGATAAATCATTTAACATTTGTTGGCTTTCTATTGAATGTGTAAGGAATGGGCAGGGAACACTTGCTTTAGTTCCACATCTTTTTGTGTTTGCTAGTTTTTTTGTTTTTTGGTGGGCCTTTTTTGTTGTGTGTTTGTTTGGGTTTTTTTAATTTTTATAATGCCTGGAAGTCCTTTGGCTGAACAGGAAGTTTTTCTTTTGAACTTTTATGACTAATATAACCAGAGGAAACCTATGAGCATTTCTGAGATTTCAAATAAAAGAAGTGCAGCATGAAATAGGGAACATTTCATAAAAGCCATATAAGTGGTCCTGGGAGTAAATGGAAACTACAAAAGTACAGACGCATCTTATAGAACATGACAGTTAAAAGGGAATTGCATTGCAATATCATTTTAAATAGCTTAGGCAGAAATTAACCCTCTGAATAGACAAGACCAAAACCATCCATAGAGCCAATGCCTAGATTATTGTATTGGGGTAAATTAGGCCCTCTGTACTGATGATAAGATATGGATTTTGAAAAGCATGAACAAAGAGCATGAATTGGAAACAGATGCCAGAAAGAATTTTTAAAGTCATGTATTTATGAAGTAGATACTAGGCAAGGTGGTTGATGAAAAACACAAAGGGATCAAAAAAAATCTCTGCAGGTGACATCTAAGATCCCTAATATTTCTTTTAGTCACTGCCACATTAAGGAATAAAATAGCTATATTGAAATATATTTAATATGTCTCTTAAAAATCTCGCTGTGTTTATCAGTCAAGTTGAACCGTACAATAATTTGGGATGAAAGGGACCTTAAAAGATCACCTATTCCAA
>VXBA01003812.1:417454-474546 GCA_013399895.1 Serilophus lunatus
TACATCTGGTTGCTCAGAGCCCTGTCCAAACTTTGCAACGATAGGGAATTCATAATCTCTCCTAGAAACCTGTTCCAGTGTTCCACCTCCCTCATCATAAAAACCCCTGCTTCTTCCTTATAGCTAGCCCGAATCTATGCTCCTTTAGTTTAAAACTGTTACTTCTTGTCCTATTACTTCAGGCTCTACTAAAAAGTCTGTCTGCATCTTTTTTTATAAACCTCTTTTACGTATTCAAATTCTGCAATAAGATCTCCCTTATCCAGGCTTAATATGAGAATATCCTGTTCTGTCAGCCTTTCTTCATAGGAGAGTTGCTCCAGCCCTCTGACCACTTTCGTGTCCCTCCTGTCATTCCTGTGCTGGGAACCCCAGAGCTGAATGCAGCACTCCAGGTGGGGTCTCACTAGAGCAGAGTAGAGGGGCAGACTCCCTTTCCTCGACCTGCTGGCCACACTCTTTTTGATGGAGCCCAGGACACAGTTGGCTTTCTGGGCTGCAAGTTCACATTGCTGGTTCATGTCTAGCCTCTCCTTCACCAGCATCCTGTAGTCATTCTCAGCAGGATTGCCCTCGATCTGTTTATCCTCAAGCCTGTACTGATTCCCCCAGCACAAGTGCAGAACCACTTCAGTATTTTGCTTGGGGTTTTGTTGTTGTTGTCTTTGTTGCTGTTAATTTGATTGATCAAAGGGGAGTTGTTTTGTTTGGAGCTTCCTTGCTGGAACTTGTTGTGTAACAATGCATAAAAGGAGTGGGCCAAGTTGGAGGCTGATAAACGAAACTCTAGTTGCATGTATTGTAACAAAATATTGCATAGTTCAGTTAAATTACAACAAAGTGGAATTGCAATTGATCCACCATGAATCATATAAAAATTTAATTTTAATTAATTCAACTTGAAATCCGTGTGCTAGTCTGTGACACAGTAATATTTCGTTTTTCACTCTGCTCTTCTGTAAATGTTATTCAGGGTTTAAAGCCACAATTAGCTGTGTCCTTCTGCTCTGTAATCACACACTGCACTTTGAAAAGGGAGGTTAATGACTGCCTTTCATTGTGAAAACTCTGTAGTCTGCAGTAGGTTTCAACCTGTTGCCTTTCTATGCTAAATGCTCCATGGCTGTAGATCAGAGTTGATTGTAAACCTGTAGGCAAGTTGAGCAGCAATAGAAGTACACAGATTTCACCAATGTAAGTATAACCATTTACACAAAGAGTGGTTTGGGTCCATTAAAACTGTGAAACCAGTACTCAACTTTCCAGCAAAAACATTGTGCTTCAATGAAAAAGTTTCTTTGAGCTTTTGAATATTAACTACTACAGGTTTCCTCTAGTTCAGGTACGTTCTGTGATTTATTCACCTGGAATGGGTTAAAAGGGTGTTGCTTTTAAGTACATTTTAATGCCTGCTTTTTCTGAAATTTTAAGGGCTTCACAGGAAACTGCCATCTCTAGAAAAACAAGGAATCCTGTATGAAATGTTGCTTTTAAGCAAAATTTCACATTCAGTTGGGTAAAATAATACAAAATTGCATTTATAAAGCTGCGGTGACACAAAAATTAAAAAAAGAAACATGCATCTTTAAAAATAATCAAAATGTTGCTTTCTTTTAAATGGTTGATTCACAGGAGAGAAAAAAAGAGTTTTTACTCTCTTTGTATCAGGAATCTCAGTTCTGTACATAGTTAAAAAAACATTGCCTCTTAAGTACTCTTATTTGGTTATGTAGGGGTTTGAAAGGGGAGGGGGGTACAGGGGGGTGTTGGTGGGTTCTTAGAGGGAGGAGGGGAGGGGGAAAAGGGGTCCCTGTTTTTGGTATAAAACCCTATTACCTTTTGAAAAGGGAGGCATTCATATTATAGGCTTTGTGTGGAAAGTTTATATAATAATTAGGAAAAGTGGGCTTAATTGTGTAGTTGAGGAATGGGCTAATAAAGTTTTAAAAGAGTTAGCTAATAAAGTGTTTATTAAACTACCTACATTCAGAAGACACATATTTCAAAATGCTTGAGACAACACATTTGCAATCTGCATAATAAAATTTCAAGTCTTTTTCTATTTAAACAGACTTCCTAAACAGAGCTGGCAGAGCAAAACAGATTTCCACTTTAAAGAAAACACTTTAAGCCTGTAATATAGTTACTAATTTTGAAATGTGGTGAATGAGAGGCTAGACATGTAACTGGTATTGCTTTATAATTCAGAGTGGTAAATATTTCTCAGATATTTTCATTTTATAGATGAAATTCCTACATACCTGAGAAATTTTAGGGATATAGACATGTTTTGAAAGACTCACTTTTTCTTTCATATGTCTAATCTCAGAGTACAAGTCTGTTTACTAATGCACATAGCAAAACTGAAAGATATGTTGGAAATTACAGAACTGTGTGCTTTTCAGGGATGTAACACCACTTGTTGCCTTTATTTTGCAGAGACTTGAAGTTGGATTTGCTATAGTATGTAGAATCCTCTCTCTTCCAAATACCTGTTTTTAAAAGACCCAGAAATAATTCTATATTTCACAGAGTTTTTAACATCACTGAAGGAATGTTGCCATAAACAAGATTTTCGTGTGTTCTCAAGTGAATTCTGCAGAGATCTATTTCTAATGAAAATTATATTTCATTTTCTGTAAAATAATATTGCAAAGGAAACATATTGGTATTATGTTACGTGTTCATACTTTTAAAGATTACTTCTGCCTGAGTTTGTTGTTTTGTTATTTGAGTTTTTTAATAGGATGAGAGAATTTAAGTAAAGGGGAAAGAACGGTAAAATGTGCAGTGAGCTATGAGTAGGGAAAGCATGGAGACTGAATGGAAAACAGGCATTATTAAAAGGAAAAGCTAAAGTTCCCTCTCTTACAGCTATGTGTCCTCACAGGTACAATGAGTTCAAGCAAGTGTCAGACAAACTTTCTAATATAGTCAGCGAGGAAACCATACCATCATAGACAATTTTGTTTAAAAGTGAAAAAAAAATGAGTTTCATAAGAGCCTTTAGCAATTTTTCATAGCAATAAATGAAGAGTTTGTTGTGAAGAATAACGATACTCAATTCTGTAAAGGCTTCCTCCTTTTACATATCATTCAACAGTAAATAATACTGAAATCATATTACTTCAAAAGGTATTTTTTACAAGGGAAACACAGGTTAACAAAAACCTTTTGATGGCTTGGTTGGCTGTAAGCATGTGTACTGTGGACGCCTTCAAAAAACCACGAATGGTAAATATATATTCCCCATCATGCTATGTTCAAAATACCCTTTGAGAAGATTGTGGACTTACAAAGTCTTAGTTTCAGATTATTTTTAAATCAATTCTATTATTTTATAATTACTGACTTACTGATATCTAAATATCATATAATCATAGAATGGTTTGGAATAGAAGGGAGTCTAAAGGTCATCTGGTTACAAACTTCTTGCCGCAGGTAGTGTCACCTTCCATTAGATCAGGTTGCTCAAAGCCTCATTTAACTTGGCCTTGAACACTTCCAGAATCAGAGAATTTTGAACAGTTGTTCATTCAAGCATCAGAAAACATAGGTTTTGATGACTATTTCTTATGTTGAGAATAAGTAAGCACTGAAGGCAGATGCTCAGAGTGCCATGATGTATCTATCCCTGGAAATACTCAAATTTCTTTAAGACAAGGCCCAAAGCAACCTGGTCTAACTGTAAAGTCTGCTCTGACATGGATTAGACTATTCCTTCCAGTTTCACTTTTGCTCTGATGTTGTTATCTCAATGAGCTAGTTGGAGGTAACTTAAATGATCTAATAAAAATTGGCTTAGAAAATTACTGCCTGTATCAGCATCTCTCAAAATGTGAAACTTCATTAATGGACAGATACTAATAATGTCCAGTTTAATTGTGAAATTTCCTTCAGAAGATATGTTCGAGATTGTTGATACATGTTTTCTAAACCATGTATTAAGCCTGGTTTTGCTCAGAAATTAATGTACTGTGAAAGGCATTAATGCATGTATGTGTCATGGGCTATTTCAGATTTACCAAGCTGGAGAAAGCTGTATTCGCATTCTCTCATGTATGCAGAGGTTCTGGATGGATTGGTCTCAATTTTGTTGAATTAGTTGAAAAGTGGCAAGGACATGAGGTGTGTTTCTGTGTGCCTGAATTTTGCTCATAAATTTGGAAACTGTGTTTTAATCTTTCTTTGTTAACACTGAAGTTATGTTTAGCACCAATTCTTTTCCCTGATCTAAGGAGATCTGCTCTAAGTATATGAGTCTGTCCCTTCAGGCTTTCACTGAATGCTTTTGATTCAGTCTTTCTACCACCACAGACATTCTTAATCATATTGCTTTTTGAACTGAAATGAAAATTATATGTTGCTGTATCATTTGTACCATATGTCACTGTTGTTTGTAGCTGGAGCAGAGATTATAACCATCAGAATTTTCATTGGTTTTAGTTAATGACACTATCAGCAGTATTATAGTTAACATTTGCTTCCTTCCTAGTGTTTTCACATAGTAATATATTTGAGCACAATAATGCCTGTCTTGTATTCCTCAACACACAAGAATGTGCTTTCTGTTGTTCCAGTATTCATTGATGTTGTCATTTTACTGTCTTTAGATGCTCTGGCCCGTTGAATTAATTTAATAGTATGCTGGGCTGGTTACTGGGTGTGGTGATCTTTGAGAGTGAAGTGCCATGTAGAAAATAACTTGGTTAAAAAAATGCTTTTATCTGTTGGAGTTTTCTTGCCTAAAAGATGTATTTCCTTTTTCGAGTTCCCTAATAAAAGTTCATAGAGTATAATTTTGTCATATCAATCAATACAAAATGTTTGAACAAAATATAGTGTCCATTAAAAAAAAAAAATTAAAAAGAAGAAGAAAAAAACCCAAATCTGAGCTTTGCCTCTCCCTGTGTCAGAGACTTGTGGAACACATAAAGTTACATTACAGTTACCCACCCTTGAATCCCTTTTTTTTTAAAATGGCAACTCAGTATTTTTCAAGTGTTGTACACTTACAGTTACTTCACAAGTTTTACCACTACATTCCAGTAGCACCATCAGGCATTGTTGTCTTGAATATCATAGGTGATAAAGCAGCCCAAGGATGCCATGTGTTCTATTGATAGGTGAAAATTATTGCCACTTCTGAAATAACAACAGATCTTGTAGAATAATTTTTCATGAAAGTGTTCATTTGCTTTGATCTTGTACAATAATTTGTCATGGAAGTATTCATTTGCTTTGGACTCTCATTTGCCTTGCAGAGAAAGAAAATCACTACTGCATAAAATAATCTCATAGTTAGCTCATAAAATGTTCAGGCTAGATGAAAGTTTAGGAATGATGGTAATAAATGTCTATGGACAGCAGCTCAGGCACTTTATATGTAGGGATGATTGCAAATAGGTGGAAATTATGTGGAATCTGAGCACTCAATTGCTTCCCAAGTCTCTTACTGTAGTAACTTGATTGACATGAAACCTAATCTAGTTTGCTTCCTTCATCTAGACTCTCTTTTCAACTTTTCAGTTACCTGGAAAATTTATTCAGAGTAGCACCTGAGGAAAACATTATGTGGCAATTTCTGTTGCTCCCATTTAGGTGGCTAACTAACTAGTTTTTCATCATTGTATAGATAGTATATATATGTATATAATAGTTACAATAACTATAATAGTAGTTGTATTTATAGATAGCTAGCTAGTTATTTATTAGTCATCAGTAGATCCTGGGAAATATTACTTGCTTTCTTATATTGCTATATAATAAAAAGGTGTTTACAAGAAATACTAATCTTCCTTGTGTCTTGCAAATACTCAAGAAGTTACCAGTGGAAGCAGTAAAGAAGAATAAAAACTGTAAAACTGGGTAATTTGGGTTTGAGTTCATAATGAGACTGTTTTGTGCTCTTTAGTTTCATGGGGTAGATTGCAGTGACTACATTAGGACATCTTATGTATCTGTGTGACAGCTCATAATACTGCTGATAGCTGCTCTGTCTGTCCTTTTATTCACTTTAGATTTCAGGCATTGTGTGGGTACTGCAGGTACAGCAGGTAATGAGGGCAGATTATGCATCCTGGGAAAAGAGCAAAGGGTGCTTCAGAGCAAGGTGACTGGGCATGTGGAATGCAAATTTTAGAAGAGACAACGAACATTTAGCTGGCAGATTCCAAGAAAGGAAAACTTAGCAAGGTAAAAAAGAAAGAAAACAAATTTTTTTGAGTATTATTGACTTGAAGGAAACCACCAAAAAGTGCTAAGCATAAAGCAAGCCTGGAGGTGCATTCTGGCCAAGGGGAGATTTGTTCAAAGTCATTTTCGTTTTGATCCAGCAGATCCAAATTGCCTTTTTCAAATGTTACCTTATTCCAGAGGCTGTAATGAAACCTAACATTAAAAATTGAAAGACGTTTTGGTGTTAGAAGCATATTCCTATTAAGGAAGATGCTGGCAAATCCACCTGAAAACTACATTCCATTTCAGGTCCTGAGAAAGCATTTTTCCTTATATTTTCTCTGCTTAGTGTCCTAAGGTAGCTGTCAAAATCCTTTTGGGTAGTACCGTTGAGGAGGGAACAAGTCTGTTTTCGTATGAAATGTGTTTATTTATATTCCTTTTTTTCATGAGAATCTTCCCATCACCTGTAGTCTGCAGTCATTAACTGCAGTCATGCTGTTTCTTGCTCAATGGCTCATGAATTATTTTCTGCAAAAGTTGCATAGTTTCACCAAAAGCAATGTGCAAAAATCCCATACTCAGAGTAATTTGTAATTTGTAATCTTCTAAATAGAAGATTGAGGTTAAAATCCAGTCACAGGAGGGAAAGAACATTGCTTTTCTCACTACTAGACAGATATTTTAACATTTAAAATCTACTTTCAATTCTCACCTGTCTCCCTTCCCTCTCTCTTCTATGTGCGTTCTTCAGATGCATTATGAAAAAAAGGGCAAACACTTCAAGTTGATCTGTACTGGTCTGTTTTTACTATGAAATTCTATGTTCACAGAGAAATTACACACAAGAATACTTGTTTCTGAATCCCAGTCAACTGTGAATGTCAGCAGGACAAAGTAGCTCAGCCTTGCGAAGGTCTTTTGTGTATCTATAGAACCCAAAATATGTAAGGCTGCAAACCGAAGTTTTTATTAAGTAAAGGCATCTCCAGTATTCAGTAGTCACTAAAAATAGACATTTCAACATAGTAAGTTTTAATTTGTACTTGTGATGTTTTCTGGGCATCTGTCATCAGGTTTAACTTGTGACATGTTAGATAGGACTAGATGAACTTCAAATGACCCTTTTAAGGTAAATTATTGGGTTTTTACCACTGCCTGAAATCCTAATAACTTTTGGAAAACTTCAGATACGACTAGCAACAAAACTGAAGTTCATTATTTCCGTTTTCATTTTTCCATTCTTCACTTTGACAGTGCAATGTTCCTTATTTTTCAATTTACTTGGCATAGTCCAGTTGAAATTGCTCTTCATGAAACATATATTGCAGAGATTATACTTCCAGATGGCTGATACCTACCTATAAAAACAAATCTGAAGTCATGATGTGGTATTTTCTTTCATATACTGTCTCGTGTCTTGGGATAATTAGTTTGGAATGTGTAAAGAGTTTTCAGGAATGAGAACTCTTTTTCTAGATATTAACTTTAGATTCCCTGAAAATTGTTTTGATTGGTTTACTACTGTGTTTTTATCTATACAATATGAGTAAATTCTGTCCTAAAGACTTATGATACAAATCAAAATACATTTTGGCCCAAGAAAGGGTTTTTTTTTTCCATCTTTGAAATATTTTACTTTCCTGACAGTTACAAGTTCCCCCACCTCCACAAAATGAAGCTTTGCCGCTTGCTTTTGAATTTTCAAACTCTTCACTTTGCTGTGGACAACATGCCTTAATAGCAATTTTACATGCTACAATTCTAATAAGTATACATGTGATTTAATTGTGATAGTTCTATTCTGATCACCTCATTGTGTCTCTTTCCTGTCCTGGCTCGTTGAAACTAAATGCTGAGTATTGGGAAAACTAGTACTCAATTTAGCATCACTACAGTCAGTTGATGTCATAGCTAAGTGATTGATACATAATCTTTACAAATGCAGTCTGTTCCCAGAAGCTTTTCTGGCAAAAGTGTCTGTCCAGTGCTGTTTATATGGCATCACCACAATCAGATGGGATCAATGAGTCCTGCTCGGGCTGGTTCTGCAGCTCATCCCTGCTGGTGAATGCTCTTGAAGTCTAAAGGTTCTCCAAGATTTCTCTCTACAGACTGTGTTAGCAAGTTCAACAGAGAGTTTTGTCTGGAAATACTTTGTAATAGAAATTGCTGTGAAAATACTGTGCAATATTTAGATGCCTGTGGCATTCAACTCTGTGGGGCCATAAACCTATCAGGCTAGACTCACATCCTGAAAAAGAAGCTTATCTTGCAGTTCCCTTAAATATAAATTGTAGGATGCATTTTTTGCCTTTCTGAGATTTGTTGTGTTGTGTTTGTTGGAAAAACAGTGGACAGCTTTTAGCACATAAATGATTTAACAGTTTTGTCATTGCAGGATCATCCGTAGGGATGGGAATAGCATACAGGGTTTCCTTCCCTAGAGAACCAGCTGGCTCACGTAGAAGACAGTATTAACAGTGGTTTGCATTGTTAATGATGAAATTAAGAGCAAGTCAGGTCACAGAAGTGAATTCATTCTGGAGCAGAGATGAACTTCAGATAGTCTGCATTTCTAAGTTCTTATGGATAAGACTGTGAGGGAAAAAATCCAGAGTTTTAATTTAAAGTATTTTGTTTTCAGATGAGAGGTAGGTACAAGTGACATGTTACCTGTCCTCTAAGGATCTCTAATGCAGACTGAGAAATGTGTAGTCTGTAGTGCAAAACATCTTTCAGAATCATAGTGTATCGTGTCACCAGCTGTATAAAATGCAGACACTTGGGATAACCAGAAACTGATTTCAGCCCTTGGACTATGATCAGAATTGATAAATAAATAAATAAGTCAATAAATAAAACTATCTGTTAAGAAAATTCTTGTTATGAAAATGTGAATGATTGAAGGTTGAATATGAAAAAATGTGATTTTTTTTCTCTTAGTATACTGAAGGTCACAAGTGATAACATTTAACAATGACTGCAGACATGTTAGTATGCCGATGTATTGTTCCTCATAGTATAAATCTTGTGTGACCTACAAATTTTTATCTTTAGACATCTTGGTGGCACTTCAGCTTGTTGTAATATATATTTTACAGATATCTCATCAATAAAGTAAAAACATAATTTCTAAGAGAAATACACTTATCAGAAAGTTTCAAGATGGCTAGTGGCTTTTTTGGTATGCAGTGCAGGTAAAGAGCTTAAGCAAATGCAATTATTTTACTAATTATCTTCATATCATCTTTAGGATGCATCAATATAATGGTTAATTGTGCATTCAACAGATTTTATTGAAATTACATAGTGGATAAAGAAAATATACCTCTTGAAAGTACTGTGAAATGTTACAATTAGTCTCCTTAGGTTAGCTGAAGCTACAGCAATTAAATGTAAAACATTGAAATTTTAAGTAGTGTTAAGCATTTCTAAACTAAACCCTAGGTTAGATATCAGAGCCCCTTTCCCTATCCTTTGCAGAAATTTGCATTTACATATGCTATAAATAAATTATTAAATACATTATTTAGACATTTCTGGCCCACTATTTGATTTTTGCAGTGGGTACAAAATGTGATGGCTTTATGAGTTTGAAATACACCTTAAAGTAGTTAATGATGTAGAGGCATCAACATCTCATATTGGATTTTATGTTCAATCTAGGATTCCTTGCTAAAACCTTCTTAAAATTGAAGGATAACTCTCTTGAGGATTAGAATTTGAGTATCACTGTTTTCTGTAATAATTAATTCTGTGCCACCTGACACCAAGGCCAAATTGCATTGTTGCTGCTAATGAACTTTGCATTTTAGAAAATAAACAGGGAAAAAGACCCCAAAACTTGGAAACAGTATTTTCAGATACTAGTATAAGTGTGATATATATATATATGTATATAAATTCCATACTCTAAAGGAATGTTACTTAGACATAACATTATCTCTTTTTCTTTTCATTATCTAAATTGGAGCAAGACACCTATGTTGTAAAAGAGGAAAACAAACTCATTTTAAAACAAACTCTTTTTTTTTTAACTAATTTTCTTCCACAAATCCATTACTCTTTCAAGATAGAACTGAGCCATGAGAAACACTATTAATCCATTGCATTGTAATGTTCCTGTCTTTTCAACAACTCTTTAACAGATCTTACATGCTTAAATAAGAAAGTTTCTCAGAGAAAATCAGCTGCTGAGCCCACATAGGAGCAGCACTGACAGCCCACATAGTGTCAGAATTGTCCATGAGCCGCAGAAGGAAGCTAGACAAAAGTCTCAATGGCCTTTCGCAATATCTGTGAGAATCCATAAACAGGAGGAAAGCTATGACAGAAAACAGAGGTGAATTATTTGCTATGTAACTGGTCAACATTTTAATTTCATAAGTCATTAATAAGTTAACCTGTAGGAAGAAGGTACATGTGGATAATAGATAGGGAGCATGCTCTATGCTTGGAAGCTTTGTTGGAACTGTCAACAGGCACTGAACAGTGCAAGAGCAGAGGAGTGAGTAACCATGCAGAAAGCACAATTAGTATGATTAAGGAATTTATGAGGGGATAGATAAGTGACTGTTACTATTGCTAGCAATCTGGCTTGCGAGCACTTTGTTGGGATCCCATAAAACAAGAATTTGGTGGCATTGGGATTGGGACCTTCTGAGATCACAACTGCCCACAAGACATAGAGACCTTATGTGCATGGTGCGGATCCAGAGGATCCAGGAAAGAAAGACTATATACAGTATTATACAGTGGGCACATCAACTCTCAAAATGGTGTCTCTTCATTGCAAATTCATCTGGTTTTAGACTCCAAAGATTATTTTGGTTAATACACCCAGTAGACAAAAGGAAAAGTGGTTACATGCCATAGTCTTAGAGCTACAAGAAAGTCACGAGGCATTGTTTACATACCTAAGACATTATATCATAGTCTGGCACACTGTATTAATAATTTAATAATGCCACACTGGATACCTATCAAAATAAAAAGGAACATTTCCATCTGTTAAGAGGAATTTAGTATATTTTTAGCATTACCTAAATTTACAATTTGTATAACTAAAATGGTCTGTTCTGAGGTTATCACCTCCCTCACGTGTGACAAGTTTGTACGTAGATAAAAAACAAAATAAGTTTATCTAGGTCTAGAATAAATCATAACATTAGAATGTTTGGATCATAAATGCCTATGGAAGTATTAAAGACCAGAATGTGCACAGAGGTTTTTATAACAGTGTCATTTCCTAGGAAAAGGTCAGAAGTATTGGAGTGCCTTCTAGGCACTCAAAGTAGCCATGGAACAGTAGCAGTAAAGACCAACATGTTGAAAAGATTTCAAGAGTATCAATGTACATTTCAATGAAGAGAACATTTGCGTTTTTCAAGAAGCAAAATAGGAAGCATCCTGTGGCAATAATATAATTCAGCTCTGTTAAACCATGCCTTGACAGAAGTATCTCAGTCAATACTAGAAGAAATAAAATGAGAAATCACTACTCATTTTTAATACTGTGAATTTTTCAGATCATCATTTTCCCTTTCCAATGCATGCATTGTACTGAAATGATCCATCCTATCTGTGAGACTGCCTACCCTCACAGTAGCTAAGACTTGCCAGGTAGGTGGAATACAGGAGGGACAAGAACACCACAACCCAACCAGCTGTTGTTGTGTGTACCCACTGGTCGAGGGTGTAGACACACTCTTGAGTGTCTGCAAAGAGCCAGCACAAGTCATCCCTGCCATGGGGTTACATCTGCTTCTTGTAGATTTGTTTCTTACTGGTGCAGATGTACCACTTGTGGTCCAGGCTATACTGCTAGCCAAATTGCAGAGCTTATGTAGGTGTGTGTCAGTGTCCACCTGCTGTGAGACAGCACAAGTCACAGAGTGGAACAAACCAAAGGTAGGTGCAATGGCCTTTCTTGTAGTTGCTGCATTAAAGACTTATTTGAAAGGTGCAAGTCAGCATGCAATACATCATGTGGACCATAACTGATTCAGCAATAAGAAAGATTAAATTATATGGTTAACACACATTTTACTTCTGTATCTTCCATCAAAACCCATCAATTTATGACTTGTAAAGTATGAAAAAAAATAGAAATGAAAAATCTGTTGTAAGAGCATTAGATTGTGGTGATTACTTCAGCTGCTTCTTTTATTATTACTGCTTTTTTATGTGCCCAGATATTTTTTTGAGTACTGGATAAGTTATATCTGAACATAAGCTAGATTTTAAGTTTACTAAGAATGTATCACCTTAGGAGACTTTTAAACATAATTTTTGTAATTGCTGGAAAATTAAATGAGAAATTTAAATTTTATCAGTCATGATTAGTGTGCTGACTTTTATAGGAATCAACATTAGGAATGACATTTTACTTAATACAGAAAACATAAATAACCTCCTTGGATTTTCCTTCTAACTCCGTCTCAGTTAACATGGCCTTATTTCAAGATCCTATTAAAAAAGGGGATTTTATCTGTTTAACCTTGTCATCTTCTGAGTGAGAACTTTGTGTACTGTCTCAATCAATATTGAGAGCACATTGATTCTCCTGCAAAAGCTTTTATGTTACTTTTTTTCTGATTGCTTATTTTTTGAAGGGAAAAAAAAATTATCTGAGATACCATCATCCAACAGTTTTGTACTGCTCCTATTGGACAGCTGTAATAAAAATAAATATATTTGTAATTGCTTCTACACATAGATTTATTAAATAATTACTATTTGAACAGCAGAAGATTTGTGTTTCCATTAAAATCTCTAAAGCACAAAACACATTTTAGTTACTGCTGATGCTCATCAGAGTGTTCAGCTAACTCTTAATAAATTTACAGTTTTCACCTTTCCTATTTATGGGAGCTATTCAAAGGTAGACAAAGGAGAATAATATACTATCTAGTATACTGTACATTTTCTACTATGCTGTAGAAAATCTTTGCAAACCAGATAATTCCCTTTTTTAACTAGTGCATAGTTTTGACTTCAGTCCACAGGCAAGAGAGAACATTCACTTTTTGGTTGCTATCTGTAGCTCTGCTGCTGTATTTCTATTAAAATTAGAAACATGTGAAATATAGCTAGCACAGTACTGGTCTTAGAGTACTGGTCTCATGAAAACAAAAAGAAAGATGGCAGTTTTACTTTTCCGCTGTTATCACCATCTGAGGTGGCATTATTTCAAGTAAGGCAGGCCAACAGGGCCAAAAGGTTTGTTTGTATTCATTCTTTGAATCACAGCTCTGTAAGGAAAGCCAATATATTTTGGCTCAGAGTGAAAGTAAAACCTGGACTTGCATATTTGTATGGCCCAAATGAAAAACTGAAATCTATCATTCCTTTCAGCATTTAGATATTCTATCTGACACAAATCCAATCTCTCCTAAATAAAGCATGAGACAGATGTGCTAGATTTACAAATTACTGGAGAAGGAGATGGTGTTTATAGACTGCCTTCCTTTCCCCCTCTGTTGCTAGAGATAAGAGAAATACGAATTGACTTGCTTTGTCTGCCTGCGGCATTTTGAACTTAGAGTTTCCCTGTGTCTGAAGCATGGTCTGTATTTCTCTATGTAGCAGTATGGCTTCAGCTGCTTGTGGCTATTGCTCTAGCTTTGAGAATTTGGTAGAGGAAGATTCTGCAAGAAAGAAAGAAGGTGCTAGGATGGTGGTTGGATTTTGGAAAAGCCGTAAGTATCCTGACAGACTATCCTTTTTACATTTGCTGTATCCTATGTCTGAAGGATGGAGTGAACTCTTGCAACCTCCACAAACACATGCTGTCTTCAGTTTGTCCAACAGTTATGTATTCACCACCAAGGGCACTCACTGTTTTGGGTTATCGAAAGCCTCCCCTTTACCCACAGTTCCCCATCAAGTATCCTCCAGACCCCAAGATGCTGCTTCTGCAAATGGGGTCACCAGTCAGGTCTTTCTTTGTGCCATCTTTCTTACTTCCTCAAAAGCCACAAACAGTGAGCAAAAACCTCACCGAGTTCTGTCTTCCTGCCTCTTCTTCACAGGTCCCATACGAGAAGCTGACTTCTCACAAGCTACAAAGGGGATGTGAAATCTTTGCTTTAATTTCTCTCCCTGACCACTTAAGCAAAGCTGTATTCTCTTGATGAGTATAGTTACCTGACCCTCATTATGTCAACAAAGGCAGCTGAGTGTCTTTTCACCTGCTCTCTCCTGGAATAAGTTTAGACATTCCCTGAAATAGCCTCGAATTTGGTTCTCAAAATACTTTCACTGTTATCCTGAGACTTTTAATAGAAGATGGCAGGAGGATTTAGCTAGCAATTTACTGTTCAGCACACACTCTGTGTTGGTGGGAGGAGTGGTAAGACTTCGCTCAAAGTGAGGTCTCGTGATGTTGCGAAAAAAGGGTTTTCAGAAGTGAGGTGTCAGCTTGTCATTTGTCATTAAAAATTTTGCAGTCTTGGTATGGTACATGAAGGTTTTGTTGCATCATCACCGAGCTTTCAACTGATTGCTGACTTACAGTTGTGATTAGAGCAGTGATTTACATATTCACATGCTAAGAGCTTCTTGGGTTTCTTCCTGCTTTTCAGTTTCCTTGTTTTCTTTTTGGAAAGCCACTATGTCATGGGTGAAACAGCTTACAAAAGTAAATTTAATGTCTTTACTTTCAATGATGGTTACACATTGATGCCTTTTTTTTCCAGAGAATGAATTTTGAAAGTTCAGTATTTCTTTGTAAACAGTATGTACTTCTAGTTATTGTTATGGATTATTCAGGTTATTATTCTAGTTTATTGTACCAGGGCATATTTTTTGCTACAAAGTACAAGGATTGTACATAAAAGCAACCCCTTCGAGTTTTATTCTCTGAGAAGTTTTTGTACTGCGATTGTTTAGAAAATCTTTTAGGCATTAAGAGGCTCTTAGATAATTGTAAAAAGGGGAAGTGATACTAAGGAATAATATACTTTTCAATATTAATTGTAGAAGAAAGGCCAAAGTTATACCTTCTCATGTTGATTTTTCAGGAGAAACAGAAAACCATTTTATTTTTCATTACTATTTAAATCAGGTAAGAATTTCTAGTAAATACTTCCATTTATGCTATCAAAACCACAATTCTTTGCACACACAAGACCAAAAAAAGCCAAAAAAACTCCAACAACTAAAAAAAACAAACAACCAGCACCAAAAAAACCAAAGTACATTATGACTGGAACAGAGGGAATTGTCTAAATTACAGATTCAGCAGTCTTTCCTTCCTGTTTTGCATTTGGGTTCATTGTGTTGTCACACAATGCATAACAAGTGTTTGCTGTCTTTACCAGGCTTTGTTCACTGAGGTGTAAAATCCTGTCTTAACTCTACAAAGAAAATCAAGAAAGTTCATTGATAAAACAATTTATGTTTTAATGAGTAAATTTAGTTTTATGATATTGCGCTCTCTTTTCTTGCTTACTGTACCATCGAGGCAACTGAGAACCTACTGTGTAAGTTCACTTATCAACTTTTGTTGTAGTGACCAAATGGCTACTTTTCACCATGTACATTTAATTTGACCTACTTTCATATATGATATTGTGAGAAATTTTCCTTTTCCTAAAAGCTGCCCTGACTTAAGTAAATTGATCTTTTGAACTGCATATTTGTGTTCAGTACCTTAGATGGTCACTATTGCCTATCTTTCACTAGTCCTTTCTTTCTTTTTATGTTTTAGTATTAAAAGAAAAGAAGGAAAACTGAAATAGAGCACAAGAATGAGAAATCAAAGATATTGCACTTGTCAGCATTTCTTTAATTTTTTTTTTAATCTTTCTGATGGATAGGTGGCAGCTTATTGCCCTCCAGAGTCTTCCAGGATCTGGCAAAAATGGCTTCTGCAGTGTCCTGTCTTTTTCTGTTTTCTTTCTTTTATTGCTACTCACTCTTGCACTCTCTGTTCCATGAAATCATAGAATCATTTAGGTTGAAAAAGACCAAGGAAAGAGATACTGCAGAATATTCAAGATTGAGTGCTTCTACTAATTTTGACTAGTTCAGCAAGAGCAAACAATTTCTGGGTGCATTGGTTGTAGACAGCAGAGCCAAGTGTATTTTCTGTATATCATGATAGATAGAAAGTCCATCCTACTTGCAAAAGAATTAAGAGTTACTTTGGCTTTCTGCACCGTGCTAACGGAGAAAGGCTTGAAGATATGTTTCAAATATGCAGAAGAGCATTTGTGGCTTATCTGAAGATGTGCAAACTCTCTTAGATTGAACTGCGAGTTGGAAAACAACATTGAAAAGGCTGTTTGCCAATTCTGTCAGCACACAGTAGAGTCAGCTTCATAGTTCCAACCCACACAGAATCATGATTTTTTGCAGTAAGCTTTCTTATATATCTGACTAATTGATTCAGATAAATAGATGTAGAGATTTGAGGCTTGTTCTCAATTTAGAGGCAGTCCATCCAAGTGACTAATCTCTTTGGGGAATGGCTCTGAAACTGCTAGCCCAACAGATTGAAGTATTTTATGGCCACACAAACACTATATTTGAGGTTTGTGCTTTATGAGGAAAGCACTGGATTGCACTTCTGCTAGTGCAAGAGAATTCACTTGGCTCTATTTGGTTTCCGAGCTGCTTTTGTTGAGCCAAATATCTTTTTTGTTAAGCCAATATCAAGTGAGCATGGATACTTGTGTTGGAGGAGGATGGCCAATGATTTTCAGTTAGCAAGCCAGTCTACACTGGCAAAGATCTTAAAGTTTGCAAATGTTGGTATTAAAACCAAAGAAAAAATCAAACTCTCTCTCACACACACACAAATTATGTTAATTGTGAGCTAAGCCTTTAAGCATATTTGATGAACATTATGAAGAGTCTAAGGCAGAGATAGTTTATGGCTTTGAATTTTTCTTAAAATGGGGAAGTTGATCTGAAACTGAGATAAATCATTGCCTGTTTAGTTGTCCCCTTTCCCTGCTGGAGTTCACTATATCCTATTTACACTCTTGAAATGATCCTTTACTATATTTTTCCCAGGTGTAGGTTTTGATAGGGATGTCTGCACCAATAATTGAGAGAAATTAAGTTTCTTAAAGGCTAAGTGGAAGTAAGATTTGTTGCTGAGCTTGTGTCCTAAGAAACTGGACTGTCCCATCCAGTTGTATGTAACTTTGTACATTATTAGAGCTGGATATTAAAAAACTAGTGATCACTAAATGTGAAAACATACTGTTTCATTCAAGTTTAGGATTCTGGGTATTCAGCTTAAAACGGCTAAACACACCACAGAAGTAAAGTGACTTATGGCAGATCTGCAAAATCAGAAGCTGAAATGATAATCTTAATTTTCTTCCCTTTTCCAAAGATAACCCAAAGTTTCAGAGTTTTTTCAAACATAGTGTTACATAATACCACCAGAACAGAGTTCTGGAAGGTCATTTCTAGGATTACTCACAATAAATTAAAAGGCATGATTCTGAATGCTTAAGAGGAATATTGATACTGATATTTCTGATAAGCTGATATTTCTGCCTCTTTGAGATCAGTTGCATATGGCTTGTTGTGCTTGGAGTGGTGGATAAAAAAACTTTTAAGAAGGTTTTAAGAGAGTATGTACAAGAGTATCTATAGTTTTATAAACAGGTATTTGGAAAAGCTATTGAAATAATAGTTTACACTTTAAAGGGAAATTTTGCATTGAATCATTGTATAGTTGCAAAAATTATAAATTCCTGTATTTATTTTCATAATTTTGAAAGCACATGCATTCTAATACAGTAATCAAAAGAGCTCTTTCCAAGGTTAACTTTCCCAGAAAATACACAGTGCTTTCCATGAGTAGATTCTTTCATACATCTTCAGTATGTGAACTTCATGTGAAGTTGATTTCTCATGCATATTGTTGCTGAAAGTACGAGGCATATAAAGATACCAAGTAATTTCCTGATTTTTTTTCCCACCTTTTAATCTAAGAATATTTCAAACTATGTTTTTCCAGTATTGGTTGTGATTTCTATTGAGTTTCTTCCTGATACCTTCCATGACTTCCTTAGAAGCTTAAGAAAGCAGCCGATTAAGTCTTGGTAAAAGAATGTGTAGAAGCTTCATTGTTTTTCTTTCACAATGCCCAAAATCTCAAGCAGTTAGTGCAACCTGTTCTACTTTGCCTTGTGATGGAACAGGCTGCAGTTGGTGGTTAGGAAGTCCTTCAATAAGCTGTTGAAGCATGAAAACTTGCAGTAAACACTATCCCATTGGTACATGGCCTCAAGGCCTCTCTTGCACTTATAGGTTTCTACCTAAGATTCAGACGTGAGCTACTCAAAAATTTCTTGTAGCTAAAACTTCCTAGCAACAAAGACGTAACATTCCAGAGTCCAGTAATATCACAGAAACCCCTCTCCTCTTATAAAGAAAAGAACAGAGTTATAATATGGTGATTAACCAGGATAATAATGAATAGCAACAGTAATGATTCATTGCATTGTTAGCCTAAACATTGGCATGTTTAGGGAGAAAAGGACAATGGCGTTTCAGTAATGTCCGTATATCTAGTGTCAGTGAAAAATAGTGGCAATATATTTGTGCCAAACGATAAAGAAAAAAGTAATCCTGTAAAAAGCATGTTAATGAACATAAAATTGTTAGCTAGAATCACAAATTATTTCATCCCTCAAGAGATAAACCGCGGAAAAGCTGCAACAAACAATTTATGGATTTTTCTGGTCTTTTAAGTCATTTTGTCTTGCAAAGGATTTCTAATCCTGCAATCTGGATTGCTTGGGTAATTTGAAATAGATGAAAAATCAGTAAATGTCAAAAAAAAAAAAAAGGTGGAAATACTGATAGTTACATTGTCTCCTACATGACTCCTTTCACCCATTTTTTTTTCTTTTTTCAAAAACTAAGCAAGTGGAGGACTGCCAGCTCACTTGTCGTCTATCCTTTGTACCTTCAGGGTGAATGAGAAAAGGTTACACGTGTCAACTGAAAGATGTACTCTGGGGAGATTGATTTTCAAACCATTCACATTTTAAAGTATGTAATTATACAAAAACCTCTAAACTTTAAAAATTGAAACATAAAAATTTTGAATTAATAGCAGATGCAAGTCCTTTAAAGCATTTAGTTGGCTTCAGGAATTCACTGTTTTAAAGATAAGCCATGAGAAATCTGAATTCTTACACAAAATGTACTGACACATGTAGGGCAAGGAGTGTTGGCGTTTTTCTAAGATGCCAGACCTTCCATCTCTTTTACTTTCTGCCAGGAACTAAAGTGTAAGAAGGCAATGATGGCAACATCACCAGATTAAGCAAAGAGGAATAGTATTGGTCAGGAACTTCCCAGCACTTGATACTGGATGTGACATTCTTTGGCAGCTCATTGCAAATGCAAGCTTTCTTCATCCTTAAGATTTTTATTTCAATATCTATTTCCTATGGTGTTGCCTGTATCAAATTAGATAAAGGAATTTCGTCACCAACTCCACAAGTGTGTTACTAGGTAATATTTCATTAATAATCAGAAATAAATTGTTACTTACATTAGGTGTTTAGCTGTCTTTTGCATCTCTTTACTAATCTTTGTTCTACCTCTGACACAGATGTACATTTAAGCCAATTTAGGAAATTTGCTTTGACTCAGCATGAAAAGGAGGGCAAAAATAAGGGCAGAAAGATGAAAATAGTATCATATATTAGCTAGCACTTATGTTTAAACTAAAAATGCAGTAAGAATGATTAGATTGGTTCCCTAGACCATATTACTATTGAAGATTCTCTATCAGCATCTCAGATACACAGCCTCAATGTGAGAAGGTAGCAGTAGGCCTCAGATTGGGCATACACTGACATCCCCCTGATACTCAGAGAGGGATGCTGCAAGAAAGAAGATTTTGTTTACCATTAACAATGTAGGGTTTATTTGTTTCAAGAGTGTAGAGATCATCAAAACTCTTTTTTTTCAGTGTTTGACCTTGTAGGTTCAGTGTTTCAAATATTTACTTCTGAAAATACGAAGCAGAAATCTGAAGAGACTGAAAAGGACACAGTGAAAAAAAATGTTGTTAACTTGTAACATATAGATTAAAATTATTTCTTGGAACTCAAAAGAAATATGCAGCCAAACCAGAAATAGACCCAAAATTTCTTTTGTATAGTAAAGTGCCTCATATGCAAGACTGGCTTTCTGGTTTGATTGTTGTCCACTGAACACACGGTATAAATTGTTTCAGTAACCCCCTCATAAAGTAGTGCCAAATACTTTATATATTAAATGAACTTATGGCTAAGCATTTGATATCTCCTGTTCAAGAGCCTTCATCAGACATGGCCAGACATCAAAGTATCTGTCGTATTAGCATATGTCTCCTACAGGTATAACTACACTGAAGTATGACTACTTCTGTATAGAGAGACCCACTCAGTTATCACAGTGGTTGCTTAGCTGATGCTGTTGGTACAACTGTAGTGGCCACTTGGCTTTGAATGTGACCTTTCAAACTACAGTCTTAACTGCTTGCAGCCTTCTGGATATTATCAAAGATCTGTCCTGCAGCTAACACAACAGTAGAAGAAGGAGAGAATTAATATACCTAAAGTACATTGTATTTATACACATGCATAAAATATATAAATAAAGCATAAATATTTATGTTTATATTTACATTTCTATATACATTCTATGACAACAATTGATAATTAAGCATTTCTGTGTACCTGGACTTGCTTTTCAAACAAGTCTACATCAGAAGCCTGTCTGTAAATAAGTACTAGGATAAGCTATAGCTTATTACTTTGTCATGAAGGGTAGAGGTCAAATTTTATACTCTAGCACAAAAAAAAAAAAAAAAAAAAAAAAAAAAAAAAAAAAGCAAGCTGACTTCATCTTCTTGCAAATTTCTTGCTTCTTCTCTCCATGTTATTCAACTACAAGATAAAGTGTTGTCTAAAGCTAGTAAAAATGTATCTGAGACAAAATTAATAAAAACTAGCTTCCTAGATATATTTGTGAGTACCCATCTGATGAAATATTTATTGTAACATATACAAAAAATGGTGAGAAAAGAAATAGGCTTCCTAGGAATGTGTCCACATGTACATGCACTTAGTGTAACCAATTTTATATTAGACCATGCATTAGGATAATGCCAAAACAGTTTTCTGACACCTAGAGGATCAAAAAGTGAAAAGAAAGTCATGTCAAGAAAAATGACCTGATAAAAACGTTTCTAAAATTTGAAATATATTGTCTCAGCCAAAAACACATCTGTAAAATTTTTAAAATGCTTTTTTATATATGCTTTCTGTACATACTGAGGAATAAGTACTCTTACTTATCTAGTTAAAATTTATGTATAGTTCTCTTAAGAGATGAGGTGCTTGTGACCAGTGAGCAACACTGTCAGAATTTCCCAGGCTGTATCATAAGGACTCTTTCCAGTGCCATTCTCTACCCTTTTAGCATTTTGTATGGAGTTTTGACATTTTTGACATTTTGATGTTCATCATGGCAATCCTGATGTAAGTTATTGACTTCCACGATGTCAAGATACCTAGTACCTGTCAACTAGTAACTTTGGTTGCCTAGATATCAGCTATGTTGAAAACTAGTGGAATTGACAAACAAAAAGGTTTGATTTCACACTGCAGGTCCCACAAAGTACTTCTTTCAAATCTGTACTGTCTAGGACTTGATTGAGACAAGCACCAACAATTTGGCCAGCAGTTCATAAGTAACAAGTAGGAGATTTTATGAGTTTCATACATTGATAAGCATGATGCTCCTGGCATTCATTGCATGGTTCCTTTACCACTGATTTCTCACTATAAAAAAATTATTCTGCAATAGCTCTCAGAGCCAATATTCTGATATTTTTGTTTTGTTTTGTTTTGCATTATGGGTTCGGCTGGAAAATAATATTTAATTAATATTTTCATCATATACTCTCTGACAAAATTTATAGATTTGTATTCAGTACTATCATTATAGAACTATGTATGGGGAAAACCTGGCATAACAGGGAACTTTATAATAATGTTGAAGAAGGGTTCATAGGAGAAGTTAGCAGACAGGAAGAATAATACTTTAGCGTCTAATACATGCTGTCAATGCACAAATGAATTATAGTATGTAAAGAAAAAAAAAGAAAACGTGTAAATTTAGATATTTTCATTTCTCATGTCATTTACAATCTCTTTCAAAGCTCTGAAGTAAAGACTTCCTATTAGCAATTGCTTATATATTGCTGATATTGTTTGCTCCTGGCAAATAAATTATTTATCAATTAAAACAGTAGAATGGGGCAATCACAAATAAGTTCTGAGGCAAAAAAAAATAGGAATAATTACAAAGAAATGTGGTACTGGATTTGTTAGCATTCCATATTTTTTAGATTTTGGTTGTTTAGTTTTAACAGAGAAATTCGTCTCAACAGGGCTATACAACTGAACACAAAAATCAGGGGTCATGGTGGGGATTTCTTGGACAGAAGAAACTAGCAAAAAACAAATTACAAAAACATTCCTTTGTTTTTGAGTAATTCTCACTTTTACTGAGGGAATTAACATGGTAATTAATCTTACCTGAAAGGAGTAAAAAGCTTGGGAAAATATAAATAAAATAGTCATGTCTGAATCTAGATATTTCTGTATCTCTCAGGCATAAGTAAGTAACTGAAACAGATATCATTACTATTTTAACAATATCTAGAAAATATGTATACTATATTTAGGAAGATTTATTCACATGGGATTTTTTGTATTCGTTTTTTCTTTCCAACCTCTTTTATATTCCCAGTTAGTATCTTGGCATGTGCTCTGACTTTTGGTGTGCTTATGACACAACATAAGTGTGAATGATACTGTCTGGGCTACAATAAACCCAAATGAAGGAGCTACTGTTTAGGCTAGTCTGCCCTATCAGACTCTTAAATGATGTGGAAATTATACTATGTGTATTGTCCATTGATGTTGTCTTCCATATAATTTTCTTGGTGTCTTCTAATCATGCCACTGCATTTTTCATTCTTTAAATACTGTAAATTGAACCTGAGTTTCTCTGTATCTGGGAATGGCATAGCTATTCTGTAGGTCTGAGGTGAAAAGATACTTCCCTTTGGTAGACTTTTCCCTTAATATTTTCCATGCACAGGTAATTTTCCATGCATGGTAATTTGTCCAGTGACAGTATGGTCATGGTGTATTGGTTTCTCTGTGGCCAGGATTTGGTAGCAGCAGGGGGCTGAGGGGGAGGCTTCTTTGAGAAGCTGCTGGAAGTTTCCCCATGTCCAGCAGAGCCAATGCCAGCCAGCTCCAGGCTGGGCCCGCTGCTGACCAAGGCCAGGACAATCCGCAGTTGAAGGAACACCTTCGTGATAACATATTTGAGAAGGAAAGAAAAAAAAAAGTTAGGAGACGAAGATGGCTGCTGGAGAGGAGCAGAGTGTGAACTTGTGAACAACAGTGCAGACACCAAGGTCAGTGCAGAAGGAGGAGGAGAAGATGCTCCTGGAGCTGAGATCCAGCTGCAGGCCACAGTGAAGACCATGGTGAAGCAGCTGTGCCCCTGCAGCCCATGGAGGACCACAGGAGTGCAGAGATCCACCTGTAGCCTGTGGAGGAGCCCACGCCAGAGCAGGTGGATGTCGGGGGAAGGCTGTAGCCCGTGGGAGACCCATGGTAGAGCCATGTTCTGGCAGGGGACTGTAGTCCGTGGGGAAGAGGAGCCCACACTGGAGCAGGATCCTTCTGTTAGGACTCATGGCCTGTGGGGCCCACGCTGGAGCAGCCTGTGCCTGAGGGACTGCACCCTGTGGAGTATCAGCCATGTGGTAGCAGTCTGTGAAGGGCTGCTGCCCATGGGATGGACTCTCACTGGAGCAGTTTGTGAGAGGAGCTGAATCATGTGAGAGATGGGACCCCATGCAATGCAGCTGGAAGGACTCTTCTCTGCAAGCAGCAGCTGAGAACAGCAGCTGACCATAGCAACCCCCCCTCCTCCATCTCACCTTTTTCCCTTGAAAGCTGCGGGAGAGCAGGTTGGATGTAAGAAGGAGGGGGGTGGGGGTGTAAAAGGTATCTCTTATTGTCTCAGTCTTAAGCTCTGATCTTGTTAGTAATAAACCTGACTATTATTCCCACATGGAGTCTTGCTTTGCCTGTGACGGTGATTAGCAAATAAAATTATGGTCCTTAACTCACGAAACTTCTTGTTATATTCTCTCTCCTCTATTGCTGGGTGAGGGAGAGTGAGAGAGTGGCTGTGGTGTGCCCCTGGCATCCAGCCTGGGTTAAACCACTACACATGGCCATGATAAGCAGGAGGATGTCATTGTGGATGGGACTAGACTCACTCACTCTCAGTTTTTAAGAAGTCTGACAAAAAGAATGAAGCTGTTTTTCATGTAGTACATACAGAGAAGTAAAATACATTTTTTATTATAGAAGAGTAGTTATTTGGTTTTGAATGGGGAAAACAGCAACATTGCTTTCTCTGGTTCTCTGTTTTTTGCGACTGAATACTGACACTGTAGAAGAGAATGACATGATGCTGCCAAAGTAATGAAAGAGAGTCCTAGCTCCTAGTAAGTTCAGGGTTTTATCACTATGGGGTTATTGAGAAGGTATGTTGTAATGAAGGCATTTTATAATGAAGAATTAGATATAGCAATCTGAGTGTACAGCCTTGTTATCAAAATAGTACAGACTATACTATTAAGAACCAGGTAGTTCAGGATAGGAATCTGTAATAACTAGGAACATTGGGGTTTTTTAAAAATGACTGGCCTGTATTTTCTTTCTGCCTCACTTCTTCATCTGTGCAATAATGGTTTGCAATTGTGGATTTTTTGGGAAGGCAGCAAGAGAAACTGCTTCTGGTTTTAATGCAGGCATTGCCACCTAATGAATTTTCCACTGGGCAAGCCCAAACATAATCTTTTAATTTGAATAAATTCTTTATTAATATGGAAAGGTCCAAAACATTTCACACTTTGTACTCTTTAAAACAGATATGATAAAGAAAAAAGACAGTTGTTCTTTTTTTGGCAGAATGTTGATGACATGAGGGTGGATATCATGTGGTTTTATGACTAGGAATGAGTCAAATTGTGTGGGTTGCCAACTCACTGAGAGAAATGCTAGAGAAACGCAGGTATACTTGGCACACCGCTGACTGGTTTTGTGGGGAGTCATTCTGGTTTTGCTTGAGATAGAGTTAGTTTTCTTCCTAGTAGCTGGTACAGTGCTGTGTTTTTGATTTCGTATGACAATAATGTTAACTAACACATTGAGGTTTTAGTTATTGCTCAGTAGTGCTTACTACAAGTCAAGCACTTTTCAGTTTCTTGTGCTTTGCCAATGGGGGGAGAACACAGGAAGCCAGGAGGGAGCATAACCAGGATAGCTGATCTGAACTGGCCAAAGGAAGATTCCATACCATAGAGCATAATCTCTAATATATAAACTGGAGGGAGTTGAGTGGGAGCCACTGCTCATTGCTTGAGGACAGGCTGGATATCAGTCAGCAGGTGGTGAGCAATTGAACTGTATATCGCTTGTCTTTCTCGGTGTTATTTCTCTCTTTTCTCATAGTCTCATGTTCATTACCAGTAGTGTTGTTATCACTATTCTAATAATTATAATTTATTTTCTTGGGGTTTATCCTTTTCTTCGCCAGTTCTCTTCCCCATCCTACTGAGGGATGGGGAGTGAGTGAGCAACCGCATGATACTTAGTTGGAGTTAAACCACAACAGCATGATATTGAATCTATTTATGAAATGCAACCCAGAGGAAAAAATTAAATAATTTTGCTTTTCATGTCTACAGCTGTTCGATATTGTATTGTACTGTATTCAGAATAAATTTGAGGAACAACTGTTTTCTCACACAGAATAAATACTATCTGCATTATCTCTTTTGAGATTACTATTATTATTATTACTATTACTACTACTTTTACATATATGTTTGTTTTGCCATATTCATTGTGTTCCTGAGAATTAAGGTGCATTCAAGGACAATACTATTTTTTTGAGGCATTTTTATGAGGTAGTAAAAATCAGGTAATCATGAATCATTAGTCCAAATGTAACTGAAGCCTGAAACTGAGACTGCTGAAAAAGATTGTGTCTTCAGTTAAAAAATAAGCTGCTAACAGATGTTTAGAATACTCATCTTTTTCATTAGCAATGTGAGTCAAATGCTAAACAACTGATTAGGAAAAAAATTTCCTACCAAGCCACTGCTATCAGAAATTTATTATACCATGTTTACTAGACTGTTGGGTTACACTGGGCCACTGTAACAATTTAGAGCTTTTCACTTAATATTTGATATTTTGCCTTAGTGGTGGGGAAAAAATGATTAAAGGTTTTACAGCTACCAATTTCAGATTAGGTTTTTTTTTTTCTGTCAGAGTGAAATTCTGCCCTAACCCTTGATAGTCTTTATTAGCTTAAAGCATTTGAGTCAATATTAAGTAAGAGGAAATGTAAATTAAGGACTAAATTCACAAAACTAATGGCATAGACTTGATTTTCCCTCTCTTTGCAGCATGTACCTCTGGGTGTAAATCACCAACACTGGAAGAGTTCTTGGTTTTTTCCTTGGGAGGTATGAATTTAATCATTTAACCCAAGTAAGTGCCCTAGCTACCAACAGGCAAATATTCTACAGTCTCTGCTTTTGATGCTGCTGCTTTATCTTGCCTAATAAATACATTTAGGAAAACTCAGTCAGTCAGGGAACCTCAGCATTAGACTGGACTGACTCTAAGATTACTTTACTGCTTTATGCAAACTAAAGCAGTTTCAAAAAAAGGAATGCGAAAGACCCAAATTGAAATTTTATATAGTATTTTAGTGGTTAGGAAACTGGCTTGTTGGGAGAGAAACTTGTGCTGAGTTCTGTTTTTATTTAGATTGAGAACAGATACTACAGTTCTGATTTCACAGGTAGGTGGTATAAATAATGTGATTCCAAAGACATCATAGAAGTTATACCCATTTACCCCAGCAAAGAACCAAGGCTTGTATCCCTAATAAAATGCAACTAGAAAAGATCAAGTTTCAAAATATCTTTTTAGCTCCTGCTTACATGAAAAATGGAATACTCACTCAAAAACATGTTTTGTTTACTGTTTTGTCTGTTTAATGTAACATTTTTATAACTTTGCTCTTGTCTTTTCTTTTTAACAGCACCTTCAGGCTTGAAGGAATATCTATATTTGGAGGCACGTCAGTTAATTTCTTGCATATCAGATTCATCATTGTGACTTCTTGCAGGCCAGATCTGAGAAGTAACCAGGACCTTTACCATTAGTGGAGAATGGAAAAGCCCTTCAAGTCAGAGCACAACTTATCACTAGTATAATCTACTCTGAATCATATTTCTCAGATCTGACAGCTACAAGTTGAGTCCTGACAAAAGCCAGAGCCTTAAATTCCATTCAGTGGAAAAGAAGGATAAGAGAATTAAATGTCTTGCCCCATTGCAGAAACTGCTGTCTCCAAGCCTGACACCTGAGTTCTGTGCTGAGCAACCACAGTAACAGACAATAAGTTTTTTATGGGTACAGCCAGCATCCACAAATATTTCAATATATAGCCAAAAGGAGAAATGCAGCGCTTATATGATGGCAGAAAATGAATACATTTGCTGTAACAGAGGAATGTTACTGTCTGTGGGGAAAGAAGACCTCTGTCATCCCTTGTACATATTCAAAGCCATAAAGGAACAGGGCATAAGTGAAGTTAAATCACTTAAAAGGATGCTGTCTCCTGTCCTCCACCCAACTTTGAGGAAGTTCCACTGTTAGAGATTGCATCTCAATGCACTTCTAGTATTTGCACTGTCACTTCCATTCAGGGTAATGATGTGTGCCGCCATTTGCACAGATGGCCCCAGGAGATTTTTGGCTATACTTTGCCGGGGCTTCAAAAGGAAATGAAAAGTTAGAACTGAAGAAAGACATTTATGCTCTCTTTCAATATGGGGATCTCTTCACAGAAAGGATTATGGTCCTTTCTTAGGGTTGAATAAATACATGCATATACATACATATAATATATATGTATATATATGAAGCATCAACATGATAAGTTGTATTTAAAAAGGGGATATAATCTTTTTTAATAGCATCCATTTTTTATCATATTAGCAGCCAAGAAATTTAGTCTATTGAATTCTACATCCAAAATGTTCCTATTGAACACTGACATTTTAGTCCCAGTTCTTGTTAAAAATGCCATTTGTAATATGTACTTGACATTAAATTTTTCTAACCACTTCATGGAGAAGTCTAACAGACAAGCAACATTTTCAGTTTATTTTTCTAAATAAATATGTTGTTTGTATTATTTGCAGTCACTCATTTTGGCTGGTTTTCATTATTTCTAAAAGTGATTTAAAGACAGAACCAAAACACAGAAATTGTTTGTTCTTGTTAAGCTGTAATGATTTGCTAAATGAAAGCTTTAATATAAATACTGTAATTTGTAAAATTATGAAGTATATTTATACAGGCAAATATGTATGGAAAACAAAAGGAGGTATTTTAACTCTTAATTTCAGAACATAGTTTATTTTAATATCCACAGGAAGAAATTAAATATATAATGGATAAGATTTTTATTATCAGTGAGTTTTAGTAAGTGAAGATTTGGATGCTTATGAATGAAATGAATGTAGTCTAATAATGGAGGTCTTCGAAATTATACAGAGAATTTCTCAGCTGTCTCATTGAAAAACTGGTTTAGTTTCTTGGGGAGTTGGGTTTTTTGGGCATGCATATATGCTAGGGTTTTTGTTTGTTTTGTTGGGTTTTTTTGTGTTAATATACTGACAAGGCCATGAAGTTGATATTATTTGATACTATCATAATATGAAAAGTTTCAAAAAAAGAGGTTGTTTCTTAGAACAATCAACATTTTAGAGTTAAGAACCATCGTTGTTATCCATCTAATGCAGATGTTTGTTGTAGAGTTATTGAACATTTCAGTGCTACAGCTGTTTTGAATAAATTTTTTTCCATTTTTTTCTTGGTCCATTAGCCTGTGTGTAATTTTAAGAGAAAAGTATTGCATTTGGTTCCCAGTTCACTTAAATAATTTATCTTAAATCTAGTCATATATATGTGATTTATAAAACCAGATAGGTTTTTGTTTCATTTAATTTCTTTATGGAACTTACTGACTGCTCACTAACAAAAAAAAATCTTTCAACAACAAAAAAATACTCTGTGGGTTAATTTTGAAAAGGGCAAATATTTTAAAAGTGTCTTGCACTGCTCTACTGTACTATCAAGTGTATGCGTGTATGTTTGTGTGTGTGTGCATGCATGCACACCCTCATCCACTCATGAATTAAATGCCAGCTCTGCTGAAGTAAGTTCCACAAGTCCTGTTACTGCAAAAGATGCTCTTGTTACTGTATTTTTTGGTGAAAGACCCAAGCTGTGTCTTTGCTTGTGACTCTGAAGCCATAAACAGCTTTTGAAGTTTGTCAGGAAATCAGAAAATGAAATAAGTTTGTATTTGATTCCCTTATTTGGCAAAACTTGTGATGATCTGATGATTTGACTCTTTTCTTTTAAAGAAAGTTAGTGGTCAATTTCCATTGGTGCAATGGATAAATGAAACCTTTGTATTTGTTAAAAAGTGATGGCTGTGTTTTGTTCACACACAATTTAGCTTATGGTTGGTTGGCTTACATTCTTAATGTGATGTCATTTCTGTGTCATAGAATACCTTATTTGGACACACAACTTGCATGGGCTTGTTCGTTTTGCCCCTTCTTTGGATATAACCTATTCTTTAAAATTGGAAAGCTTATTCTTCAAGACTAATATGCAGAGTTGTTTAAGGAAGGAACATTATTGAAACAATAAGAAAATTTCAGAATGATAATTTGAACACTTCCATTATTAGCTTGGAAAAGCTCTTATTTTCGTGAACAAAATGCATTCATCTATATTTGAAAATAGCCCAATAAAAAGTCAAGTGAAATAATTTGTTACTACTTGCAAATACTTTTCTGCTATGATGAGGTCTACATCACCTTGTGTGTAAAATTGTCATTGCACAAAATCAACATGGAACAATGCAGTTTTCTTCAGAAAAATACATGAGTTATGAAAAATAAGGATCTAATCCAAGGAATGGTTTTATATAACGTGTTTAATGCAAAGTAATGCACATAACTAACACGTAGGGCTAATTTAAGTAACCAGTGCAGTTGGAAGATAACACTGCAAACCATAGTTCTGATCAATCACATCCTGTTGTTTGCAGCTCTAACTGTTTCAGGCTGGAAAGGAAATTTCAATGTGTGTACACACTGTTACATATCAAGACTTACTCTGTTATCAGTGACACTGGGATAAATGCAGATTGCTTGATTTTTGTATAATTAAATCTTTAGGTAATTATTCAGTTTTGGATATAAATTGAGCTGATGTCTGTGTACTGTGCAGATACTCTTTGTCAACTAATATCACATTATGTTGACTGTTTGGTCCTTCGCAGATTTATGTGCGTCATGTATCACAGAATCACAGAATTAACTATGTTGGAAAAGACTTCTGAGAACATCAAGTCCAATCTAACACCTAACACTACCTCATGAACTAAACCAGGGCACTAAGTGCCACATCCAGTCTTTTTTAACACTCCAGGGATGGTGACTCCACCACCTTAGTGGACAGCATATTCCAGTGCCCAATCACACTTTCTGTGAAGAATTTTTTCGTAACATCCAGCCTAAATTTCCCCTGGCACATCTTGAAACTGTGACCTCTCATTGTGTCTCTGGTTGCCTGGGAGAAGAGACCAACCACCACCGGGCTACAGCCTCCTTTCAGGGAGTTGTAGAGGGCAATAAGGTCTCCCCTGAGCCTTTTCTTCTCCAGGCTAAACAACCCCAGCTCCCTCAGCCACTCCTCATAGGGGTTGTGTTCCAGACCCTCACCAGCTTATTGCCCTTTTCTGGATGCGTTCAAGCATCTCAACATCCTTCCTAAATTGAGGGGCCAGAACTGGACATAGCACTCAAGCTGTGGCCTCACCAGTGCTGAGTACAAGGCAAGAATCACTTCCCTGGCTCTGTCGGCCACACTATTGCTGATGGAGGCCAGGATGCCATTGACCTTCTTGGCCACCTGGGCACACTGCTGGCTCGTGTTCAGTTTCCTGTCAATCAGTACCCTCAGATCCCTGTCTGCCTGTCTGCTCTCCAGCCACTCTGCCCCAGCCTGTAGCACTGCATGGGCTTGTTGTGGCCAAAGCGTAGAATCCAGCACTCAGACTTGTTAAATCTTTTGCTGTCGGATTCTGCCCATCTTTCTACCCTTTCCAGGTCCCTCTGCAGAGCCCTCCTACCCTCTAATAGATCAACACTTGCTCCCAGCTTGGTGTCATCTGCAAACTTACTAATGGTGGCCTCAATCCCCTTGTCCAGATCATCAGTAAAGATATTAAACAGGACTGGGCCCAACACTGATCCCTGGGGGACACCACTAGTGACTGGGCACTACCTGGATGCAGCAGTGTTCACCACTACTCTCTGGGTCTGGTCATCCAGCCACTTCTTAACCCAGCACAGAGTACACCTGTTCAAGCACTTGTAAGAATTGTCTGCAGGAATGGTTCTGGAGTAATACTGCGTTGTTACAGTATCTGAAAGGTGATCTAAAGCAGTCAATAGGCTTGAAAGGATGAAATGTGAAAACAAAATGCTGACAGTTCTAGATGTATCTATAAGGCATACTTTCAGCACTTGAATGTTTTAAAAGATGAGGACCACCATCATTCATGAGAAAAATACGGATGTGTTAAAACAATTGTTTTGTAAAGTGGAAGCAAAAGATCACAAAAATTTGGCGATCACCAGGATGTGATAAAAGTGTTCTTCTCCTGACATGATCACTCCAAGTATCACATAGCATGAATATCCCCAAGAGACACATTTTTTTTTTATGTGATTGGTGATCTGCTGGGTCCATGGGAAGGCAGTGATGCTTCTAATAAGACCTAACAAGAAGATGAGTGGTAGGCTATTATCTGAGGAGTGATGGAAGAATGATAGCCATTGTTCTGCCCTGGAGCTCCTGCTGAAGAGAGGAGGCTGATAGTGAGACTGGATCTTATAAAGAAAATGAGTTTGAACAGAGTGACACATACATTACAATATGATTCCTTAGAGAACTGCTGAGACTAAAGTCGTGATTTTTGTGGACTGGATAGTTGAAGGTCTCATAAGAGAAGAAACAAAAGCTAAGTGGATATGTTTCAAATTACTTCACCTTAATCTCTCTCCAGATTCAATATCCTTACAGGGCTGTCAAGAAGCTAAGAAATCTCCCCACAGTTGGGCTCAACTTCAGAAAGGACAATTATAAAAAAGGACTCCTGTTAGGGAGAACCTGGAAGGAATACTAGGAGAGTTAAGTCATGGCAGATGGCACAGAGACTATTTAAGGTACTGTATTGAAGCAGAGAGCAGATACATCCTGCTTAGCAAGAAAGCCTTGAGAAAGAAAGGGAGACCACATGGTTAAGGAGCAGATTATCAGAGGCTACTGAGAGCAAGAAGACATCCTTCAGATAGCTGAAGATTTTTATAGAAAATGTAAATCCTGTAAGTTTCTTAGGATTAAATAAAAATAACTAAATAATAATAATACAAAACAGTTAAAAATCCTCAATAAGGTTAGTCAAAACAATGGAAACATACATAAGAGATTTGTTAACTAAGATAGTTACAAGCAACATAAGAGTTAAATTCTATTTTTAAAATAGAGCAGAGGAAAGTCTGGCAAAAGTCTGCAGTGATGAAAGATAATCAAGGAAAACAGAAGCACTTTTAAGATAGAGGAAAATAATTTGTCTTCTCATTTTAATTCTGCTTGTGCTATAGAAGGGCTTTGGCATATTCTCACACATGAATTTTTCCGTGATGGGGAACTCATACAGCTCTGTCAGTATGAGGTAGTACAAAACAAAATGAGAGGCATACATCTGAGGTTTTTAAAGGCACTCAGGGATGGAATAGTCAAAATGGTAACTGTGGTGTGAAATTAATTTTATAAAGCTGTTTTGATAGCTTTAGAAATGTGAGGTTGTAAGTATGTTACCAATTTAAAGCTGAATTTCAGAAAGGTTGAAAGACGTGTACAGTCCATTATATCAATACTGGGCAAAAAAGCTGAAACTATACCAATACTTTTAAAAGAAGAACTAGAAGGTATTTAATATTGTGAATATTACCAAACACTGCAAGAAATGGGTCAGCAGGCAGAGAGAAAACACATAGAAAACTGCAGCCGGCTAAGAGGAAAGTTCCTGCATTCATAAAAAAATTAATATAGGAGTAGATGGGCAGTAGTAGATGGCCTAAATATAGGAGAAGGTGGACAGTTTTCACAGTGGACAGAGGCTATGAGTGAAGTTTCATGGGACAAGTACTGGGCTCCATACATGTACATGTACATGTAGTACGTGAACATGTACTACAATATGGATGAGAATAAAAAGCCAATTTCCTCAGTGCACAGGTAAAGCAGCTCCAAAAGATCATCCCTGAGGTCACCACCAATAATGTTCTCAGGGGCCCATCCGGAGTGAGAGTTCAGGAGGACAGTGACAGGAATTCAGCTGATGACTTTGTGTTCGATGGGGGCACTGGAGATATTCGGAACAGAGTTCTCCACATCTAAAATGTGTCATAGTTAAACTGGTGAATGTAGAAACCAAGTCAGACAGAGGGTTCATCCAGGAAGCCATTTTTTAATGAGAAACCTTACAGCTTTTTATACTTTTTAGAAACTAGCATGTTACATCTTTATTGGTCCACACAATTGTTTTTAACTGTTTTATTGGATGAGCTGAAGCATTAGCTCATCTGCCTTTATTTTGAGAACTTGCACTATTATTTTGATACTGGACAAAGCTGTTGATAAGAAAAGCATGAGAAACCATCTCTACAAAAATAGCACCTGTTTGATAAAGGCAAATCGCTGTTATTGTACGAGAAATCCAAAGTACCTTGAAAGGTCTCAAGCTGCTTACAGATGTATTTTGAGAAAGTTCCACCAATATTTTGAGAACTAGGATATTGTTTACTTTTGCTTTGCTGTTCTTCAGACAGAAATTTTTCAGGCTAACTTCATGTTTTTGCTAGAGAGACAATTACTTAAGCTGACTTTAAAAACCTCTCAAAAATAGGCTCAAAAGCCACAGTTTTCAAAAATGTACCACAATCAAAATGCCCTTCTGCTGCCTCTTCCTGTCTTGCCATCACCACAATGATTGCAGATGAAGTGAAGTGACAGTTTGAGTTGTGATTGCAAGGTATGGAGAAGTTTCCAGTTCTGGGCCCCTCAGTTTATGAAAGGTGTTGAAGTTCTGGTGCACGTCCAAAGAAGGGCAATGATGAAAGGACTGGAGCAAAAGTCCTACAAGAAGCAGCTGAGGGAGTTAAGGCTGCTCATCCTGGGGAAAAGGTAGCTCAGTGGAGACCTTATCACTCCTGAAACTACGTGAAAAGAGGTTGTAGCCAGGTGAGTATTGGTCTCTTCTTCCAGAAAACCAGCATTAGGACAAGAAGGCACAGACTTAAAGTGTGCCGGGGGAAGTTTAGGTTAGACATTAGGAAAAAGTTATTTACAGAAAGAGTGATCGAGTATGTGAATGGGCCACCCAGGACTGTGATGGAGTCACCATCCCTGGAGGTGTTTAAGAAGAATCAGGATGTGGCATTTAATGCTTTGGTCTAGTAGACAAGGTGATGTTTGGTTTTTGGTTGGACTTGATGATCTCAGAGGTCTTTGGCAACCTTGTTGATTCTGTGGTTATGTAACAATATTCTAAGAACATAAAAATCTGCTATCCTGAATTCTAGAGTCCAAGTCTATGGCTTCTCCACCTTTCTTCAAATCTTCATCTCAGTCCTCTCTTGGTCACTGCAACCTGAATTGACATCTGTGATCCTACTTCCAACTGTTTCTTTCTTGTTGAGCAGCTGGTCAAATAGAGTGTTTCGCTGGTTGGCCCCTTCAGAGTTTACACTAGGAATTCATAAGCAGTACCCTCTAGACACTGCAATGACCAAGAATTGTATTGCCTGTTCAGCAGACGTCCTTGGGGTCAAAATACCTTGTATGGACCCAGTGCTCTAATTAGGAGATTCCTTGTAATTGTCTGTAAACAGCCTCAGAGATGTCATCTTTGCCAGGCAAGCTGTAACAAATCTCCATCGCATCATCATCCATGTTGCATCATCATCCATGTTGCATCCTCTTTGACCTAGATCTAGAAAACCTTCACAGACACCTTGGTTTCACATGAGAGCTCTCCTCAGTCAGGGATTTTCTTCATATAATACATATCTATGCTTCTTCTTTACTGCCTACCTTTCTCAGAAGTCTTATGGAACTGTCTTGTGGAGACAACCAGTTCACTCTACTAGAAGCAGCAGCACTGTGGAACTGAAGAGGACAAGGAGTAAATGTTGCTATGTCTCACAGTTTTCATCTTTAGAGGTCTTGATTGCGTGTAGAGATCTGACAGGAAAGATTTACATGTGGTTGTTCAAGCACACATGCAGGAGAGTAATCTAGGTAAATTTTTATAAATGGGAGAGAAGTTGTCAAATGGAATATGAAGCTGGGAATTTCAATATTGCTAGATTAGTAATCAACTGGGAGCAAGTTAATGGCATATATGGCAAAAGATGCTGGGTGACATCTTAAGAGTAAAAGTGAATGTTACTCTTTAGATGTACTAGTCAGTGTTTCAGACAGCTGTGTCCTGCTCATGATGCATATGAATATTACCAAAGAGACTACTTGGCACAGCTGGATGACTCAGCAGGAAATACTTGGTTGCCACAGTTTTGAAATCTAAAAAGCTATGATAAAAACATTTTAGAAATGCTCAAAAGAATGTGAAATTTGCAAACATTAAATATACTGAACGAAGCTTTGAAATCAAACTGGTCAGTCATACAGCCAAGCATAGAAATTCTTTGAATGTGTTATCTGAAATTACTTTTACTTTAATTAATTTATGCTCAACCCATATGCATTTGAAAGTAGATGGTTATCTGTTTGGATAAAATCAACATGAAGGGCAGGAAAAACTTAAATTGCTTGGTACTTGACTTCCACTTAATTTGGATACCTAGCAAATATGTATGTCCTATGACAGGTATAAAGATGATTTATTCTCGTTTTAGTTCTACTTTCTGTTGACAGCATAATGCTAAAGGATTTACCTAAAATAATATAAGATCTTCTCTCCTTACCACTATTGCTTTATCCTAGTCAACAATTGAGTCACTATTAATGTGTGTTTGGCTACTTATGAAAGAAGCAGGATCATTTTTTCCTGGAAGGATCTCAGTAAGACACGAGTGAGAAAAGAGCTGAGAACAAATAATGTTTCCTTCTCATTCTTTGAGATCTATTATGAGATGATTAGAGTTATCTTCTGGATATACATGTTCCACTGGGTTGATGCATGAGCAGATGTGAAGCTGATTTACATTAGACACTTTAAATTAACCACAGGTACTTAAAGTGAATCCTTCTTTATTCAAGATCAATGAGATAGATTTTGACCAATGATTCATGGTCATGTTTAAAATAATTTAGTAATTTAGGGCTAGATTCATGAAGCATAAACATTAAAGGTAACAGGCATGCTATTTTTTACCAGGACTTTTCTGAGACAGAGGAAAAAACAAATTTTTTGTCCTTGTCATAATCAGAAACTATGCCAATACTAGAAAGGAAAATTTTACACAGACAAATAGAAGATAACTTCATAGGGTTTCATATTCATTAGATTCAAACAAATATTATTATACTATAATCTCTACTTGCCTATATTAAATGCAGACCTATTTGAAAGGTCTTCTTTTTAGAACATGCCCTAGCAACTAGTATATTTTCCTTTTAGAGGGATCATATTGACAAAGCAGAAACATAGGCCAATGTATTTGCTCAGAATATGTAGTTTAAATGTGACCATTTCTAGGAAAAAAAAATGTCTTCGAAATCTTTTGAGACCCTCATTAGTATGAAATGGGCATCAGTATAATCCTTGAGGGATGATATTTTAGTTTTGAATGAAACAGGAAATGCAATTTAATGATGTCTCTAAGGACAGAAAGATTAGAGCTGCAGGCAAAAATATGAAAAACATAGGGATTTTCAAATGCATGAACTGCAGAGGTAATACATTTTGTTCTTCTACCCTCTGGACTCATGTTTCTGATAAAAGCATATGTATTACACAGATATAGAAGGATAAAGACTATAGAGATCACCTCTGTTCTCCGGCTGTGTTTTCATGTACTGCTTTGTCTTCATAGAAACAATCAGTTTACCAGAGGGATGTCTTGTGGGTTTTATTATAAGTTTTGAAATTTTGGCTATTAGGGATTTAAATATTATGATTTTTTTAAAAAACTACTATTTATTCTGATTTCTGGAATATTTTAATTTGATGGTACAAATATTCTCAAGGTGTTTTTACTGAAATATGAAAGATTTGGATAAAAAGAACATTGCAACAGCTAATGTGAGTGACCAACTTTTTCCACTTAAATTCTTGTCTAGTTTATTTTCTTTCATATTAATAAAATCTCAGGTCCTTTTTTGTATTTATACTTTTTATTTTTAATACAATTGTTGTTTTTCAAACCAAAATAGGTCTGTTTGCTCAACCAATACCTGAAGTTTTTGTTACACTAGTATTTAATCTTGTTATATAAGCATATATTTATATGAACATTTTTTATTTTTTTTCATATTTATATGAAAATATTTTTGTGTTGGTTTTGTGCTGCACAAGAATACAATTCTAATGCTTGAAATTTTTGGGTAATGTATTTCTTGTCACCACAGAGGATGCATACACTGAGGTTGCATGTTTAGATATCCTCTTTTTTTTAGTTTTAGATGAAGCAGTTTTGACATTTATCTTCTTTGTCATTCTGCCAAGGGCAATTCATTTTTTTTAATATCTTGCTGAAGAATGGAATGACAACAAGTATTGGAATCAAGTACTAGACATGATACATACTATGGCAAAGAGTATTCCTGAGGAACATTAATGAATCAATAGTATTGTCAAGTACAAAAACTGGGATGGCTTTCCTTTAGAAAATATGTGACAATTTTTTTGTCTATTTCCAATATCCAACTTAGAAATGATGCTGAGTTTTTCTTGAGAGACTGCAGTTCCAGAAATAAATACTTCTCAGAGAGTGCTTATATAAACAATGGTCATCTGAAGACAGAATGTGTTTACTGAAAGTTAAAACTGAGTGTTTCAGTCTAACTGCGGAGCTCTGAATCCCTAGATATTTACTCCTTGGAATCCATAATCTTTGATTAGGATGCTTTTTGGCTAAATGTGGTTACTGAGAAAATAATATAAGGAAACCCCTCAGACACATGCTAGAGGAAGGAAGGAAGGAAGGAAGGAAGGAAGGAAGGAAGGAAAAGTATTTTGCCCTTGACAATTAAATGTCATTGTAACATAATTACTGCAGCAGCTAGACTAAAACTAGACTCTGAATGTATTGCCAGAGTTCATAGTTTCATGCACTTTCAGTAACTTCAGAGGCTAATAAAAGTTCAAAAACACAAATAAGCTTCACATTCCATGTAAGAATTCCTATGTCTCTAAATCCACATCCACTTTGTCCAGAGCATATTTTCTTATGTCTCATATACTGGAATCCAAGAACCCTGGGGAAACCCATAAATCATTTGAGAGAAAGAAAGCTCAAGGCAAAGGCAAATTATTTAACAGTATTTCGGAATGATAAATACAAGGACATTATTGAAAATGACACATACAGTAACTAGGGTCTTCTACAGACATAAAAAGAAACCTCTCTGGCTGAGTATAAGGAATAATGTATATCTTAATGGATGAGTGCAGGGTAAAATGAAGCCAAAAACGTAGAAGTTCATGGCTTCAAATACTCTGGATGTAAAGACTTTGACTCAATTCACACAGGTGTGTTTATAAAAGAAACTAAATAGAAGAGCACTAATAGGACCCAGAAACAGAATACAAAGGCTCTTTGGCGGCAGTGATGTATGGACAAGTGGGAAGAGTAATTAAATTAATAAATTTCAATTAGAATGCTACAGGAAAGGCAGATGGGGAAGGCAAGCCTGTTTACACAAACAGAACTTTCCTTGAATCTCAGTCCTACAAAAAAATATAAAATCTCGTTAATGGCACTATCACATTTATTTCTTATTGAAAAGCTCATTGAGCCATCAGGTTTTATTTACATATTTGAATTCTTTTCCTATGTTAATAGTTTTTACTCACTTTTTTTGATATTGGACCTAAATCATCTGATTTTACACTGCATGTACCATATAGGAACTAGACTGCTGATTTAAAGCCAGTGGGGCTACACATATATCAAAACCAATACATGTTTTTATTTAAGGAGATAGCTGTGCCATTATTGCTTGGGAATACATTACTATCAAATGTTTTCTCATATCCAGCTTTCCTACAATGACAGCTAGATGCCAGATTTTATTATTCTTGTCATTTGCTATTCTTGTAATATAACTCTAAAGCTGTATTTTTACATGGCAAATGAGACTGGATTATCAGAGGAATAGCAAACAGCATCACTGGTTTTGTAAGACAGTGGCACTGATCACTACTACTTTCTTAACCTGCAAAACAACTACCATCACCACCACCAAAGCAAAAGCAAACAAACAAGTAAATAAACCCACACAAACCCCTCACAACCAAAGGAAAAAAAATCCCAACAGCATTTAAAACCATCCTACACACAGGAGATTTCTATTCAGAAAGTACTGATTCCATCTGTGTTAATTGTAGAAGCTTAAGTAAGATAAACTGTGCATTTTGGGTACTTAAATATAAAAAGAATCAGAAAGTATTGGGCTGAAGAAAAATCCTCTATCTTTAACTGAGTTTTATTTATACCATTGAATCTTACTTTATTTTATTCTTTTAAAAGTGCTCAATATTTCAGCACAGCTGTAAAAATAATTTAACTTCAGCTGTTGTAAATGCACAAAAAAGCCTTTCAGCAATATAGAACCACTAAGTAGCTCATCAATCTATATGTACCAACTTCAAGAAACTATATACATTTGGGTTTGTAGGTAATGGTTTAAAATTGACAGAGCACTGTACTCTGGTTTGTTCAGCATCAGGTCCTTTAAGTAAATAAGAATATTTCTTACTGTTCCAGAGCCTGTGGGTATACCATTGGAATAAATTCATGGTGCATGAAAATATTTGGAGGCTAGTTTTATCAAGATTAATTTTATTATCACAGACTAAAATACAAGATTCTGGTGTAGGTTTTGACAAGTGTAAAGTACATAATAGTTGTTATAAGTTATTTTACAAAATTATTCTCCTTTGAGAATTCAGACTTTTTTCATCTTTACAGATTGCCTACCTAATTATTTTCCTCCATTCCCTTTGATTCTATCTAATAACTTGTTTTTCCAGGTCCTGTTGGGTAAGAAATATCTCCAAAGTGACACAGTTTGAGTCCTGGGCTATTTCTGAAGTTTACTCAAGAGTACATTTTTCATCAAGATAGCAGCTATATACTATATGCAAAGTTACAGCTTATAGTATTCTTCCTAGTCATTTGGCCATATAAGTCAGATTGGAAATTTAATTTACAGCCTATGTAGAAATGAGTTCTTGTTTGCCTGTCCTTGAATGAATGTTTGCTATCACACAACTCTGGTTTTTGTCTCTGGAAATTTTTCAAAGTCACTCTGATTTTATTCTTTTTATTTTTTTTTAAACTAATTTATGCTGGCAGTAAGAACAGCTAGGAAAACAAGTATAGTTTGAAATTGAGAGAAAAGAACTTTGACTGTTTTGAGTCAAGGAAATTTCCACAGTCATTGGGAGATTTGGAAGCAGGAGTCACTCTAGTAAAGCCCCATATAATGCACCTTCTTGGTGATCGAAGGCATGTTCTATTTTACCGAATTATTACAATGTCTTCACGAGTTCTAAATAGCATAAATCTCAATAGCATAAATAGGTGTTTTTCTTTCCGGCTACAGAAAGGCAAAATACTTTAATCAAAAAGCCATCATTGAACTGAATGCCATTGATATTTTGATGACATTGAATACTAAAACATCTTGTTCTTTTACTGAATAAAGTAAATAAGAAATGACTGGCTATCTGCAAGTCCTCGACACCTATTAACAGAGAGCTCAAAAAGGTGCATGTACCTCTTGTCTCAGTCAAATGCAGATTGTTTAAAGGATGTTTTTCTTTTTTTCCACTTTTTAATAAAATGTTTTTGACCAGTCTGACTTTGACATTAATACTGAAATTATATTGCATGCAGTAGCAAGTTGCAAGCACTTTTTAGGAGTGCTACTCCATGAACTTAGGGTATCATCGTCCTTTTGTTAAAAAATGTATATTTCATGCTAAGACTCCATTATGTTCTTAGGTAAATCTTTTGGTGTAGTAACAATGGTTATCTTTTCTTTGGCTTTCAGCCATTAAATTCACTAACAGATTATTAAAAGAACTACAATATCATTTCCCTCTACAGGGAACAAATTTGGAAGCATAATGTGTTGGTGACTTTGCAGTGTGCAATAGACCTATAATCTGTCATATCTGCCTGCAGTAAAGATACTTTGTATTACCACTGTAAGAAAAGAGGCAAAGACAGCTGCTATGGAGTGAGAGCCTTATGATAATCATGTGTCTTGTTTAAGAACAATGTACTGTTTTTAAAGTATCATCTCAAAGATGTGATCCATATTTTCTGGTTGTTTGTGCAATGTTATCTCATTACAAGATTCTGGCATGCTTCCTGGATATCATCTGCTGAACTACATTTTAAGATAGCTGAAACAACTTGCTTAATATTCTCTTTCATACTTAAAATTCATAGTCATTTTGAAGATATAAATTGGAAAAGTCCGTCAAACAGTCTCCTTTTTGTGATATGTAATATCAAAAAAACACTTTTGCAGTTGTCACTACCATTTTTACAGTAGGCAAACTTTTTCTTTCTTATTTAAAAAAAAAAAAAAGTTCAGGATATCCATTCTGGTGTGCTCTTTATGAAACAGTCTGTTCCACTATAATTAAAATTTAAAAAATTCTTTACTCTCTGAGTACAGAAGTTTCAGAAGAGGCTTGAGAAAATGCTTAAAGAAATAGATCACCTGATTCACTATGTAATAACCACCACAATTGCTCAAAATGATCAATGATTCATCTCAATAAACACCATTTTGGTCAGGTTATGCATATGCTTTGGAAAGAATTCTCATTGACTACTGACTCTATAGTTGTTAAAGGTTTACCCAGATATAGCATCAAGTATTATTCCTGTGGGGTAGAAACTTCTGTACACCAATTTTAGCTCTGCTAGTGGCTGTGCTGTTTATTTTTAAAGTCAAAAGTCAACATGCAGATGTTTAGCTGGCAATATGCAATATACCTGCTGCTTTCCAGCCACTGAGCACTAATCATAGTGTATTTTTAGTCGAGTGTTTTTTTCTTCTTTGGATTCTGTATGGTCACTATGTGTCCTGGAGTAGTTATCCTAAAATTCAAGTATCTGTAAAATGCAATTGTTCCGTATGGCGAAGAGTTGGAATGCAGCACCTACATTCTTTTTCCTCTAATGTTCTGGTGCTATCAGGCCAGGAAAAGGACAAGGAAACGGAACCAAAACATTGAAACTTAGCTGTTTTGATTCTTTATACTAAAACAGACAAAGAACCTTATAATGATACCATGGGTTTCAAAATAATGGTAAGGGCTTGAATTTTTTCCCCCTTCCTTATTTATTACTAAGTGCATTTCAATGAAGAATATTGCTTTTGAGACTATTCTACATCTTAATGCAACTTAAAACTCATCATTCTGGAATTAAATATTTATCAGGGACAAAGTAAAAGCAATGTAGTTGTATCTGTTGTGATTTAGCACCTATCACATTGCCTGTAAATCAATTAAATGAGAGTAGTCATTCTATTGAGAGCTCTGAATAACTTTCATATTGTACTAGACAACATGTTAGATACTAGGACTGAGGGAATGGCACAGTAAAGGAGAGGGCATAGTAAGAAAAGTTTGGCATCCAGATGTTGCCACAGTGAATCTGATAGCAGGTCCTGACTTTGCAACCCAACCTCCTTCAATCTCATATTTTTTATGTTTTTCAGCAAACCAAGCAGAACAGATATTAGTTCAAGTTATTTTACTTTATGTCTGATCTTTTTAATCCAGATGTGTCTATTTCAGGTTTTGGGTCATCTTCAATGTAGCAACCAGCCATGACAGCTTAGACAAAATCCAGACCATCTGTTAAATCTCTGCCTAAAACACCATAGATTAAAAAAGTACCTACCGTTAATTTAGAAGAACATAGGTCTAGCCCTGACATGCTAATCTGTATCAGTTTAGATGAGAATAGATTTTCGGTTTTTATTGAAACCTTAAAAGAAAAACACACATACTGTTCATATTCTTCACCTACCATTTCAAGTCTGTCTCTACTTAATTATCTTACATGTATAGATTCTAAGATTCCACAGGTTATTTTATTTTAATTTACTTCATGCTCTTCAATTTGTTTCCTGCGTAGTTTTCTGAGGAAACAAGGCTTGGGAAATTGTGATGTCTCCTTTTTTGCAAATTTTGGTCATCACCAGCCAAATCTGACATAAGGCAAGAGATTCCATGCTGTGAGGTTTCAACAGTCCATAGAGGGGGAAATGCAACATTTGTGTCACTGCCCAAAGGTACATCTTGGCTCGCTCTTGGGACACACCTGAGACAAAGTATGTGCTGCAGCTACCTTGAATGGCAGCTAGGGAAGAAGGTGGAAGTAAGGAGAAAAAAGACTGGCATCCTTTGGAAACTACTCTTTGCTAGTTTCTCTAGGAATCAACCTGTTTCTCAGCATCTCAAATTTTGAAGATTGCAGTGTGACTGTGGCTCAAATACAGCTTCTCAAAGGAAATTAAACTGGAAGATTATCACTATGCTTTTGTCAGTGCAAATTAACCTATGACACACTTCTAATTAATTACATTATCTAGCTTCTTTTTATTCACTGAAGTCACTACAGTTTCCACATTAAGACTAAGCAGAGAAAATCCTAGCATACAAGTCAAATCATTTTGTCTCACAATTGAACAAAACGGTTGTCAAAATTATATAATACTATTGTACACTTCCTTAAACTTCCATCCCAAAACACTGCAGTGCTTGGATGGAATTGAAGACATACTCGGCATTCCATTTAGAATGTCCTTACCAGCCTATTTCACTAGTTATTAGTTTTATTTTAGCCAGTTCACATAAAAATAATTAGATGTATTTAAATTTCGCAGTTCTTGTATGAAAATGTTATAAGAAGCCTAGGTAGGTAGGAAACAAGAAGGATGGGAACTTATTTTTATGGTAATTTGCCTTTATTGGAAGTATATTTTAATGTAATGAACATTTATAAACAGTGACTTGAGAACCATACAGAATTTTACAAAGAAGCATGCCCCAAATTATCCTAAATTATACTTGGAGTAGCACTAAGGATCAGAGAGATAAACTGATAGGTTTCTGTACAACTTAGGGCACAATTTAATCTATTTTTCTTGAGCAGGACTATTCATTATGAACACAATTTTCCATAAATCATTTTGAATTTGCAGGTTATATTTATCTGATGGATAGATACATAATCCCTAATAAAATGGGCTATGTTTTCTGAATCACAATTGAGCTACAGTGGCTCAGCAAAATAAAATATACCACATGCTGCAAAATCTTTTCACATAAGTGACAGAAATGTATGAGGTATAAAAAATCATTCTGACCAAACAAACAGGGTCATAAAGCCTCCATACTACCTGTTGCAGCCAGTGTGAGATTACGGGTTACAGTTAACTCCAAAGGGGGAGAGGAAGAGGAAGAGGAAGATGATGAATGCTGTCATACTTTATATTGTACTAAATATTTTAAGGCATTTAATCACAATGCTGTGATACTAATATATTGGGGAACTCTTTGCCACCTCAGAGTCTTTGTAGGTCTGGGAAACTGAGTCGGATACCAGAAATGTTTCACAGATGTTGGATTCTGAGGGACACAGGTTTGTATCAATTTCAAAGCCAGTGGTGTTCTAAAGGAAAATTGTGCCTAAGTTAGTTTGCTGCCAAAAGTAAGTTTAACTTTGATCAGTGTTACTGAACTAACTCAGCATCTGAAATTAACATTTTGTATCTTTCAGCGGACTGCAAGAAAATAAAATTTTGCAGCATGAAATAGAAGTGCCAGAAGAAAACTGTACATTGTAAAGTGTTGCTTCCAGCAGTACAAGTATTACAATATAAATTCAGAAGTGCATTTCTCCACGGTGTTAAACAGGTTGAGCTCACAAAATGCAGCTTTGCTACAGCTTACCAAGAATTGCCTGCCCTGAACGGCCAAAACTGGCAAGTGTGTAAGTCCCAGTACCCAGAAGCAATGCTGCATGATGTTTTTTTTTTCAAATGAGTGACACATTCCGGTACACGGTACTTCGTGACAATTTCTGTCATAACTGACATCTGCATCAGCTTCCCGTATTGAGAATGGTAGGGAAATGGAAAAAACAAACAAACAAACAAACCAAAAATGCTTCTGAGTCCTTAAAAATTGAGGGCTTATTTCCATGAATGTGAATTAATTTAATCAATGGGAAGGCATTGTGATGACAATGGTGAATTTGTATGATGATAGTCAGGGGAGTATCATCAGTCAGGGGAGTTTTATTTTAATGAACACGATGTCTGCTTTTGTGCGCGCATTTATTTTGGTGGATTGTTTCCTACTCAGATGGTAATTAAAGGAGACATGCAGGCAAGGGATGAAAAAATAACCAGAAATGGTCCTCTAAACTATAACAGCAGAAGATTTACAGAGCCTAGAGAAGTTGACAACACAGTGTCAGTGAAGGCATGTGTGGGACGTGGACTTCATCCATCCTAACCCCAGCCTGGAAAGTACATAGCAAAATAAAGCAGAGGCACTGAGCTGTCAGGTGTAATATAGGTTAAATCTAGACATGATGCAAAGATGTTAAGTCCTGGAGCCCTGTTGAAACTTGGGGATTATTAGTTCAGATGTAATTCTTGAGTAAATGCGCATTTCCTGAGTCTAGATCTGATCTGACATGGCATTTCTTTGATCAGTGTGGATTTGCTGGTTTTGGATTCCGCAAAATCGAGCACTGAACATACCAAGTGGTCCTTCACTTGGCTTGCAAAATAATCAAAAGCACGTTTGCATAAAGAACTGGATAAAAAAGCAAACATAGATAAGATATTTTACATATAAAACTCACTTGTTTAAAATCTTTTCTTGGTGTCTACATTTTGGCCAATGCTCACACTTTTTATTTTGCAAAAGAATTTCATTGTTCCTCCACATTCCAACTGTTATCCATAGCATTTTCATGGAAAAGCTTTTTAAAAAATCTAAAAGATTTCCCGAGGGCTACAATGTATTACAGCTAAAATCCAGGTAAAAATAATCTAGATACAGCAATGAAGACATTCCTGGAGAACAAGGATCTCATTTTGTGGAGTATTTACAGATATAAATGCAAATGTCCAGCTTTTAAGAAATTAATGAGATCATAAATTGTGACAGAAATTAACAAAGAANCTTAGGAAAAGGAAGTTCAAGTTCAGAATTTACTAGCTCTTATTATATAGGTCTACATTGTTTAAGAATGGCTAGCCAATAAGAAATATGAATTATTTCAGTAGAGGTTGTTTCATTTTTTAAACTAATCAAGTTGGAAATAGGGTTCCTTTAAATTCTGTTTCAGTACTTACAAATTTATGAAAAGGAAGCTAAGATGTGTATGAAGGGTTGTCTCATTCAAGTGGAAGAACTACTATCATATGACAACCATTACTTCAACATTGGAAAATAATGGCCCAGAATTAGAAACAAACAAAAAAATTATTATCCTTGTTCTATAAAACATTTTAAATAATCCTTAAAAGATAGTTAAAAAACAATTTCCTGTTTGGCTCTGACTTTCTCCTTGCTTTATATGCTTCCCATTTTTCCAGCAAAGAGGGTTTTGCCTTTGTCCCTCTAGCAGCTTGGCCTCTGTTCACAGCAGTCAGTAGAAACCTTGTTTTCTGTCTGACCCAGAACTGTGCTCCAGTCAGTCAAAGACATTGTTGGATTTGATTGGATTTTTTGTTAAACGCAAACTATTTGACTTAAGGCATCACTAGCTAAGACTAACCAGAAAATGCCTGAAGTAAAGCTGGTCCAGAAAGAGCCTTTAGATTTGTAAAGACTGATAGCAGAAGATACCTCTTTAGAGACTTGTGTATACATATAGCTATCACATAGGTTCTGGCTTCAGATGTGAACCTGGTATCAAAATATTCCGAATCAGTTTGCTCGGCTTCTAGTAAGTACTATAATAATGCAAAAAAGAAGTGATAATATTTGTTAAATCTTTAAAATTAACAAGTGATTTTCATTTGTGGCAGTCTTTGGCAGAAAATACAAACACAATACAAATGTGTGTGTTCTACTTGAAGGACAAAAATGTTCATATAAAAACATACAGTAGCTAGTTCTGTATTTCTCTGTCACAGGTTGTATTCATAAGACTGTTTTACCATTATAAAAAGAAAAAAGCTGCAGAAGATAAAATTCTGCTACTTCTACAATTTAGCCTACAAACGTTTGTGCAAATCCTGCCCTTCCTTAGCCTTGGCTTGTCAGAAGAAGCTTGGGTCTTCTGTGAAGAGGTTTTGAGTGCAAGTACTTGAAGGTATATTTCCAGAAGATGAGTTGGCTAAATTAACAGCTCTTTTCCACTGAGAAATGCATGACCTGTTTCCTTCTGCCCTACCTGCCCACCTTACTTTTCCTTCTCCGCAGCACTTATCTGATCACATAATCATTTGACTCAGCTCCCCAAAAGAGCAGAAAACTGACTTGGCAAGCAGGAAAGAAAATGCAACACTCTCTGTAGGGCTCTTTGTTTTAGTTCACTGTGTGATCACAAGAGTAGTAGAGCCACTCTCCTCCCATGACCCCCCCAAACCACTGGAGATTCCATCAGCTTTCTTTTGATGAAGACTAGCTATTTTCTCTTATTTGTCATTACATCTTGTCCTCCATTTATATCAGCACTGAATTAGTAGTCTTCCCTTTTTCCCAACTGATACTGTGGCACATAATTCTTCTCTCACACACTTTGTTCTTTATTTATTTAACATACTGCTGTCCCAGCAAATCCTTGTCAGTTCATTCCTTATGTTTGGCTTCCAACCGGTTTATATCTTGATATTATTTAAAACATTAATATTTAGTCTGAAGTGATGGCAAAGTGTGTCTGAGCATATATTATGAATAAATCCATTGAAGGTTTACACAATTTCTGGCTACAACACAGATTTAGATTAATATTAAATAAATCAAAGGCTGGTTCATTTTTAAAGAAGTTAACAGCTGAACTGACAGAAGAGCTTGTGTTAGAAGTTTTGCAAAGGTTTTTTGGGGAAAAAAAAAGAGAGTAAAATACGATACAACTTGCTGTTATGATTCCAAGCAGACTTTCAAGAAAAAAAAAGAAAATAAAAGCAAACGCAGTTCAGTCATGGATTACTAAGATTTCCAAAGACTACAGCTTTGATTTCCTCATTGAACTAACCAATCTTGAACTAACTAATCCAATACTGTTGAGAAAATTTATTCTAATTTATTCTAAGGCTCTGAAAGTATTTTTTTCACTTTTGGTACAGGAGTACTTTCTTTTTGAAAGATAAGCATCAGTTGTTTGTGCCAGACAGAGGTGAGCAAGAACTGCCATGGTGAGTGAGTGCAGGCCAGCGAGCACCAATGAAATAATACCAGTGGGGCCTCAGCACATTCTCAGTATTGTATTTGCCAGAATGCAGGTCACCCAGAGTACCACAGCCTGCAGTCCACTATCTCATCCTCATGGGACCTTGTCAGCCCTGGAGGGAGTGACACACAGCCAGGACACATTGTGATGGGGAGAATAAAGCTTCCCTCAACTAAGAGTGTGGGGATGCATCTTTGGAGCCTGTAATACACAACTGGTTGCCAAATAGCTGTTGAACGCTTCTCATGTTGCTTGGATTGAAGACACAGATAGATTTACCTTTCTTCATGTCTTGCTTTTCATGGGCTGGGACCCACAAAACACCGCCACAGTGTTTTGCCAGAGAAGAGCTGGCCTCAAAGGGATAATACCAGCAGATCTCCTAACTGCTAGGATTTTTGTTATATGATCTTCTGTCTTCATTTTTCTTGTGAGAGAGGAGGCACAATCCAGCCCTGTAAATGATTAAAAAAACCCACGTAGATAAAAGCCAGGAAACCACACACCCACTTAAATTCTTTTGCCCTTATTAATAAGTATGTGATACTACAGAGCAATCAAAGCTGTGAAATCTAGCAGGCTTCATTTGTTTAAAGTCCCACATATGAAAGGAAATCTCACGTATTATTTTTAGGAACAACATTTCTATTTATTTTAAGAAACACTTTATATCTTGAAATTCATATCCTCAAGAAATGGAAGAATGGAAAATTTTGCAGATTTTGCAATCTGAAAAAATAATACTTGGACACGAAGCCGAAGTTGGTATTGCAGAAATACCTCCAATTTTAACACTTTGTGGAATATTCCTGTTTTTCCTCAGCTGCTTAAATATGCAGGATTTTTTAACAGAGTTACACAAGTGTATTGTTCTTGTGGGTGAAAAAGCAGAGGTGTAAAAAATTTTTTTATTAGAGCTAAAAATCGTGGCGGAAACTATACATTTCGTTTTCCTAGAAACAAATACAACTTGTCATCATACACAGGGAATGTAGAAAACTGCATTATGTCAAAATAAAAGCAATTCTTTGAATTGAATCATTGAATGAATGTGTTTCTTGGAGCTTTGTGAATAATTGAGCTTGCAGCTTATTAGCCAAACCAAGCCCAACAATAATTCTAAAATATATTTCTAATTGACTTAAATTTGTTCAATATATTTATTTGAAATCAACCAAAACATTTACAGATAATCAAATATTTTTTAAAATAAATGCTCAATTGCAAAGTTTGTTTCAGTTTATAAATTACATATATATACACACTCAAGAAGCTAAGTGAAAATTGAACTTGCCATTTAAGTTTTTGTCTTATTTATCAGAGTTAGCAGGCAGACTTCTTATGGCTCTGACTGCTCATTCTTAAACTATTTAATTTCATTCCCAAACTGTCTGATTCTAAACATGTTGGCAATCTCTTGTTTACATGCTGAGAGATTAATAGCAAATATTTTTAACTTTTTTCATGCCTGCAGATGTTCAAGTTGGCAATAAATTTCTATGCACCAAACCATTTCCATTTTCACATTAAAACAGAGGCAATTACTTGTTAAAAGAGAACTGTATGTATGAATATTAATTTCATATTTAAGTTACATTAAGGTGCTTTGGTTTCATGTTTCTTAAAAAATCTTATTTTCTGTCTACACACTGCCTTTGGAAAATTCATGTTTCTCTTATTGACCACATGCTATAAGAATTCAGATTATTAAAAAGGACATAAAAAGATGGAACAGCCTGAGACGGTGTGCTAGTATAGTAAGATAATGGATAGCATTTATTAAGTAGATTATATGTATCAACTCAATACCAGGAGACTGATTTTGATGGTCCAGAAGGTTGCCTTCTCTTTTATATTCTAACACTTCTCTGAACTTCTGCCTGTTTTCCTTTCTCTAATTTCTTTCTAGGTGGCTATTTGGTTTCATTTTCTTTTTGCATTCTCCTTTATCCCTACAAGTCTACTCAGCTTAGAATCTACAGATTTCAGTGAAACAGCTTTTGGCATCCAGGTTTCTTTAACATCTTCATTAATGCCTTGCAAGGGGATTAAGCTGTTTCAATCAAATCTATGACACTCATCATTCTGGCTTTAGTCTTTATCCTTGTTTATTAATTTTTCCTGGCCATCCCAAATGTTACAATGGATCAGACGTTTTGTTCAGTCAGAATAACAGATTAGAAAACAAAGCCTATTTCTTTCATGACTGAATGAATTATATGAAAATTAAAATAAAAATCATAACTAAAATTACTTTCAAATAAGTAAGGAGGATCTGGTCACAGAAAGGCATAGGCCAAAAATATATCATGGGGAAAACAAATAAACAAACAAACAAAGAACAGTGAATAGCAGTTAGTTCTAGAAAATGTCTCTTTCCTTCCATATGGAGACATCACAGCTCCTGAAATGCTATTTTTTGCTATCATATCATATATCATATCATATTATATCATGTCATATCATATATCAATCACTCCTTTGTAGAGCTACAAGCACTTGGAGTCTACTGAGACTTGATCTAAAACATTTTTAGTGGAGCAATTTAGAAAATCTTTTACAAAATAATTGTGATCTCAATCAATATATCTAAAAAGACACTCCTAAAATCAATAAACCCTTTTAAATGGCTTATCTAATTTATAATGAAATGACATGGTGATTAAGATTATAGTATGGCCTCCTAACTTCCAAAAAGACATTGCTAAAGTGAGTAAAAGCTGAACCTGAGGAGAACATACTAATTTTCACAACTCATGCTAATGTAACTTCATGTGACAGTTTTATTCAAGTAAATAAAAATTATAATGTCTGTAGTAATTTCAACTTTTCTCACACTGAACTCTCTTTGTGCCAGGTAACTGAATAAGTTACAAGATAGCCATTCAAAGATTTTTCAGAGATGACATTTACTTAAATAAAATAATAGTACTGATGTTGAACCTTACACAGAAGAGTTACTCTAGTGAAGCTGAAGTATATGAGTGTCATATCTCATCTTCTTTAATTATACTAAACACTCCGAAAGCCATGGATTAAATTTTATATGTTTACAAATTAATTCAGTTGTAAGAAGATGCTATTGGCTTCAAAAAATAAAAATCTGAAAGAAATCAGATCATTAGGAGTGTTTTCTGAGGAACTAGCATACTTCTCAAGTTCTGTCAGAACAATAGGTAGAGGTAAATTAATTTTGGCTTAAAATGTCTTTTGAAGCCATACAAACCTAACAATGAACTCCCTTTTCTTCCCCCTCATGTCTAACTATAGTAGCAACAGCAAGATAAAGATAAATTCAAATACTGGAGTGCAATTAAGCTAAGAAAAAAAAGCTAGCCTTGACTTTTGGACATACTCTACATGCAAATCATCTTCCACGCATTTATCCCAAAGCAATAGGCACTGAAAACTTGCAAATTTGGAGGAAAAAAAAATAAAAATGTGGCATTATTATTAAGGCCTAGATTCCCAAAACTTCATTTGTGCCTAATTTTCACTGAAATAACTAAAGTGTATTTTACAACTTAAAAAAAAAATCAAAAAACATATCTGCAAAAGCATCACACTATAAACTTCCCTTCCCTTGCCCTTCTCCTTTTGCTCTTGCCCTTCCCCTTTTCCCCTAACCCTAACCCTTTTCCCTTTTCTTCCCTTTTCATTTATTGTTATTTAATTTTTCATATAAAGGAAGAGAACATAATATTTTCATTAGATTTATCACATTAATTCAGAATCTTTGTTTAATCTTTTGAAATGTGGCCTGCAATTTTTTTTCCTTTTTTTTTTTTTTTTTTTTTTTTTCTCTTGAGCCAATTTTTTTTTTTTGCAGAAAAAGNTTCCTCAGGACAATCATCTTTTTTGGCAAGGAAAAGAAAGTCATTCCTCAAGACTACAGAACAGACAGAAGAAATCCCCTTGTTTCAGGGTGAGATTGGATGATAAATGGTAATAACAATGAAAGTTTGTAAACTGAGGTTGTGAAATGGTCAGCTCTCCACAATACTATTTATCTAGCAAAATAACGATTAGCATATCAGAATTCACTCACTAGCCTAGAGACAGTAAAATTCAGATCAGAGCTTCATTAGGTTCATAGCAGACATGAAAACTCCAATGTAAATGTAAGCAAAAGCAGTTTGTGCTTATGAAAAGCTGTTTACTCAGAGAAGCCCTGAGGCTGACTACAGTCTTTTGCACTTTCAGAGCAACATGGAAAAGGCCAGTCATTCCTCAGAGGCACACTTCAAACAAATTCAGGATTTATGCACACAAAACTTACTATTTAAAGTACAAGTTCTGGTCTAAAAGTCATTGCATGAGAAGAGCACAGAGTGAGAGGCCCTAATATTTATTATTTCAAGGCATACTCTATATCGAATATCACCCGTGTCTAAGCTTGCAAAACATCTTCCTACAACTATTTATATAAGATGCTATGTTTCCTGCCTTTCTTGGTAAGAAGTTTGCAGCTGAAGCTAATAAAAACATTTACTGATGAAATGTATGCCAAGAAACTGCTCAAACAAGCTATTCATATGTTTCATTGACAAGGCTGATGTGGTGGTTTTAACACTAGGGGGCACAGTCAGGACAAAAGACTGAATAGAGGTAAAAACCAACAAAGGAACAACTACAGGAGAGGATATCTATGAGAAAGTTTGCCAAACTATGAATGATTTGGAGCCGGACTGGGGTAAACTATTCAGTGTGACAACTGATGGCGCTCCTAGCATGGTGGGGTCCATGGAAGGAGTGGTTGCACGCATTAACAAAGAGATGGACAAACACAACCATTCACATCCAATAGCCGTACACTGCATCATCCACCAACAAGCACTGTTTTGTAAATCACTGAAGCTGGACTCTTGTCATGAAAATTGTGGTTTCTTGTGTTCACTTCATTAGAGCTCATGCACTAAACCACAGTTTCAAGAATTTCTGTCTGAGCTAAATGTTGCCTATGAAGATATTCTGTACCACACAGAAGTCCGTTGGCTGAGTCAAGGGAGAGTTTTGAAACAATTTTATGACTTACTTCCACAGGTTTATGATTTTATGCTTTCTAAAAACAAAGAAGTGCCAGAGCTCAAGGATGCAGAATGGAAATGGCACTTTTTGTTTCTGACAGATGTAACAGAGCTACTCAACAATTTCAGTGTCCAACTTCAAGGAAAGGGGAAGCTCATCTGTGATATGTATTCACATGTGAAAGCATTTCAAGTCAAATCACACCTGCTCATTAACCAAGCAAAGTAGGAAAACTTCTGCCATCTCCCCACGACTCAAAACCTGTCTGCAGAAAAAACAGCAGTTGCATTCCCAAACAAAACATGTATGGATGGACTAGAAATATTGTTCAAATTAGATTTAAAGAGCTTCATCTCCATGAACAGGACATACAGCTTTTCCGGAACCCATTTTCTGTTGACATTGAAACTGTTGATCCGATTTACCAAATGGAATTGGCCAAACTACAGACTTGTGACTCGCTGAAAGATGCATTCAAATCAAGCAGCCTTACTAATTTCTAGGCATCCCTCCCCCCAGAGACATATCATAATCTCAGGCACCATGCACTCAAAATTGCAACCATCTTTGGCAGCACCTATGTCTGTGAGCAGACTTTTTCCCAAATGAAACATCTGAAATGTCCAATCAGATCCAGACTAAGTGAGGAACACTTGCATCACTTGCTACAACTAGCAGTGACAAATATGGAACCTAACACTGACCATCTCATCAGCCAAAAGCAGGCCCATAGTTCACATTGAAATATTATTTGTTTTTGAGGATTACAACTGTTCTTCATTTTAAATATTAAATTCTTTTTCCTGTTTTTTGTGCACTACTACAAATAAAATAAGTGCAGTGTGCATAGGACTTCATTCATTTTTTTTTAAACTATAGTCGGGCCCCCAACAGTGTCTGAGGGACAGTGAACCAGCTCCCTGTTTAGGAAGTTTGAGGACCCCTGCTCTAGAGAGTCCACAGAGAGAAAATGAGTGCAAACTTTCATTTAGGGTATTGGACTCACCAAAATACTTCATAATCTGTGGTTACCAAAGTTAGAGTAGCAGGCCTTCAGTTATTAAACTGGTGTTCAAAATGCCTAGTAAGGACCGTGCTGTTGGCTGTGTATTGCAGTAATGATAGGGAAACAATTTTTACACCTGGACATTAAGTACTGATTATGCTATAGAAACCTCATGCCTGCAGCTTTTTAAGAGAAGATATCTAAAAGGCAGAAGTGACATAATTTGATTTTATTGTGCTTTGGGCATGCATGAGAACTCACTGAAATGTTAATCTGTGACAGAAAATTGTGCTGACATAGAACTTTCTGTTCAGAACAGTCATTTGTAGAGAGAAGCTAAGGGTTATTTTGCCTTTTTTTCTATTTTTGTCAAAAGTATGCCAAACAAAAGTGTGAAATACAAATATTCATGTATCAACATATACTTGGGATGCAAACAAAATGAGAAAAGTAGCCAGGATAGCCAGGAACACAGGTGTAATGTGGGTGTAGCTGTTAACTATTTTATCACCTCTGTAAAAACTGGTGATAAGACTGGCTTAATTTGCATGACCATTAGAATGCAATACGATCTCTCATGAGATTTGCACTAATAAACAGTATAAAAACTTGTCTGCCTGGAGACATTATTTCTCTTAGCATTTTCAACTCTGAGATTATATTATGTAAAAAGGAATTATTAAGAACAATTTTGCAGTCTTAAAGCTTACAAAGTTGTGTGAAAAGGCAGGTACCCAAGGCTGTCTGACATCTTTGGTCAGCTTGCAACAATGGCAAGCATCTTTTCCCTTTAAAAAAAAAATAAATGAAAAAAAAATCCATGCTGGCAAATATAGAAGTTGCTGATGGAAGAGACAACAGTTTCAAGCCAATTTATTACAATGCACAAAAAATGGTGCTGGCATTTTAGAAAAGGTGACAAAATCCATATTGGAAGTTCTCATTGCATTTTGCCATGGCTGATGCAGAACAACAGCAACACTGTCTGCTAATTTTTATTTCTTTAGTCTTCTCAAAAAAAACTTTGTAACATAATTCTATGATTCCTCAAAACAATAAAAAACCCCCATATTTAATTTTCTGCCCTTATTTATTAATTTATTTTCTTAGTTGTGTTTTCTGGCAATATCATGCTTTGCAAAGTTAACAATTTGGCTGTAGGAGTAGGGTGATACATTTGCTTAAATATGGCAAATTAGTAACTTGTAGTTCACTAGTTTTATGTGAAACAAATATGTCTTTCACTCTCTAATCGTGTCCTGTACCACACTGATCAAAGACTAGTGAGTGTACAATATGAATTCTAAGTGTTCTTTTGGCATTAAGAAGGTGCATTGTCTGTAAATAAAACAATGTATGTATAAATAAAAAACCCTTAATCCAAAACTTCATGAAACATGAAGTACATGAAACATGAAATACATTAGACTTCATCTGATGCATTATAATTTCTGAATAACCTTTTTTTGTGTTTGTTTGTTTATCAGTGAAAAATAATGGTAAGGAAGAGTTATTGAACTACCTTTGTTGGAGTGTGAATCCTGAAACAGCACAAGTGAAGACGAAAGAGGAGTCATGATTAACCTGAATTCCACAACCTTTGCATAAGCAGTAATGAATGCATTGGAATTAATATAATGTATTTTTTTAAGTTACTATATAGTATATATCTTCATAAGTAATCTGAAATTAAGCAATGTGAGTAAGCTATTAATATAAACACAAATATGATTACAAATAAAAACTACATAATGGCATATAAAATAAAATCAGTGATGTAAATAAATCCATAAAATGGAAATCAGTTAGTTTGAAATGGTTCTTTCTCTTTCTTTCTTTCTTTCTTTCTTTCTTTCTTTCTTTCTTTCTTTCTTTCTTTCTTTCTTTCTTTCTTTCTTTCTTTCTTTCTTTCTTTCTTTCTTTCTTTCTTTCTTTCTT